>JAVSCE010010206.1:0-78036 GCA_032199065.1 Smutsia gigantea | reverse complement strand
ATCCCGTCCAACTCCGTGTACCGCTACCCGCCCAAGTCCGGTGAGGGCCGGGAGGGCGCGCCGCTCCGGGGGGCCCGGGCCGAGCTGCGGGCCCGGCCGCGGCGCGACCTTGAGGTTGGGTGCAGTGGGAGCGGCGGGGAGGGGGCGTGCGGGCCCTGGCGGGGTCGCCGAGGTGGCCGGCCCTCGCGCCGGAGGACGCGGGCGGCCTGTGCGGTCTGCCCTGTGACGGACGCGTGCGGGGGACTGCGGCTCCCGAGGGGCGGGGTGCGGGCGGGATCCGGGCTGGCGCAGCGCCTGGCCCCTTCTTCCCGCCCGGTGCCCTTCGCGGGGTTGGGAGCTGACGGCGGGCCCCTGTGCTAGGCGCCGGCCCAGGCCGGGCATCCAGGCTTCCGGAGCGCCAGCACAGGTTTGAGTTAGGTGTCTCGGGGGAAAGCATCCTTCCAGGCTGGAGGATGGAGGCAGAAAATGCGTTTGCAGTGCGGGTGCTTTTGAAGAGGCTGTCAGAGGAGCGAAGTGTTTAACAGAAATGTTTGGGAATCTGTCACCCTGGTTGTTCCTTTGCCAGAGCCGCCAGCAAGCCTGCTTTTTGGAATAGGGAAAGCTCTGGGATAGGACACAGTTATTTAAAATGTATATAGTATTATGCTTGTTGACACAATTATAAAAAGATGAATGTCTCCAGCCTCTGGCTTGTAGAATAAGCTTGGGAGGAGGAGGCTTCTGTCAGCAAAGGAGAGAGGATCACAAGGGATATAGCATCAGCTAATTCCCAACTGCTGGTGCATGACCTAACTCTGCTCTTTCCTTTTCTTGCTTTTCTCAAGACTTCTGGGGACCAATGACTACCATCTTCTCTTTGGCTTAGGACCTGATGAGGATTTAGGGGATCTTGGAGAGGTGTCGGAATTGGAGGGTAGAATAAAGACATGCTAACAAGATGAGCTGGCTTCTGAGCATCGTGTCAGTTTGTGCCAGGTGACAGCAGGGACCAGACAATGAACCTGCTCCCTGCAGAGTGTCTGCCAAAGCTCTGTTTCTCACTGCTTTCATGCCAAAGAATGAATCCTTACAGAGATGAATATGATTAAGAGCTGTTTTAAAACAGTCTAAGATAAAGCTGTGGATCTTTAGTGTTTTAATAAAATGGTAGCTAATTATGACTATATGAAACCATTGCTGAAGGAAGCCCACATTTTGCTTCTTAATAGACAAAAATAGCACAAGTACTTGTGGATTTTTTTTTTCCCTGAAATCACTTAGCTTTTATTGATCAGAATATGGAGCATGTTTTGCTGAGCTTGGAGTTTTCAGTAGAGTTTGCTGCCTCCTTCACATCTGGGATTTAGCATAGGTAAATCTCTTAAAGGCTATTCCTCAAAGGATACTGATACAAGTGTGAATCTTGGATGATAGTAATAAAAGGGTAATGGGCCAAACTAAAACTTTTCTTAACCAGCACACTCAGTGGCTAGTCTTAAGTAATCCTCTCCACTCCACCAATCTTTTAAAAGTTTTAAGTAGTTGTAACTCATTTTCAATCAGAGAAATCTTTATAACAAGTGGCCCAAATTACTCATGTTGAAGATAAAACACAGAAAATTAGAATCAGAACATTCTTGACCCAGTCAGCAAATCTTTATATACCTGAAAATTTCCATGAACTTGTATACATGCTATAGACCAGAGGCATCTCCTACCCTTCATCTGATCTTTAAACTGACCTGGCTCTTCAAGGAATTATAGTATTTTAGACCTGAAAGGAACCATCTAGAAAATCTGACCCTAGACCCACTCATTGCACCTATAAGAAAATGAGAGCCCAGAGGATGAATTAGTATGGCCAGGGTCACCCAGCAAGTGCTCTTACTAAGCCATCAGCCTTTGCCTTACACAAGGAATTGGACTTGTCCTTGATAATTTGTGGAGTGGAGGCTGTTCTGCATTTGAATGGCAACAAAACCCAGAGTCTTGTCCCTGCTGAGGAATCAGATTGGGTTGATTCTGCGAAGTCCCCTTACTTTGAGTACTGATAGTACAACAAATAGCAGAGTCGGCTTTCTCCAGGTGCCTGATGGAGCTGAGCTGAGACCACCTTCTGGCTCACTGGGAAGTCTCTAAAACTCTACTGCTGTGGAATAGCAGCTCTGTCATCTGTCCCTGCAGTGTTGGTCACGGTGATCAGCAGAGAGTGTTTTTCTTTTTTTTTTTTTTTTGTAGTTTTAAAGGAACCCCTTAGTTTTGTATGCATATTGAACTGGAAACATTTAAAAATTAACAAGAACAGTTGATTTCATGAAAAACTTGGGTTTGTAGCTTTTTTAGAGAGAGGTGAAAATAAAGTTGCCTAAATTATTTAGAATTATTTACATTTTTTAAAAAGTAATATATTTGCATAGTTCAAAGTTTAAAAGAATGCAAAGGCATCAGTGAAGGTCTAGTTCTCACAGTATTGTTCATCTGCCCCATACAACCTCCATGCCTGTGGACTGCTTTTGCTTTCTTTGGAATTCTTCCAGAATTTCTTGTGTAAATACAAGCATAGCATGCTGTTTAGACTGTTCTGCACTTTTTTTTTAACTCTCAGAGTTATTGGAGATCTTCCTATATTATCTCCATATTGGAGAGTATTTTTGTTCCTTTTTTAAACAGTTGTGTAATAGTCCTTTGCATGCTTATGCCATCATTTTTTAACATAATCCATTGATGAGCATTTGGAAACTTTTTTTTCAATCTTTTACTATTGCAAGCAATGCAGCAATGGTTAATGTTGCAGATATATCCTTAGGTGATTTGTAGCATTGTTAATATATACATGAATATTAACCAGGTAACAGAAGGTATTGGTGGGAGTTCTTTTCTGTATAGTGTTTCTACATTAGAGCTCTTTATAGCACCACTCTCCATTTGGTTGTGCTTCTGTAATTTTTGAGTTAGAAGCCATGCATGCTTTTAAATCTTCTCTATGATCGTCACTTCTTTAAAAGCCCATGATCATTTGCTTATCAAAAGTATGGCTTTGCTGAGGTGGTTGTTCTTATGCCTGCATGCCCATTGTTTGAAAAGGGGTATCCTCATTGATGAAAGTCATTAGGCCTGTTTTCTCTATCCAGAAACGAGGAGGCGTACTAAAAGGCATGCAATTCATTTTAATGCAGTAACATTTTAATGAAGCTTATTTCTCTCTACATATTTGAGCAAATTCAAAATGGGAGTAATTCATTTTGCTCAAGTGTTAAGAGGTAAACATATTACAAGAATTCAGAATAGGACTGAGAGTCCTGAGCAGTAACATCCTCCTCCTCCAGATATTTGTTCTGTTGGAGTATGCAGATGCTTGCCAGGGGTCTGTCCTGGGGTGAGAGCAGTTTTTAGAGCATGGGTAATAAGTCTTTGTCTGTCAACTAGTTATACTTTCTCTTAGCTTTTAGGAGCATCAAGTTAATACTAGTTTTGAAACCAAAGTCTTAAAACTATGGAACTGACTAGAGAATAAATAATTATTTTGTTCTGACACAGTTTATTGATCCTTTAACTAAAATTAAGTAAGTTCTTGAAATTCATAGTAAGTACATTTAATACATAAAAACTGTTGCTTCATTTAATGATAAAGTCATCAAGATAAAAAATAATTATTTTTTAGACAGTTAAAATGTAGTATTTCTTCTTTCAAAACCTCCAATATTTTTGCTTTATTTGTACTTTACTTCACTAAGAGCAGACTGATTTCTTTCACTTCAGTTTGTCTTAAGATTTAGGCCTTTGATTTCCTTATATGATGGTGGTTGTGTTCTTTTGTTCTTCAGCATCTCTTTTCTATTTGTGTTTATAACCCTGAATCACTAATTGAGCACCTGCTTTGTACCATGCACTGTGCTGTGCACCACTGTGTAGATTCTGATCCTTATGTTCAGTGATTTTAATGCCTATGGCAAGCAGCTGGATAGAAGCTCTCAAATCAACTTTGTAATCCATGATGTGGGTCACAGAAGGGAATAGTAACAACAGAAGCTATTTGGTGGCAATATCAGTCAGATTTCTCCAGAGAAACGCCAATAGGAAATATATGTAAATATAAGAGATTTATTTTAAGGAATTGGCTCCCATGATTGTGGGGGCTGGCAAGTCTGAAATGTGTAGGGCAGGCCAGCAAGCTGGAAACTCAGACAGAAGTGGATGTTGTCATTTTGAGTCTGAAATCTGTAGGGCAAGCTGGCAGACTGGAAACTCAGGCAGGGTTTCTATGTTACAGTATTAAGATAGCATTGCTTCTTCTCTGGGGAACCTCAGGTTTTGCTGTTAAGGCCTTCAACTGATTGGATGAAGCCCACCCACATTATCAAGGGTAATCTCTCTTACTTAAAGTCATCTAATTGTAGATGTTAATCATGTCTGCAAAATACCCTTATGGCAACATCCAGATTAGTGTTTGGACAAGTAACTAGGCACCATTGCCTAGCTAAGTTGACACAAAACATTTAACAATCATAGTGGCTTCCTATTTTAACTGATTATTCTTGCTAAGTAGGTGCTAAACTTGAGTTTTTAGTTGCTGAAAAAGTGCTTGTGCTGTGAAAGCATTTTTTAAATCTAAAAGTTACAGTTTTTAAAAATAATTATTTAAAAATTATGCTCCTTCCAAAATTTCAGTGTTTATCTAGTGTCAGAGGTAAAATGTAGGCATACATAAATAAATAAGAATATAGCATATACCTTGAATAAGTGGGATACATATAGCAGGAATGCAAGGTTGGTTTAAATCTGAAAAGTTGATTAATGTTAATACACCATATTAGTAGAGTAAAGAATAAAAAACACATGATCGTCTCAATAGATGCAGACAAAATATTTGACCAATCTAACACCTTTCCAAGATGAAAAACACTCAGCAAACTATGAATAGAAGGGAACTTCCTTAACCTGATAAAGGGCATCTATGAAAAGCCCACAGCTAACATTATACTTAATGGCAAAATACAGAGTGCTTTCCTGCTAAGATCAAGAGTAAGGTAATGTCTACTTTTGCCATTCAGTATTGATGATTGGAGATTGTAACTAGTATAATAAGGCAAAACAAATGCATTAAAATTTATTTAAGTCATCTAGATGTTAAAAGACGTAAAACTGTCTTGATTCACAGATGATGTAACCCTGTATGTAAAAAATAACAAAGATTCCACAAAAAACTACTATAACTAATAAATGGGTCAGGAAATTTGCAGACACAAACTCAACATACAAAAACCAAGTGTATTTTTACACACAAGCAATAATCTGAAAATGAAATTAAGGAAACAATTCTGCTATTTCTAATAGTATCAAAAAGAATAAAATTCCTAGGAATAAATTTAATATAGGAAGTATAGGATTTGTATGCTGAAAATTCTGAAATATTGCTTAGATCAATGCTTTAAAGTTTAATAGACATTTCACACTCATGGACTGGAAAACAATATTATTGAGACACCAGTATTTTCCGATTGCTCTAAAAATTGAGTACATTCCCTGTCAAAGCCCCAACAGGCTTTTTTGAAGAAATTGACCAGCCCATCCTAAAATTTATATGAATATGCAAAGGAACTAGACTATCCCAAACAATTTTGAAAGGAAGAACAAAGTTGGAGGACTTTTCACTACCCAATTTCAAAAGTTACTATAAAGCCACAGTAATCATGACAGTGTGGTACTGGCACAATGCAAGACATAGAGGTCAAAGGAACAGAACTGCAAGCCAGGAATAAATCCTTATATTTATGGTCAGTTGATTTTGACAAAAGTGCCAAGACAGTCAACAGGGAACGGACAATGCTGGGACAACTGGATATTAACAAGCAAAGAAATGAACTTAGCTCCTTTCTTCACATCATCAAAAATTAATTCGAATTGGGCCATCAAATGAAAATGCAAACCCTAGAATGGGGGAAAATATTTGCAAATCAAATATGTAATGAGAGATTTGCAGAATATATAAAGAGTAAAGAATTTCTAGAATACATAAAAAACTTGTACAGTTCAATAACAAAAAGACAGCCCAATTACAGTTGGCCCTTGAACAACATGGGTTTGAACTGTGTGGTCCACTTCTACATGAATTTTTTTCAGTAACTATATTGGAATATATGGGGAGGTTTGTGACAATTTGAAAAAACTTGTAGACTTGTAGACAAATGATGTAGCCTAGAAATATAGAAAAAATTGAGTATGTCGTGAATGTATAAAATATATGTAGATACTAGTCAGTTTTATCATTTAGTGCCATAAAATCAACAGTAGGCTATTAATAGTTAAGTTTTTGGAGAATCAAAAGTTATATGCAGATTTTTGACTGAATGGAGCATTGGTGCCCTTAACCCCCACACTGTTCAAGGGTCAACTATAAAAAAGGAGCAAAGGTCCTGAAAAGACATTTCTCCAAAAAGGATTTACAAATGAACAATAAGTACATGAAAAGATGCTCAACATCATTAGCCACCAGGGAAATGTCAAATAAGAACTACAAGTAGTTACCACTTCATGCCCACCAGGATGGTTATAATAAAAAAGACCGACAATAACAGGTGTTGATGAGGATGTGGACAGTTCTGGTACCAGCTGACGGGAATGTAAAATGGTGCAGTTGCTGTGGGAAACCGTTTGACAGTTCGTCAACTGGTTAGTTACTATATGACTCAGCAGTTCCACTCCTAGGTATATAGATGCCCAATAAAAATGAAAAAAATAATCCACAACAAAACATGTTCATGAATGTTCATGGCAGCATTATTTGTAATAGCAAAAAGGTGGAAATAACCAAATGTCCATCAACTGGTAAATGGAACAACTAATAAGTAAAATGTGGTAAATCCATACAATAAAATGTTATTTGTCAATAAAAGGGAATGAGGTATTGATATTTGCTGCAACATGGATAAACCTTGAAAACATTAATGTTATGTGAAAGAAGCCAGGTGTAAAAGGCCATATACTGTATAATCCATTTACAAGAAATGTCCGGAAGAGGCAAATCTTAGAGGCAAAGTAGATTAATGATCATCGGTGGCTGGGGAGAGGAGAAATGAGGGGTAACTGCTGGCGGGCTTCTTGAGTCTCGAGTAATGAAAATGTTCTAAAATTAGGGAGTGGTGGATAGTTGCATAACTCTGTGAATACACTAAAAAACCATTGGCTGGTCACTTTAAATAGGTGAATTGTATGGTATATGAGTTATTTCTCAATAAAGCTGTTTAACAAATGGACTTAAAAGCAAGAGCTAAAACTGTAAAACCCCTAAAAGAAGATATAGGAGAAAATACTTATTTGATTTGGATTGGGCAGAGGATTCTTTGATAAAACACTGAAAGCACAATCTACAGAGAAAAAAACTGGTAAATTGGATTTCTTCAAAATTAAAAACATTTCTGCTTCAAAAGACAACATTAAGATGAAAAGACAAGCCACCTTCTGAATGAAAATATTTGCAAAGCACAAAGGATTTGGTTACAGAATATATCAAGAACTTTTACAATTCAATATTAAGAAGATAACCCAATTCAAAAAATGGACAAAAATGTTGAGTAGACATGTCACCAAGGAAGATATAGGAATTGCTAATAAACACATGGAGAGATGCTCAACATCAGTAGCTATTAGGGAAATATAATTAAAACCACAATGAGGTAGCACTACATAGCCACTAAGATAGCTACAATAAAAAAGGCAATATCAAGTGTTGGTGGCAATGCAGAGAAATTGGAATCCTTGTGCACTGCTGATGGGAAAGTAAAATGGTAGCAGCCACTTTGGGAAAGAGTTTGGGAGTGTCTTTAAAGTTAAACCTAACTTTACCTTAAAATTGAGCAATTCCACTCTTATGCATCTGTCCAGAAGAAATGAAGACGTGCATACACACACAGACATGTATGCAAATGTTTGTAGAAGCATTGCTCATAGTAGCCAAAAAACTGGAGATAATCCAGATGTCCATCAACTGGTAAAAGGATTAACAAAATGAGGTGTACTCATACAATGAAGTACTGTTCAGCATTTTAAAGGAGTGGACTGCTGGTCCATGCTACACAACTCAGATTAACCTCAAAAACACCATGCTAACTGGAAGACGCAAGACTGTATTGTAGGAGCTCATTTATATGAAATGGCTATTTCCATTTAAACTTAGAGATATAGAAAACAGAGCAGCATTGGCTTGAGGCTGGGAATGGAATTCGTTGTAAATTAACAAGGGAACATTTTGGGGTGGTGGAAATATTTTCAGCTGGATTGTGAGGATAAGTGCTAAAATCATTGAGTTGTAAAATGGATGAATTTTATGCTGTATATATTACACCTAAACAAAGCTTTGAAAAAATGATAGCACAGAGGGGTTTATGCCAATCAAATTAAAAAAAGAGAAAAAAGCTTGATCACTAAGGATGGGGATCTTGGGCACAAATGGCTTGGAAGGAAGACTTGGAAGGCAAATTCCAACAGTCCAGCGTGGAGAACAGTATGAGTAGTAGCCTCCAGGTTGCCATTCTTGCTGGATTTAGAGAATAATGTGTGGATTGGTTGGTGAGGCAGAGAATTCTAGAAAGGTAATGAGAAATAAAACAATACAATAAAATAATAGTGGGTAGGAACCTAAAAGTAAGAGGAACAAATGTGTTCTAAGGAGGAGTCTTTCTCTTAGAGGTATAGGCTGTAGGGAGAAAAGGCTGAAAGGATGGAGATTGGCTCGGAAACTATTTCCTGATAACCTGCTGTAATCACACTTGGACAGGGCTGAGGTCTTGATGAGAACACTTTGCCCAAAGCACACATTCAGTGTTCTGGTGGTTTTGATGACTGACAGTTTTAGCCTGGGGGACCAGAGAAGTGAGGCACCATTGACAGAAAATGGGCATGTGGAGCAGAAACTGCTTTGAAAGTGAGTTCTAATGTTGCTGGGGCTTTACTGCTCTTAAGATCTAGGCAGATTAGACCAAAACCCACTCATCCTCCAAATCAGAGTATAGATTCTAACGCCCCTCCCTAGATTTCTGTGAATTCCCAAGTGACTGATGTGATGATCATGTTGGCAGCCTAGCTCCCGTTTTGCTGTCTTTGCCCCACAATAAATGTGACATCAGTCCTTTCTTCAATTTCTCCAAAAAACTCCACTCACATAGGTGTTCAAAATGTAGATTCTATTAAAGATTTGTGAGAGGTGATGAGTTGGAGTTTACATTGCAGACAAAAGGAAAGCATCCTTACCCTCCACTGTACTTCAGCCAGGCGTTTGGCCCCTGAGCTCACCCACCCCAGCCTTTCTCTGTCAGGAGGTCTCTTTCCTCTGATGGCTCCTTTTTTGACTCTTCTCTTCACCCTCCCTCTGAGAAGAAAAACAGATTACAGAGCAGTTTTGAGTGCCATCAACAAACAGCAAAAGTACTCATACCGTTGGTATGTAGCTCTCCATTCCAAGTAGCTCATAAGTTATATTCCAAAACAGATTGTGCCTTCGTTAAGAGGATGCTGGTGCCAGCTCTTAAGATAATATCCTTTTTATTCCACCTGCTTCCAGAAGAAAAGGCTATTCATTGGGTTTGAAGCAAAGATGGGATATCCAGAAAAAAAGATATGACAGGTGGTTAAAGATTTGGACTGAAATTCCAAAGAAAGACCAGAGGCAGAGGTTTGGGAGTCAAGTATGGGAAAGGAGAAGCCAACATGTATTAATTGCCTACTGGGCCTAGCCAGCTGCATACACGTTACCTTATTTGATCCCAACAACTGTCCTTTGAAAGAGGTATTATTATCTGTTTTACAAATAAAGAAACCAAAGCTAAAAAGAGTTAAAACATTTGTCTTGGATCACACAGCTGGTAGATCCAGTCCAGCTCCATCTTAAGTCAAAGCATTTGCTTTGATTCTGTGAGGAAGAGAGAGAGAAGGAGCGAAGGGGAAGGAGAGGACTGAACTCTGGGAGGCGTGTCCATGTTCTTGGGCTGCGTGGAGAAGGCGGGTCATGGGAGGTGGGAAGAGATGCCGAAGGGGACTTCCTTGGTTTGGAAGCCAAGGGAAAAAGGGCCTCAGAAATGAGCCTTGCAATCTTCTAAGCACCCCTACGGTGAATGGGGAGAGGAGGAATACTTCCTGAGACCCAAAAAAGTATGGATAGAAATATACAGAATTTACAAGGTGTTGACATTTTTGTAATGGAGAAGGGTTTTGAGGGAGTGCCACAAAGGGGAAAGAAGACGGAAGCGTCAGTGTTGGGGGCTTGAGAATGTGGGAAGGTCTGAATCCATTCATTGTTCCTTGCTCTAAATCCTGTAAAGCAATTGTTGTTAAAACTATATTGCACTGTTTCAGAACAGAATAGAGTCCAGTCTAGGAATGTATAGTGTGATAAAATAGTGTTTCAAATTAGGAGGAAATGGAATATTCAATAAATGGTGTTAGTAAAGTTTCCTATTTGGGAAAAAAGATTAAATTCTTATCCCACGCAGGACAAATCCCACATGTAAAAATAATCAAATAGGGGGAAAAAAAGCAAGCAGGCAACATAAAGTAGGAAGAGTAGGGAATGTTTATCAGTAGGGAACCAGTTAATTAAATCTGGGCTCTGAATGGAAATATAGTGTAACAGTTGTGAGCACACAGACTCTGGAATAAAAATAGTGAGATTTGGGGCCTCACGCTGCCTCTTACTAGCTGTGTGACCTTGAAAAAATTACTTAACCTCTCTGTGCATTCATGTCCTCTTCTGTAAAATAAGAAAAAAGTAGTAACACCCACCTTAGAGGTATGTGGCAAGGAATGACCTAATGCTGGTTTAGAGTAAGCCCTCTGTTATCGTGTAGTCATTAAGGACAATGAGGTCAGTCTCTAAGTGCAGACATGGAAGGATGCCTACAGTACATTACACAAACATAAGCAACTTACAGATCAATATGTAAAGTATCCCAATTAAGTTACAAAACAAAATAAAGCAAAAAGGGAACAGAATGTATTTATATATGTATAGGGAGATCTAGAAGGCCCCAAACCAGGTTTTAATATTGGAGTTACATCTCATGGAGTAGAGTTGGAGAATCACTTTTTGGATTACATTCTTCTATGTATTAATTTTTTTTTTGCAAAAGATATGTATTACTTGCATAATTTTTAAAATAAATAAAAACAGGAATAATAAAAGCGCTGTAGTATTAGGATTGAGTTGAACAGTTATAGATGTTCGAAAAACATTTTGTTACTTTGTTTTTGTGACCTAAAGCTCAAAGTGTGTTATTGAAATGTCATGTGGATGAAGATTTTTCAAATTATGAAAACTTATTAGGATTTCTATAGCCAATTTTACTGTATTTTAATTTTATGTGGTTATTTTTAAATACAGTTCCAGTTCTGCAATAATTAAATATGTAACTCCATTAGTCCAACTGTAAATAGTTGAAGGTTAGTATTTTTTACTTTTAGGAGGAGATTTGTTTATTTTACTGGGCCCTAGGTAGTGAAAAATACAGAAAGAAGGGAAGATTGATTGTAGATCTTGCAATAATAGGCCCAACTAGGGAATCAGTTAGCGTAAGACTGGTTGAAATCCAAAATATAGTTTGCTTCATCACTGACTCTACACAAATTATCAAAATTGTATTGCTTGCTCACCATCTATGCATTTTGTTAGTTTGTTTTATAAAGTGTAACTTTTCCATGACTTCAGAAAGTTTAAAACTTTGATTTGGAATTGTGCCATGACAGCAAATAAATTGCTGTTTCTTTAGAGGCCTACACAGTTGGTTTTTTTTTTTCCTAAGCCTGTTTCTATAGACAGGTATATTAAAGTGGTTTTATAGATTTGGAAAGAAAACTTATTTTAAAAGTAGAGTTTTTGTTTGTTAACATTCAGGGTACTCATAAATACCATTTAAAAAAAAGGATGTAGAAAACTAGGAAATGGTTTCACAGTCTTTATTGCATGATGTTATAGTGGTTTTGGGGCAAATGTCAGAATATCTCACCAAAAAAAACTTAAATTAGACAATTTGCTGAGCAATATTTAATTTCACCGTGATGTTAGAAATATGTCGCAGCAGCTTAAATTCATGGGGTAAATTATTTAAAATAGTGAATTCTAACTGGAATTTTTCTTTTCATATGATGAGAAACAAACAATTGTATTTTTTTTGTGGATAGTTGAAGTCAATTTATTGATTTGGGCTCTTAGTTCAAAGGTTGTCCTTGATAGGATAGGGTTCTGTCCAGGTGATACAAATTCCCCTGAAGTTTCCTGGGGCTTCTTATAGAGCCAGGAAGTGTTGATGGTGACTAAGCTTAAGTCAGATGTTAGGAGTAATGTTAGTAAATGGAGATGGGCAGTAAACAGTGGAAGGCAGCCAGAGTTTGAAGACTCCAGACCAAAAAAAACAGGAATATAAATAGCTATTTAACAATTTTTTACACCGGCTGCATATTGAAATAATATTTTAAACATATTGGGATATCCAAAACTGGAATAAGCAAAATATACTAAAATTAATTTTGCCTGTTTAAAACTGTGGCCATTAGATAATTTAAAATTACATATGGGGCTTGCATTTGTGGCTCACATTATATTTTTATTGAACGGCTGACCTGGAGGAACAGTACTGGTATAATTTCCTTATAAGTGATTTGATGTTTTGCCTGGATGCCTGTTTTACTTAAATATTTTTTGCTTTGATACTGAATTTGTATTAGTGTTGATCATTCTGGGCCCAACCTTCTGGGTTTTTTTGTTGTTGTTGAAATGTATTTTTATTGTGGTACAAAATATACCATGTTACATTTAGCATTGTAACCATTTGTAAGTGTACAGTTCGGTAAGACCTCTAGAAAAACTATAACTTGCAAAACTGAAACTCTATACCCATTAAACACTAATTCCGTCTTCTTCCTCTCACTCATACTTAAGTTTTAAGTATAATTTTGAGATCTGTGTGTGATTTTTTTATTTTTCCCTCTAGCTTTATAGAGATATAACTGACATATAACATTGTATGAGTTAAAGGTGTACAACACAATGATTTGATATATGTGTATATCTTGCAGAATGATTACCATAACATGTGTCTTCTTAAAGCCCACTGAGAATTCTGAATATGAGTTTGGTTAAGAAATTATAGCTCACTAATACTGGGAAACATGCAGTTTATCTATTAGTCATGTATGTTTTTTCTTATTAGTATTTTAGTATAGTTCTTTCCTACTGTTTTGATTACCAAGCACAGTTCACACTAAGAAGTGAAGATGTGCACAAGTTGTCTAAAAGACATTTTTCAGGGCCAATTAGCATGTTTGGTATTAGTATCTGCCGATGTGGTAGCTGTACATAACTGTGCCCTGATTCGCCCCTCTAGACATCCTGGGCAAATCGACAGAAGCTTTCTCCAGGCTGCAGATGGTGGGTGCTCTTTCTCACTAGGCCAACTGGGGCAAGTGATTAGAGGGGTATGTGCCAAAGACAGGAAAAAGCAAACTGTGGGTTGTCTTAAATTTATTTTTTCTTTTAACTGGTGAGATATTTGTATTTTAAGTGCACGAAGGGAGATCAGTTTTTCAAAGGAACTTCACATTGACTCTTCTACTGAAATGAAAAATACTTATTCATCTGTGAACTATCAACCCTAATTTTAGATCTTTGTATATCTGTGCTCTTGATTTTTAGTGCAAGGCAAAACTACAATTTGCTGTATATTACTTTCTTGATCATTTCTTTTCTTTTAATATTATGGCAAAAAATGGCGTTCCCAGTAGAACCCTGTCCCCTTCTTTAACCCTTTACCCCACACCATCAGAGCTGTTCTCTTGCTTGGATTGACCATAGCCACCTGTTAGCAGATTATCTGGATTTCCTTGTTCCCACGTCCCTCACAAGTACTGGCAACTCAGTATGCCCCACACTGAACTCAACCTCTTTAGCTTCAGACACCAAGCCTGCCTCTCTATATTCTTAACTCACAGTTTGGGCAAGCCATCCATCAGTATGAAATCTTTAATTTTTCTAATTTCACTCAATTAAAATAAATATATAAATTCTAATGTGTAGAAAATATGTCTTACTAAGGTTCAATAGTAAGTGAAATTAAATTATTTGAGATGGCTACTTCTACTTAAGGCAACTAGGCACCTCTCATCCATAAATTATGCACTTGGAAAATAGGGCTAGCAAGTGCTAGATGTAAATAATTGATAATTAAGCTTTCCTAGATGATGAATTGCACTGCTGTATCACTGCAGATGGCTGCCTTTGTTTTTTGTTTGTTTGTTTGTTTTTTCATTTTGATATCATTAATCTACAATTACATGTGCAACATTATAGTTACTAAATTCCCCACTTCATCAAGTTCCTCCCACATACCCCATTACAGTCACTGTCCGTCAGCGTAGTGAGATGCTATAGAACCACTACTTGTCTTCTCTGAGTTGTACAGCCCTCCCCATGCCCCCCCCACAACATTACATCTGCTAATCATAATGCCCCTTTTTCCCCCTTCTCCCTCCCTTCCCACCCATCCTCCCCAGTCCCTTTCCCTTTGGTAACTGTTAGTCCATTCTTGGGTTCTGTGAATCTGCTGCTGCTTTGTTCCTTCAGTTTTTTTCTTTGTTCTTATACTCCACATATGAGTGAAATCATTTGATACTTGTCTTTCTCCTCCTGGCTTACTTCACTGAGCATAATACCCTCTAGCTCCATCCATGTTGTTGCAAATGTCTGGATTTGTTTTCTTCTTATGGCTGAATAATATTCCATTGTGTATATGTGCCACATCTTCTTTATCCATTCATCTTCTGATGGACACTTAGGTTGCTCCCATTTCTTGGCTATTGTAAACAGTGCTGCGATAAACATAGGGGTGCATATGTCTTTTTCAAATTGGGCTGCTGCATTCTTAGGGTAAATTCCTAGGAGTGGAATTCCTGGGTCAAATGGTATTTCTATTCTGAGTTATTGAGGAACCTCCATATTGCTTTCCACAATGGTTGAACTAATTTATATTCCCACCAGCAGTGTAGAAGGGTTCCCCTTTTTCACATCCTCGCCAACATTTGTTGTTTGTGTTTTGGATGTTGGCCATCCTAACTGGTGTGAGGTGATATCTCATTGTGGTTTTAATCTGCATTTCTCTGATGATTAGCGATGTGGAGCATCTTTTCATGTGCCTGTTGACCATCTGAATTTCTTCTTTGGAGAAGTGTCTGTTCAGCTCCTCTGCCCATTTTTTATTTGGCTTATTTGCTTTTTGTTTGTTGAGGTACGTGAGCTCTTTATATATTTTGGATGTCAACCCCTTATTGGATATGTAATTTATGAATATATTCTCCCATAATGTAGGATGATTTTTTGTTCTACTGATGGTGTCCTTTGCTGTACAGAAGCTTTTTAGTTTGATGTACTCCCACTTGTTCATTTTTGCTTTTGTTTCCCTTGCCCAAGGAGATACGTTCATGAAGAATTTGCTCATGTTTATGTCCAAATGATTTTTGCCTATGTTTTTTTCTAAGAGTTTTATGGTTTCATGACTTACATTCAGGTCTTTGATCCATTTTGAGTTTACTTTTGTGTATGGGGTTAGACAATAATCCAGTTTCATTCTCTTACATGTAGCTGTCCAGTTTTGCCAACACCAGCTATTGAAGAGGCTGTCATTTCCCCATTGTATATCCATGGCTCCTTTATCATATATTAATTGACCATATCTGCTTGGGTTTATATCAGGGCTCTCTAGTCTGTTCCACTGGTCTGTGGGTCTGTTCTTGTGCCAGTACCAAATTGTCTTGATTACTGTGGTTTGTAGTAGATCTTGAAGTCAGGGAGCATAATTCCCCCTGCTTTATTCTTCCTTCTCAGTATAGCCTTGGCTATTTGGGGTCTTTTGTTGTTCCATATGAATTTTAGAAATATTTGCTCTAGTTCATTGAAGAATGCTATAGGTATTTTGATAGGGATTGCATTGAATGTGTAGATTGCTTTAGGCAGGATGGCCATTTGACAATATTAATTCTTCCTAGCCAAGAGCATGTGATGAATTTCCATTTATTAGTGTCCTCTTTAATTTCTCTTAGGAGTGTCTTGTAGTTTTCAGGGTATAGGTCTTTCACATCCTTGGTTAGGTTTATTCCTAGGTATTTTATTCTTTTTGATGCAATTGTGAATGGAATTGTTTTCCTGATTTCTCTTTCTGCTAGATCATGCCCTTTGTTTTTAAGTTTTGAATGGGTAACTTTCAAGAGTTGCTCAGTGATTGCTTTGATTTTAGCTGCTATATTCTCAAAAAATGTTGTCCTGCTTGTTGTTTAATTAAAGAATTGCCTCAGTTTGTGGTGAGAGATTTTATCCTCATTGTTTTGTTTAATAAGTGTTTCTAGAGGACAGCTCCATGTTTATAAAATCCAAAAATGAATACTTGGTTCCATTTTTTTATATAATTTATTTTGGTATCATTAATCTACAATTACATGTGCAATATTACGGTTATTAAACTACCCCTTCATCAGGTCCCCTCCACCAACCCCATTACAGTCACTGTCCATCAGCATAGTGAGATGCTATAGATCACTACTTGTCTTCTCTGAGTAGTACAGCCCTCCCCATGCCCCCCCAACATTATGTCTGCTAATTGTAATGCCCCTTTTTCCCTCTTATACCTCCCTTCCCACCCATCCTCCCCAGTCCCTTTCCCTTTGGTAACTATTAGTCCATTCTTGAGTTCTGTGAGTCTGCTGCTGTTTTGTTCCTTCAGTATTTTTTCTTTGTTCTTATACTCCACATATGAGTGAAATCATTTGATACTTGTCTTTTTCGGCTTGGCTTATTTCACTGAGCATAATACCCTCTAGCTCCATCCCTGTTGTTGCAAATGGTAGGATTTGTTTTCTTCTTATGGCTGAATAATATTCCATTGTGTATATGTACCACATCTTCTTTATCCATTCATCTACTGATGGACACTTAGGTTGCTTCCATTTCTTGGCTATTGTAAATAGTGCTGCAATAAACATAGGGGTGCATCTGTCCTTTTCAAATTGGGCTGCTGCATTCTTAGGGTAAATTCCTAGGAGTGGAATTCCTGGGTCAAATGGTATTTCTATTTTGAGTTTTTTGAGGAACCTCCATACTGCTTTCCACAATGGTTGAACTAATTTGCAGTCCCACCAGCAGTGTAGGAGGGTTCCCTTTTCTCCACATCCTCGCCAACATTTGTTGTTGTTTGTGTTTTGGATGTTGGCCATCCTCACTGGTGTGAGGTGATATCTCATTGTGGTTTTAATCTGCATTTCCCTGATGATTAGCGATTTGGAGCATCTTTTCATGTGCCTGTTGGCCATCTGAATTTCTTCTTTAGAGAAGTGTCTATTCATGTCCTCTGCCCATTTCTTAATTGGATTATTTGCTTTTTGTTTGTTAAGGTGCGTGAGTTCTTTATATGTTTTGAATGTCAACCCTTTATCAGATACGTCATTTATGAATATATTCTCCCATACTGTAGGATGTCTTTTTGTTCTACTGATGGTGTCCTTTGCTGTACAGAAGCTTTTCAGCTTGATATAGTCCCACATGTACATTTTTGCTTTTGTTTCCCTTGCTCGGGGAGATATGTTCATGAAGAAGTCGCTCATGTTTATGTCCAACAGATTTTTGCCTATGTTTTTTTCTAAGAGTTTTATGATTTCATGACTTACATTCAGGTCTTTGATCCATTTTGAGTTTACCTTTGTGTATGGGGCTAGACAGTAGTCCAGTTTCATTCTCTTACATGTAGCTGTCCAGTTTTTCCAACACCAGCTGCTGAAGAGGCTGTCATCTCCCCATTGTATAACCAAGGCTTCTTTATCAAATATTAACTGACTGTATATATTTGGGTTAATGTTTGGATTTTCTATTCTGGTCCACTGGTCTGTGGGTCTGTTTTTGTGCCAATACCAAATTGTCTTGATTACTGTGGCTTTGTAGTAGAGCTTGAAGTCAGGGAGCGTAATTCTCCCTGTTTTATTCCTCCTTCTCAGGATTGCTTTGGCTATTCCGGGTCTTTTGTAGTTCCATATGAATTTTAGAGTTATTTGTTCCAGTTCATTGAAGAAAGCTGTTGGTAGTTTGATAGGGATTGCGTTGAATCTGTAGATTGCTTTAGGTAGTATAGCCATTTTGACAATATTTATTCTTCCTAGCCAAGAGCATGGAATGCATTTCCATTTGTTAGTGTCCTCTTTAATTTCTCTTAGGAGTGCCTTGTAGTTTTCAGAGTACACGTCTTTCACTTCCTTCGTTAGGTTTATTCCTAGGTATTTCATTCTTTTTGATGCAATTGTGAATGGAATTGTTTTTCTGATTTCTCTCTCGGTTAGTTCATCGTTAGTGTATAGGAAAGCAACAGATTTCTGTGTGTTAATTTTGTATCCTGCAATTTGCTGAATTCAGATATTAGTTCTAGTAGTTTTAGAATGGAGTCTTTAGGGTTTTTTATGTACAGTATCATGTCATCTGCAAATAGTGACAATTTGACTTCTTCTTTACCAATCTGGATGCCTTGTATGTCTTTGTTTTGTCTGATTGCTGTGGCTAGGACCTCCAGTACTATGTTGAATAACAGTGGAGAGAGTGGGCATCCCTGTCTTGTTCCCGATCTTAGATGAAAAGCTTTCAGCTTCTCGCCGTTAAGTATGATGTTAGCTGTGGGTTTGTCATATGTGGCCTTTATGATGTTGAGGTACTTGCCGTCTATACCCATTTTGTTGAGAGTTTTAATCATGAATGGATGCTGAATTTTGTCAAATGCTTTTTCAGCATCTATGGAGATGATCATGTGGTTTTTGTTCTTCTTTTTGTTGATGTGGTGGATGATGCTGATGGATTTTCGAATGTTGTACCATCCTTGCATCCCTGGTATGAATCCCACTTGATCATGGTGTATGATCTTCTTGATGTATTTTTGAATTCGGTTTGCTAATATTTTGTTGAGTATTTTTGCATCTACATTCATCAGGGATATTGGTCAGTAATTTTCTTTTTTGGTGAAGTCTTTGCCTGGTTTTGGTATTAGAGTGATGCTGGCTTCATAGAATGAGTTTGGAAGTATTCCCTCCTTTTCTATTTTTTGGAAAACTTTAAGGAGAATGGGTGTTATTTCTTCTCTATATGTCTGGTAGAATTCAGAGGTGAATCCATCAGGTCCGGAGGTTTTGTTCTTGGGTAGTTTTTTGATTACCGATTCAATTTCGTTGCTGGTGGTTGGTTTGTTTGGTTTTTCTGTTTCTTGCTTGGTCAGTCTTGGGAGGTTGTATTTTTCTAAGAAGTTGTCCGTTTCTTCTAGGTTTTCCAGCTTGTTAGCATATAGATTCTCATAATATTCTCTTATAATTCTTTGTATTTCTGTGGGGTCCGTTGTTATTTTTCCTTTCACATTTCTGATTCAGTTTATGTGTGTAGATTCTCTTTTTCTCTTAATGAGCCTGGCTAAGGGTTTATCTATTTTGTTTATTTTTTCAAAGAACCAGCTCTTGGTTTCATTGATTTTTTCTATTGTTTTGTTCTTCTCAATTTTATTTATTTCTTTTCTGATCTTTATTATGTCCCTCCTTCTGGTGACTTTGGGCCTCATTTGTTCTTCTTTTTTAATTTCAGTAATTGTGTCTTTAGACTCTTCATTTGGGAATGTTCTTCCTTCTTTAAATAGGCCTGGATAGCAATATAATTTCCTCTTAGAACTGCTTTTGCTGTGTTCCACAGAAGTTGTGGCTTTGTGTTGTTGTTGTCATTAGTCTCCATATATTCTTTGATTTCTGTTTTGATTTGGTCGTTAACCCATTGATTAATTAGGAGAATGTTGTTAAGCCTCCATGTATTTGTGAGCCTTTTTGTTTTCTTTGTACAATTTATTTCTAGTTTTATACCTTTGTGATCTGAGAAGTTGGTTGGTAGGATTTCAACATTTTTGAATTTGCTGAGGTTCATTTTGTGGCCTAGTATGTGGTCTATTCTGGAAAATGTTCCATGTGCACTTGAGAAGAATGTGTATCCTGTTGCTTTTGGGTGCAGAGTTCTGTAGTTGTCTGTTAGGTCCGTCTGTTCTAGTGTGTTGTTCAGTGCCTCTGTGTCTTTACTTATTTTCTGTCTGGCTGATCTGTCCTTTGGAGTGACTGGTGTGTTGAAGTTTCCTAAAAGGGATGCATTGCTGTCTATTTCCTCCTTTAATTCTGTTAGTATTTGTTTCACATATGCTGGCACTCCTGTGTTGGGTGCATATATATTTATAATGGTTATATCTTCTTGTTGGACTGACCCCTTTATCATTATGTAATGTCCTTCTTTATCTTTTGTACTTTCTTCGTTTTGAAGTCTATTTTGTCTGATACAAGTACTGCAACACCTGCTTTTTCTCTTTGTTGTTTGCATGAAATATCTTTTTCCATCCCTTCACTTTTAGTCTGTGTATATCTTTGGGTTTGAGGTGAGTCTCTTGTAAGCAGCATATAAATGGGTCTTGCTTTTTTATCCATTCTGTTACTCTGTGTCTTTTGATTGGTGCATTCAGTCCATTTACATTTAGGGTGATTATTGAAAGATATGTACTTATTGCCATTGCTGGCTTTAGATTCGTGGTTACCAAAGGTTCAAGGGTTGCTTCTTTACTATCTAACAATCTAACTTAACTTTCTTGTAAATTTATTGTAAACACTGTCTGATGTTTCTTTATTTCTCTCCCTTGTTATTCTTCTTCCTCCATTCTTTATATAGTAGGTGTTTTATTCTTTGCCTTTAGTTAGTATTTGTATGATCTGCTTTCTTTGCTATGATTTTATTTTCTCTGGTGACATCTTTTTAGCCTTAGGGGTGCTTCCCTCTAGAGCAGTCCATTTAAGATATCCTGTAGTGGTGGTTTATGAGAGGCAAACTCTCTCAACTTTGGTTTGTCTGGAAATTGTTTAATCCCTCCATCATATTTAAATGATAATCATGCTGGATACAATATTCTTGGTTCGAGGCCCTTCTGTTTCATTACATTAAATATATCATGCCATTCTCTTCTGGCCTGTAAGGTTTCTGTTGAGAAGTCTGATGATAGTCTGATGGGTTTTCCTTTGTAGGTGATCTTTTTTCTCCCTCTAGTTGCCTTTAATATACTCTGTCTTTATCTTGATCTTTGCCATCTTAATTATTATGTGTCTTGGTGTTGTCTTCCTTGGGTCCCTTGTGTTGGGAGGTCTGTGGGCTTCGGTGGACTGCGAGACTATTTCCTTCCCCAGCGAGGGAAAGTTTTCAGCAATTATTTCTTCAAAGACACTTTCTATCCCTTTTTCTCTCTCTTCTTCCTCTGGTACTCCTATAATGAGAATATTGTTCCATTTGGATTGGTCACACAGTTCTCTTAATATTCTTTCATTCCTAGAGATCCTTTTATCTCTCTCTGCCTCAGCTTCTCTGTATTCCTGTTCTCTGATTTCTATTCCATTAACAGTCTCTTGCATCTCGTCCAGTCTGCTGTTAAGCCCGTCGATTGCTTGTCTGATTTCTGCATTGTCTTTCCTCACTTCCCTCACTTCCTGCCTCAGCTCTTGCACATTTCTCTGTAGGTCCATCAGCATGGTTATGACTTTTATTCTGAATTCTTTTTCAGGAAGACTGCATTTCCATCCCTTCAGGCTCCGTCTCTGGGGTTGTCTGGTTGATTTTAGTCTGGACCATATTCCTCTGTCTTTTCATGGCTATAGAAGTGGTCGCTGGTAGTTGCCACGTATGTCAGCTGAGCTCTTTAAGACTGCCTCTTGGGGTGCAGAGTCCTCTCGGGTGTAGCTGCACGCTGTGTGCTTTCCTGTGTCTTCTGGTCTCTCTTTTAGGAATAGTTGTATTTGCTGTATTTTTGTAGATAAATATAGTGTTGGGAGGAGATTTCTGGTGCCCTGCTCATGCCGCCATCTTCCCGGAAGTCTTGGTTCCATTTTTCTGGTAGAATTTTCTTCTCTGTCTTTTTTCCTCTGGCCTCTTCACAGGCTGAAAATGCTGAATCTCATTTTTTTAGTTTACTGTAAGCCTTCAAAAAAAGTGAAACTGAGTGGGGGACTTGACCTGTATCCTAGCTATAAACACATTAAGAAACCTTTTGCCATCACATGAATTCTTTTACTAACCGAAGATTTGGCGTATATGAGAGTACTGAGAAGGTGCATCTGATATGAGGCCTTCACTTTGGACAATTTGCTTTCATGGGAGAATTAGATTATAGAAATTTGGGTTAAAAGACATTCATTTAATCGTCAAAGTTGGAACATATTCCCAGATGGAATCTGCAGTGTTACCTAAGCCTCCCCTGGTGACTTATCAGTGCCATCACATCCTGGCGCAGTTCTGGGTCTTTCTAAATGAGGCAGATGGGGATTCTGACCCCAGACTGCTGATTGCATCTAGTTTTGTAGTGTTGAAAATACCCCTGCCTCAGGTGCAGAGGGGCCTGCCATGACTGATGTCCCTGAAACCCTGGCCATTAGCACTGTTGATTTGAGACTGAGTGTGTGTGTGTGTGTGTGTGTGTGTGTGTGTGTGTGTGCGCTCAGCGTGTACAAGCTTGCGTGTATATCCTTTTTCATAGCACCAGGCTATCATCATATCATCCTATTAAATTCCGTAATCTGTGTGGTAATTGGTAGGTAAAGCTAGGGACAGCTGGATTATTTAATTCATATTTTCCTATTAATCATTTTAAAGCAAATATGAAAAATGAAGAGCTTTCATTATAGAGACTTGTGGCAGCATACATGTAGTGAGACCTCTGTGCACTGGTACAAACTGGCTTATGAAAATCTAGGCAAAGAAATGTGTGTGCACATACCAGCTGATGCCTCCAGTTAAGATTCCTGAGTAAGTGGAGGGCAGAAAATAACCAAGTTTAAGGAAAAATATCAGGAAGAGAATACATACGTGTGTTCATTAATGTGCGTTGGGGGGCCTCCTGGTCTTTGGCTGGCTGATGGTCTTAGAGACAGATCATGATAAAGATCCAATTAAGAATGTGAGAAGAATGGGGAGATGACAGCCTCTTCAGCAGCTTGTGTTGGAAAAACTGGACAGCTACATGTAAGAGAATGAAACTGGACTACTGTCTAGCCCCATACACAAAGGTAAACTCAAGGTGGATCAAAGACCTGAATGTAAGTCATGAAACCATAAAACTCTTAGAAAAAAACATAGGCAAAAATCTCTTGGACATAAACATGAGCAACTTCTTCATGAACATATCTCCCCGGGCAAGGGAAACAAAAGCAAAAATGAACAAGTGGGACTATATCAAGCTGAAAAGCTTCTGTACAGCAAAGGACACCATCAGTAGAACAAAAAGACATCCTACAGTATGGGAGAATATATTCATAAAAAACGTATCTGATAAAGGGTTGACATCCAAAATATATAAAGAACTCATGCACTTTAACAAACAGAAAGCAAATAATCCAATTAAGAAATGGGCAGAGGACATGAATAGACACTTCTCCAAAGAAGAAATTCAGATGGCCAACAGGCACATGAAAAGATGCTCCACATCGCTAATCATCAGAGAAATGCAGATTAAAACCACAATGAGATATCACCTCACACCAGTGAGGATGGCCAACATCCAAAACACAAACAACAACAAATGTTGGCGAGGATGTGGAGAAAAGGGAACCCTCCTACACTGCTGGTGGGACTGCAAATTAGTTCAACCATTGTGGAAAGCAGTATGGAGGTTCCTCAAAAAACTCAAAATAGAAATACCATTTGACCCAGGAATTGCACTCCTAGGAATTTACCCTAAGAATGCAGCAGCCCAATTTGAAAAGGACAGATGCACCCCTATGTTTATTGCAGCACTATTTACAATAGCCAAGAAATGGAAGCAACCTAAGTGTCCATCAGTAGATGAATGGATAAAGAAGATGTGGTACATATACACAATGGAATATTATTCAGCCATAAGAAGAAAACAAATCCTACCATTTGCAACAACAGGGATGGAGCTAGAGGGTATTATGCTCAGTGAAATAAGCCAAGCCGAAAAAGACAAGTATCAAATGATTTCACTCATATGTGGAGTATAAGAACAAAGAAAAAAACTGAAGGAACAAAACAGCAGCAGACTCACAGAACCCAAGAACGGACTAATAGTTACCAAAGGGAAAGGGACTGGGGAAAATGGGCGGAAGGGAGGGATAAGAGGGAAAAAGGGGCATTACAATTAGCAGATGTAATGTTGGGGGGGCACGGGGAGGGCAGTACAACTCAGAGAAGACAAGTAGTGATTCTATGGCATCTCACTACGCTGATGGACAGTGACTGTAATGGGGTTGGTGGGGGGGACCTGATGAAGGGGTAGTTTAATAACCGTAATATTGCACATGTAATTGTAGGTTAATGATAATAAAATAAATTATATTTAAAAAAAAAGAATGTGAGAAGAAAAGCTGATCTATTTTATGTTTGGCACCTTGGGTTCTCACTGGTATGATTTTGTTCATTTTGTGCCATTATCTCACATCAAGAGGAAGAAATCGCCTGAGATTAGGAATTGCTCTTTTTTTGAAGGGTTAACTTTTTTTTTTTTACTTGGTTTAACCTTGACTGGTTTCTGTTGGATTTTTCTTTCTCCCTCTTTAGGAAGCTATTTTGCCAGCCACTTCATTATGGGAGGAGAGAAGTTTGACTCAACTCACCCCGAAGGCTACCTGTTTGGAGAGAACAGCGACCTGAACTTCCTGGGGAGCAGACCCGTGGCGGTAAGGCTCTAATTCCTGGGCCTGTGGGGGCTGTGGGCGGTGCTGGCAGCCCCTGGGAGCACGTGCTGTTGGCTGGGTGGCAGTGTCGTAGCTCGTCTGAGTTGAGGGGAGCCTGGGAGCCAGACCATAGCCTCTTTGGTGGAGCTGGGTCTCTTGTCACTAGAGGCTGACGTTTGTAAAAGCCACCAAAATCTGCCTGAGGGTGAGAACTTCTGGAAAACTCCAGCTCTCCCAGGATTCGGATCTCTGGCGGAAAGCCTCCTCGGCAGACAGCCCATCCCCGGCCTCGCCAGCTTACCCTCATCTTGCTTGTTTCTTCTTCAGAGCACCTCACATCGCATAAGCTTTTATTTCCGTCTCCCACCCTCTGTTTATTATCTGCTTCCCCCTCAGAATGTAACTGTCGTAGGGCAAGGACTGTTTTTATTGTATCCCAGCACCTAGAGCAAAGCCTGGTACATAATGGTAGGCCCTAGATAAAGATTTGTTGAATGAATGACTGCAAAAGCTTCCCTTAATATCTGAGTTGGTATTAGACCAACTCTCTCTCAGTTCATTCATCCCATCCCATAAACTCACGTGAGCATCTTCTCTGCTCCCAGCATAAGGCTTTGTGGTAATAGCTGCTATATGGCTCTCAAGAGGCTATTGTGTGCTCAGGGAGGTTCTGGACTTTTCAGACATCATTCCTAATCTTCATAAAGACCCACCTGGCAGAGGGTTTATAAGTGAGAGAACAAGATTCGAGATGAACAATGACAACAGCCAGCATTTATGAAGTGCGTTCCATGTTCCAGGCACTGTTCTAATTGTTTTATATAAAATTTTCTCAAAGTCGCATAACTAGGTCTGTCTGGTCACAGATCGATAATGTTTCTACTGCTTTTCTTTGCTTCAAAACATCCTGCCTTCCTCCAACTCCTGCTTTAGTGAGGCAGACAAACGTGTGAACAGAAAGTGTTCAAACAGCGATAAGGCTCTGAAGTGACTGGATGCCGTAGGAACCAGGAGCCGGAGTGGAGGGCCACAGGGTGGTGCGGCGCTGAGAAGGGTGGAGGGCTTGAGCCAGGCTTTGGGGAGGGCCTGGGTTTGACTCGATGGGTGGGGAAGGGGCTTTCCAGGAGCGAAGTGCAGAGGACGGGCCTAAAAGCATTCCCGTTTTTGTTGAATCAGCGACTACTGTGTGCCAGGTACTGGGATAGGCCTGGGAGACAAAGCTGAAATGAGCATGGTTTGTTCCTCCCTGGAACAAATCAGGAAACCCGTCTGGCAAGAGTGGACATTTCCTGATGGCGAAACAAGACCAGAAAGGTAGGTGGGGGCTCCATACCTCCAAAGACATTAACTCCCCTGTAGGCCCTGGGGACTATGAAGATTTTTTTAGCAGAGAAGAGACCTGGAGAAAGTGTTTGTTTGTTTTAGGAAGATTAATCTGGTTGTGGGCTTCCCTCTTGAGCTTTCATTGAGAAATATTCCTTGTTTAACGTTAGAGTTTGCTGGGTCCTCCCTTTTCATCTGGAGTGACCCCTCTTCTAACTCTGTGCCCCTCAGCGCTTTCCAAACACCAAGCCCTTTCTGCTTCAAATTAAGTTATACTGATTAAGGCTTATCAAATGTCTACTCTTGATTTTACTACTACCACCTTAGAAAGTGTAGAAAGATCTATTTTTTTTCCTGATAGAGCCAGATAAGAATTTTTCTTCATTCTCCGTTGCCAGCTCATGCATGGAAAATGGCCCTTTCTTCTCACATGGATTCATTGTTCGTGTCCATTTCTTCCTTTTTTCTTTCCTCTGGTGCCAGAATAGTTTATATATATATGTGTGTGTGTGTATATACATGCATATATTTATTTATTTATTTACCTTTTCAGGCCATAAAGATGATTTAGAAACATGTAAACAGGTTTTTAAGTTTGTTTGGAGGCTTACGCTGGCTGGCAAACTTCCCTAGTTTTATCACCTTGTTTACACCTCCCTGGATGAGCCTTTCAATGGCCCAGCTCTTCCTGAAATACCCCAGAGCAGCCTTGACCTTAAGATTGAGGCTTTTTCCCAAAGGAGCATCAACAGCGGACTTTTTGTTGTTTTTAGGTAATAACCATTAAATAAGCTTCATGATGTACAGAGCAAATGTTTCCCAAAGACATCAAAATTCCATGTTAAGAAAGCAAATCAGAGTAACTTCAAATAGGTAGATAGGAATATAGTATACGGAATAAATGTGGCTCATTTTCCTTTCCTCTCCCCACATGTTATGTTGTAATGCTAATAGCTAACATCGATTGAGACTTACTGTTTGCCAGGCCTGGCTATTCCGAGCTCTCTTAGATGTTACCTCATTTTGTCCTCACACCCTGCTGAGGGAGAGGAGGCCACATGAGGAACAGGAGGCTTGAAGAATTCAAGCAAAGATTACAAAGCCTAGAAGAGATCGAATCAGGATTTGAACCTAGCAGTCCGGCCCCAGGGCCTTTTCTGCTAGCCAGGACAGCTGTGTGTAGGAGCTCTGCTCACATCCTATCCAGCAGTCTGAGTAAATCAAGTGCAGTTTGCAAGGTATGGAGAGAGGCAGAAAGCAAACCAAGCAGCTGTGACATGTTCTCTGGAGCATCTTTTGAGAGAGTGCCTACTTGGTGTGTAATTTCACCTGCTAACCTGGCCTCTGGGTTTGGCCGTCGCTGCATACCACGCTTGTCCAGGGGGCGCCCAGGGGCTGAAGATCGCCTCATTGCTTGAGTTCGGGGAACTGACTCCACTCTCTAGTAACATGTCCCCAGGGTCAGCTAATGGGCATCAGGTTGCAGAAGAGAGAGAAGAGCCTTTAAAACAATCCAGAGGCTCAGAGGCTAGAACAGCTCCTCCTTCCAGACAGAATGAATATGGGAATGAGGGATGTTGAAATAAATTGTTATATAAAATATAAATGCCACAGACTTCCTGGCTTCTGGGACCTGTGGTATTTCCTGTCATTTCTGAATTACTTGACTAAAAAGAGTATCATTTGCCACAGCTATCACTCAGCCTGCAGTTTTTCCTGGAGCCCTGATCACCCACTTAGGATATTCAATCAAAGTAAAATTTATTATCAAGCCTTAAGAGTCAGATTTAAAGAATGAGAGTGTGTGTGTGTATATATAGAAAGATGGTTGAAGAGAGGTTGGAATCAAGATTTCATGTTTTATTTATATCTTACCATTAAACTCTTTGCCACCTCAGCAAGTCTGTTACCCAGGTTCTCAGATTCCCAATGGTAAAGTGGAGGAGGGGCAGTTTTGACTTTATAGGGATGTAATGCTTGAAAAATGCCCTGGAATTGCTGGATGAAAAGAAGCATGGAACAATGTTGGCTATACCTGCTAACCTTTCAGGGTGGTTATTTCTGCAGCTACTGCTAGTTGTGGACAGAGAGAATATTCACTAGTTTTTAAGTAACTGTCTTAAGTAGCGAACAGGGCTTCTGAAGGCCTTTCTGCTCTGTTCTCTGTGTAGAGGAGCTAAGATCATTGTGTTTCTGCATCACCATTATAAAATGCTAAATAAAGTCCATCTGTTCCCTTCCCGGGCGGTGGAAGAGCTGATGCTGATTTTTTGCTCCTTTATTGAGTTAGATTTTTCTTCTGTTGAGGTGAATTACTGCTAAAACTCTTAAGTTATTTAGAGGCTTAGTGAATTTAGGATTGTCAGAGTCCTAAGTGATACCTTGATTCTTCCTGAGTTCAGATCTCTCCTCTCACCTTAGAGAAAGTGGTTGAGCTTCAGTTGGGCACCTCACCCTCCCCATCATCTGGGGTGCTCTGGGCCCCACTCACCTGGCGTCTTCCTCCCCATGCTCCCTGCAACCAGGACTGCACAGCCAGCCTCAAGAAGCAGGTGCACAGAGAGGGCTTTTCTTCTTCCTCTAACAGAGATATACCCAGAAGCTCTCCTTAAGTCCAGTTTCTGTCAATTGAGCCTTTTATTCACACATGCGCAGGGAGAGCAAGTCTTTTACAGCAACTTGACCTACATCCATTTGTGAAGCAGTGTTGCACATATAGAGCTTTGTGTCAGTCATAGTGCCACCCATCCATTCAATAAATATGAGTTGTTTACAGTGCTAGCAAGTGGGGATGCAGGGATGAAAAAGACTTGCCCCTGCCCTGAGGAGCTCACAGAATAGGGGCAGGTAGATTGCCCCTGACTGATGAACGGTGTTAAGTTCTGTGAGAGAGACAGTGCCAGAGTGCTTTGAGAGCGAGGAGCACAGGGGTGCCCTTGCCCAGGGCGCCGGCTCTGGGAGGTGACTCCTCAAAGCTGGCAGGATGAGCAGGGTTTCCCAGGTGGAGATCAGGAAGGTCACTAAGGCAGAATTAATGAGCACCGTAAGGAAGCAGAAAGTTGCCGCGGCCATGTGCATCGGGTTTCCAGAAGGTGAGTTGGCTGTGAGGACTGGCCCGTGAGGGGTGCTGATGGGAGGTGAGGTGGGAAAGACAAATCAGGCCTGTGTTTGCAGGGCTGTGAATATTGTATTGAGAAGGTGATACTTTTCTTTCTGGGGCGATAGAGCGAGTCATCGTCATGAGTGGCTTTGCCCCTGACTAGCTTTGTGGTGTCAGTTAAGGTATTGGCCATCAGTGAGCCTCAGCTTCCCTGTGTGTAATGATACCTGTTGGGCAGGAATATTTTAAGGATTAAAAAAATGACAACTATTGAGATTTGATTTGCCTTTTAGAAAGCTAACTCATTAAATCATCTCACAGTGTAGAGAATGAGTCAGAAAGCAGATGAGACCAGTTAGGTAGCTGTTTATCTTAGTTAGGAAAGAGGAACCAGGGTAGTGGCCTGAGAAGTAAAGACAGGGCTGATTCAGGAATTGTGGGCCGGGGTTGCAGGAAAGGCAGTAGTTAAGGCAGAGGCCACTGAGGAGCAGCCCCTGTGGGACAGCTAACCTTAAAATGGGGCTGTGTGAGTGCTTTGTCTGCAGATTTGTTTGTGCCCCAGCCCCAGTGTAACTGGACAGGTTGTCACAAGTACCCTGGCATCAACTGCTTGAGAGCCGGTGTCCATCAGCCTGGGCTGCTATAACAAGACACGCTGGAGTGGGGACTTACCCAGCAAACATTATGCCTCACAGCTCTACAGGCTGGAAGCCCAAGATCAAGGTGCCAGCAGATTCAGGTCCTGGTGACAGCCCTCCTCTTGGCTTGCAGATGGCTGCCTTCTCGCTGTGTCCACACAGGGCAGAGAGAGAATACTAGCTCACACTCTTCCTCTTCTTATAAAGTACTAAGCCCCCCCTATGACCTCACCTAACCCAAATCCCCTCCCAAAGGCCCCCCTCCAAATAGTGTCACATTGGGTGTTAAGACTTCCACACATGAATTTTTAGGGGGACACAACTGAGATCATGGCCAACTCCATGGTGGGAACAGGCGTCTTTTCCGCATGTATCATGTGTGGGTTTAGATGGGGTTCCTTGCCTTTTGCATGCCATCTTCTTTCCTTCTTCCTTCCTTTTTAATTGTACCACAGATGTTTTTGCCATGCAGTTTGACAGTTTATTAAAAGTTTAGCTGTGCATACTGTTTGTCCCAGCTTGAAATAAATTCTCCTTTTCTGAATCTCTACGTAAAGGAAAAACACACTCCTGTGCCTCCTCTCCTCTCAGTGTTCTACCACAACACTAACTCACTTTTGACACCACATGTGTGGGCTTTGCATGCATCAGGCAGGAATTGTTAAATAAATTATAGTGTGTCAAGACACTCCTAAGAGAAATTAAAGAGGACACTAACAAATGGAAATGCATCCCATGCTCTTGGCTAGGAAGAATAAATATTGTCAAAATGGCTATACTACCTAAAGCAATCTACAGATTCAATGCAATCCCTATCAAACTACCAACAGCTTTCTTCAATGAACTGGAACAAATAATTCTAAAATTCATATGGAACCACAAAAGACCCTGAATAGCCAAAGCAATCCTGAGAAGGAGGAATAAAACAGGGGGAATTACACTCCCTGACTTCAAGCTCTACTACAAAGCCACAGTAATCAAGACAATTTGGTATTGGCACAAAAACAGACCCACAGACCAGTGGAACAGAATAGAAAATCCAAACATTAACCCAAACATATACAGTCAATTAATATTTGATAAAGGAGCCTTGGATATACAATGGGGAGATGACAGCCTCTTCAGCAGCTGTGTTGGAAAAACTGGACAGCTACATGTAAGAGAATGAAACTGGACTACTGTCTAGCCCCATACACAAAGGTAAACTCAAGGTGGATCAAAGACCTGAATGTAAGTCATGAAACCATAAAACTCTTAGAAAAAAACATAGGCAAAAATCTCTTGGACATAAACATGAGTGACTTCTTCATGAACATATCTCCCGGGCAAGGGAAACAAAAGCAAAAATGAACAAGTGGGACTATATCAAGCTGAAAAGCTTCTGTACAGCAAAGGACACCATCAGTAGAACAAAAAGACATCCTACAGTATGGGAGAATATATTCATAAAAACGTATCTGATAAAGGGTTGACATCCAAAATATATAAAGAACTCATGCACCTTAACAAACAGAAAGCAAATAATCCAATTAAGAAATGGGCAGAGGACATGAATAGACACTTCTCTAAAGAAGAAATTCAGATGGCCAACAGGCACATGAAAAGATGCTCCACATCGCTAATCATCAGAGAAATGCAGATTAAAACCACAATGAGATATCACCTCACACCAGTGAGGATGGCCAACATCAAAACACAAACAACAACAAATGTTGGCGAGGATGTGGAGAAAAGGGAACCCTCCTACACTGCTGGTGGGACTGCAAATTAGTTCAACCATTGTGGAAAGCAGTATGGAGGTTCCTCAAAAAACTCAAAATAGAAATAACATTTGACCCAGGAATTCCACTCCTAGGAATTTACCCTAAGAATGCAGCAGCCCAATTTGAAAAGGACAGATGCACCCTATGTTTATTGCAGCACTATTTACAATAGCCAAGAAATGGAAGCAACCTAAGTGTCCATCAGTAGATGAATGGATAAAGAAGATGTGGTACATATACACAATGGAATATTATTCAGCCATAAGAAGAAAACAAATCCTACCATTTGCAACAACATGGATGGAGCTAGAGGGTATTATGCTCAGTGAAATAAGCCAAGCCGAAAAGACAAGTATCAAATGATTTCACTCATATGTGGAGTATAAGAACAAAGAAAAAATACTGAAGGAACAAAACAGCAGCAGACTCACAGAACCCAAGAACGGACTAATAGTTACCAAAAAGAAAGGGACTGGGGAGGATGGGTGGGAAGGGAGGGATAAGAGGGAAAAAGGGGCATTACGATTAGCAGATGTAATACTGGGGGGGCACGGGGAGGGCTGTACAACTCAGAAAAGACAAGTAGCAATTCTATAGCATCTCACTACGCTGATGGACAGTGACTGTAATGGGGTTGGTGGGGGGGAACTGATGAAGGGGTAGTTTAATAACCATAATATTGCACATGTAATTGTAGATTAATGATAATAAAATAAATTATATAAAAAAATTATAGTGTGTCTACACTATGAACTGATATTCAGCCAAAAAATAAAGTAGATGTGTATCCATGGAGATGAAAACATGTTCATGATCACATCATTTCTGAAAAAAGCAAGTTGCTATAAATGTAGAGTCTGATTTCTTCTCTGATAAAGGGAATAGTGCCTAGCCATATATGTGTATGTGTGCATTTATGTATTTACAGTTACAGGCGCATAAAAGTACATTGAGACACTCCAACCTGTCTCAGCGGTAGCTCTGAGGTAGCTCTTAAGGTGCACCAGTGGGGGGAGGTACTTTTTCTTGCTTCAAATTCTATACTGTTGGACTTTTCCCCAGTAAGCCTGTTTTCATTTTTAAATTAAAGGCACTTAAGCTTTCTTTAAAAATAGAGAAGGGATTACTGCTGAGTAGAGGGAGGAAATAGGTCTAGGAGAATACATAGAAGTAGGAAAATTGAGAAAATTCATAAAATAAAGGTTTGGACTTTCTAAAGTGGACTACAGGAAGGGGGTCCCCACGGTGTGGGGCTGGGGCTTATGGAGAACAATGAAAATCAGAACAAGCAGGGGAAGGAATGGAACCGGCGGCTTCATCCTCTTGGTGTCCATGTGCAGTAATTCACTGTTAGAAATATTAGATTCAGGACAGAGATGGCCTGCTTTTCAATAGCCCAGGAGTAAAAGAAAACCCAAACTATAAAAGACCCAAACCAGGGACTGAATATTCATGTAGTCTCCCTGCTTCTAGCGCCTCCCCACAGGTGAAACCCTGCTCAGTTCAATAAGTGGTCTTCCCAACCTTTTCTTTTACATGAAGGTTTTTTAAATTTTTTAACAAAATACACATAACATAAACCACCCCATCTTAACCATTTTAAGTGAACAGTTCAGTAGTGTTAAGTACATTCACATTGTTTTACACCCAATCTGCAATTCCCCCACCCCTGGGCCCTGACACCACCCTTGTACTTTCTGTCTGTGTGAATTTCACTACTTTAGATACCTCATAGAATTGGAGCTCTACAGGATATGTCTTTTTGTGTCTGGCTTATTTCAGTTGTCATGATGTCCTCCAGGTTCTTCTATCTTGTGGCAGTTGTCAGAATTTCCTTCCTCTTTAAGGCTGAATAGTATTCCACTGTGTGGATGGACCGCGTTTTGTTTCTCTCTTCATCTCTTGATGGACACATGGGTGGCTGCTGTGGACAATGCTGCTATAAACATGGGTGTTACATTCAGGTTTTAGGGCATACATGCACACCAGTATTGGGCTGGGGAAGAAATGACTGTTCAGTTTCAGAAAATTCTGTAAATGAAATTATTGTAGTTCTTTAATTTTGAAATTTGTTATGTTCTTACAAAAAAAACATATTCCATTTGTATTACTTTTTATCCCTAGTAAAGATGAGAAAAATTAAAGTTGCTCACTGTCAGCTCATGAATAAACACTGAATATGTAAATAAAGTCTATTTTGCAGTGTGCAGCTAAACACCTAGTCTATTTCCAAATACTGAGACAGTGCAACCAAATTGCAGATTTTATTCAAGAGTTAATTTCACTCTCTCTCAATTTCAGAAATAACGTGAAAAAGCTGGTCACTTTTATATGGAGAGCAGGACAGATTTGGGGGCAGGGTAAATAAGAGCATAGAATATGAAACGTAACAGTATGTGTAAAGTCATTACACCTTTGGAAAAGGAAGTATAGCGTAAAAAAAGACAGCTCTGGAAGCTAGCTGGGTCAAAGCATTTGCTATTTGGCCCTCTAAAGGGGAGTTTTATGTGGCTCTGTTCTGGGGTTTTCCTCCCTGAGGCCTCTGTTCTATGGAGCTGGTTTCTAGGAGATGAACCATCAGATGGATGGGCCCCCATCGGTGTGAGCAGGCAGCAGTGTGACGGAGGCCAGTGAGCCACGTCACTAAGTGCAGCTACCCTCACCCTGAGAACCCCAGTGACAAGAGGGGGTGCTCTGAAAGAAGTCACATCAGTTGGTAGGGCTGCTCCTGACACCTGTCCCTTTCTTTTTTCATTTGAGTTTTTTAAAACAAACCCAAAAAATTGCTTTTAATTTACTTTCTATTGTTTTTTCTTTTTTGTTATTGTTTTTCTTTTCACTTTTTTATTGTGAGTTGTGAAATATTTATATATAAATATATAAACCATATAGGTACAGTTTAAAGAAACTATAAACAAACACCTTTCTGCCTACCACCCTGATCAAGGAATGGAACATTGCCAACACCTTGGAAGTCCCCCTCCCCAGAAGAACTTCTGGAGCTGACCACATCTGTCTTATTTTGTTAAATAGCAGCTTTATTGAGATGTAATTCACCATGGGTTTCTCTCTGGTGGAATTACCATCTTTCCCTTTGTGGTTAATAAGTATCTTGGGGAAGATAGTTTCAAATTACTGTCTAGATTATTTTTTAATGCAAAGTACATCAACTAAGCTCGCTCCTTTCTTTAGCTAAAGGTGCTGCCTTGGCTGAGGTTGGTGAAATAGGACATTGCATGTCAGATCTTTGAGATGTAAGGCAGGGATCATGGTTTTATCTGTCTGGTGTGTAGACTTCAGGGTATAGTTTTATGGGTTAAAACTACAGAAAGGGGTTGCAATGTAACCTGAAGTTATGAGAGAAAGGGAAGTTATGAGAGAAAATTCTCTGTAGAAGAAATTTTCTGGAGATGAATAAGGACAGGAACAGTGTTTAGGCTGCTGACCTGGTGGTCACCTTCTCTATATATGAATTTCCAAATCAATTTGGATTATAAAACTATGAACTGGGGCAAAAAAGTAGAGAAGGAAGAGGAGAAATAGTTTTTTCTTCTTGGTACTTACCTCAGTTCGGTCTTTATACTAGTTGAGAAGGTGGTTCTCTTTAGTGACCATTAGGCCAGTGTCGATCTTTTCCCCTCCCCGTCACACACACCACTGACTGATTGACTCATTCACTCACTCGTTCCTTCATTCAGTTAATATTTTATTGAGCACCTATGACACTCCAGGCTAATGTTAAACAATGAAGATACAAAGACAGATAAAATACAGTCCTGCCCAGAGGAACTTACCCATCACCAGGAAACATGACCGTGTTGGAGGAAGGGCTGATGAGTAGAGGCTCAGGCAGTTGAACAAGGTGAGGCTTACGGGCTGCAGGTGATTCAGTGTAACTACCATGTAGGGTCCAGGGGGTGGGGGGAGATGCAGTAGGACATAAGGCCGTGGACCAGGCCCGGGCCATGGGACCTTGCCTGCTTTCCTATGAGCTTTGGACATCCTGTAGGCCATGGGACGCACTAATGCCTTTTAAACTGGGGTCATATAATACACTTTTGGGAAGATCATTCCCATGACAGTGGAGAAGATGAATTGGGGGATAGTGAGGACAGATAATGGGGAACCAGGTGCCCAAATGAGGTCTGATGGAAGCCTGATCTCAGGTTGTGGTAGGGATGAAGGGAAGGGCCCTCATTCCAGAGGCAGGAGCTGAGCTGGTACCAACACAGAGGCAGAGTCTAGGCTTCGGTGGTAGACTATCTTCTGGGCCCTCCTATAGGACGTGGCCAGCTGGTGGGTTTTCCTGTTTGATGTGGCAGCCCCATTCCAGCATGCCTATGCTCTAGGCCTTTGGACCTTTTCTTCCAAAGACTGCTGTGCCCTCCAAAGACTCTTCTGGAATCCATGTGGTCCATTCCTTTTCTAAGCTTCCAGGAGCTCCCCTCCCCCAGCACATGGTAGACCCAGAGCCCTTGCCAAGTTGCTGTTTCTGTGTCCTGCGCCAAAGCCCCCATATCACAAGTTCCCCTCATCCAGCACCATATTCCACAGCCCTCAATCTGCACCTTCAGGATATGCTCCGGTACATCCTGCCTGGTCCTGCCAGTGCACTTGTCAGCCCAGTCTCTGGTCTTTGGCATAGTAACTCCTCCTCTCTTAGCAAGTGCAGCTGGCCCCAGGTAAGTGAGACTGAGATTTGACCCTAATTATGGACTAGTGGCCAGAAGCGAAGATGGGGCATGTCCTTTGTCTTGTCTGAGACCTCTGACTACTGTGTAAGCAAGGGGGATCTCCTCTATCTCCCAAGGAGAGGGAGTTAGCCACTTTGCATCCCCAGGGAATCTGGAGTCCATGGTTTTCAAGTTAATATCCACAGACACCTCCATCTCAAGCCTTAGAGCCCACTCCTTCCCTATCATGAACTTGTCTGGGCTCAGAGTTCAGCCTTCTTTTTAGTTCTGCCACTTCTTAAAATTAGGCCCTGTGCCTGAAGGAGATGAGTGTCTTCAAATGTTGCCAAGGAGACTAGATGACTGTCATACTTGGCTTTAAATTGTTGATTGCTGTATCCAAGATTTTCCTGTTCCCTTTTCAGTGAATGGATGGCCCTTAAAAACAGCACCAATTCCACAGTCCTGATTGTAATCATTTCCCCTGTCCCTCCTGTACCAGAGACAGGAAGCCAGCCAGTGCATTCCCTGCCATGTGTCCCACTACTGCAGCTATGTACCACTGCTACAGCAGCACTCCAGGGACCATCACCCCGGTGAAGGGTCCTCACTGCCTGTCACTCAGAACATCCTGAGACTGGCTGGTCTCATTGCATGGAGCAAGTTTGTCCCTGTCACTGCGTATGTAATCCACATGGGAACGTTTCACAGTTTATGCACCCTCTTGTTGATCATTTGGCCTTATACGCTTTGGGGCATTTTAGCTGTCATAAGAGTGCTTTTGTGAACCTTCTATTGCACGAGTTTGCTGAGCATATGTATGCAGATCTGCTCGGAGTGTACCTGCACCGGCACTGCTGGGGCGCGAGAATGCCCCAGCAGAAGCTGCCAAACGTTTTCCGAAGCAATCATACCAGTTACTCCTACCAGCAGTTTGGAGTCCCCAGCACCTAGTATTTTCCTTTTTTTGCATTTTAGCCATCTGACGGGTGTGTAGAATTAATTTTCATTTCCCTAATGACTCATGAGGCTGAGCACCTTTACGTATGTTTCTTGGCCATTTGTGAAATGTCAGTTCAGGTTTTTTATCTAGTTTTCTTGTTATCTTACCTGCTTTTTCTTTCTTAGTAAGGAAATAATAAAATATGAGTCCTTTCTCAGATAAATATATTGAAAATATCTCCTCCCAGTCTCTGCTTGCCTTTCATGCTTTTTAATTTATTTATTTTTATTGAAATATAATTGACATCTAACATGGTGTGAGTGTAAGGTGTTCAAGGTGTTGATCTGATGCATTTATAAGTTGCAGTATGATTATCACCTGTGTTAGCCAACACCTCTATCAGGTCCTATAATTATCTTTTTCGTGTGTGTGGGTGAGAACATTTAACATCCTGTCTTGTAGCAACTTTGAAGCTTATGCCTTCCCCTCTTAATGGTATATTTCATTGAACAAAGTTCTGAATATTAATATAGTCCCATTTAACTATATACTTATATGGGACCTCTTGTAACCTGTTTAAGAAATCTTTCCAATTCCAACTCATGAGGCTGCTCTGGTTTTCTCCTAATGCCATTTTGTTATATTTAAGATTGTTGTTCATCTGGAATTGAATTTGAGGTACAGTGAGAAGTAGGGGCTGAGGGGAATTTTTTCTTTTTCCTTTTTTTAAACTACTCAGCACCGACTGTTGAGAAGACCACCCATCCTTTTCTCCACTGCACTGTAGCATCACCTGAGTCAAACATCAGGTGAGCTTTCCTAGTTTCTCTTGTGAAGAATTCACTCATGTCCAGCCTGGGGGTGGGCTGAGGGCCGTGGGCAATAAGCCTGGCCCCCAGAATTCTGGGAGATGAGCAGGGAAGGGGCTGAGGTCTCACCAAGGGACCTGTTTTCAGAATTCCTTCACCCTTGGCTGTGCCAGGTGACCTGGGGACAGTCCTCTGATTTATTCTCTGGCAAATGTCCAGTCTTCCATTAGAGAAGGACAGGTGGTCTCCTGGCCATATGGTGCCTGGGAAAAGATCTCATGTCTAAATGCTTCTCACTCAGACTGTCCCAGTCTTCTCCTCTGAGCTCGCTACACCTCGTTTTTTCAGAAGACCTGCTATTGCCAATTCCCGGCCTTTCTGGGGTTCTGGGCATGTTGTTCCTAACAAACCAGAGCACAGAGGTACTCTTCTGAAGATCTTATACACATGAGATGAATATCCTACAGATACCTATTTCTGTCTTGTGTGTGAGCTGGTCCAGCCACTCTGGGGACATAAGGACTGTTCTAACAACAGAATTTGCCATCAAGTTTATAATCTTGCAGGAAGATCAGACATACACACCCATGCTCGGGGGTAACAAATTAAATATAGACATAGTCTTATGGGAGCTCTGAGAGAGAAACTTTACTTTATGACATAGTTTTGCTGACTTGGAAAGGGCCAGTAAAGGCTTGAACTTTTGGGTTGTTGTTTAATGCTATGTTTCTTAACAAACTAGAGTGCAAAGAACTGCTGCGGTATTCAGCAGTGAAACTAAAGCATCTGTGTTGTAGGAATTTCCTCGAAATTTCTTTGAAACATACTGAAACTGAGTGTGCACACTCTCGCCTCAGCTTCCTGTTGTCATTGTACGCCCCATTTTACGGGAAACTATACTTTTTGGTGTCGTATTTCAAAGAAAAATTTGGTTAACATTTTCAGATTTTCAAGAGATACATATGGCCTTAAATTGTAATGAAACTGTTCTACAAAAGTCTATAAAAGTCAAAGACTTCTGGGTCAAATAGCTTAACAGTTGGTTACATTAGCAGCACCCCTAAGGAGCCCTCTATTAAAAAACCTAGTGTGGCGTCTGTTTTCCTGACTGCACCCTGATTAAAACAGCCTTAATCCCATAGATTATGAGGCAGCTATTGTTAAGCACATTTCACTGGGAAGGCAGTAGAGATTTAGTGGGTACAGAGACTTGTCTAAATCATACAACCAGTGGTACAAGAGCCAAGACCTACACCTTCTTCTTGGAGAGTCTCTGCTTTCCATTTATCTCAGCATTTCTCTTGCTGAACTTAATTTTTAAAATAACATGATGCTTTCAGAAGAACTACAAAGATAGTAGGGAACTTCCTCACACCCTTCCTTCATCCAGCTTCTGACAATGTTCACATCTCATGCAACCATGGCACATTTGTCCAAACTAAACCTTAGCTCAGGTACATTGCTGTTTTAGAAAAACTACAGACTTTATCAGGCCTACACCAGTTTTTCCACGGATGCCTGTTTTCATTCCTGGATCCAATCCAGGAGACCACGTTGCCTTTGGTTATCATGTCTCCACCTCCTCCAATCTGTGACCATTTCTCAGTTTTTACTTATTTTTCATGATCTTGACAACTTTGAGATGTACCAGTGAGGCATTTTATAGAACTTCCCCCAGCTGGGTTTTCTGATGTTTTCTCGTGATTAGACCAGGGTTATGGACTTGGGGGAATGCGGGGAGTGCCCTCCTTATCGCATCTCATCAGGGGTACATCATGGCCCGTAACTTACTGCTCATGATGGTGACCTTGATCACTTGGTCCAAGTGGTACCTGTCAGGTTCACCAACTACATCTTTCCTTTTCCATAATCTATTTGTTAGAAGCCAGTTGCCAAATGCACTTGCTGAACTTTTGACTCCCCACTGAATTATGGGGCTGTGCTTTCTTGACAGATTATTAAGTAGCACTTAAGGAACCTTTGCATTAATGGCCAGACTGAGAATTATAGACCCAGGAACCAGACTAACAATGTTAGGAGATACGAACACGTATTGCTTCAGTAATTATCTATCACACCATCTTTGTTTTGCACCATGTTTGAACTTGGAACTTGGCTGTTTTTAGTCTTAGAAAGCTTATGGCTAATGCTAGGACACCTATTTATTCTTCACGAACTGCAGTTAGCCCCAACAAGCCCTGAAAGATGATCAGAAGCCCAGGGTCTTACTAGCATACAGGAAATCAGTAGAAAGAGGAAGAGCCAGAGAGAAGCAGTTGCTGAGAATAGGAAAACTGGACATGTTGAAGCCTGTGGCTCAAGGAGTGGTGATTTAAAAGAATGGACTGACAGGTGATAGACGACAGACATGGAACCATGCAGAGACCTCAGGTTGGTCAGGGAAGGGATGGGGGTGGAACACAGGATGAGGGAGAAGCCAGTGGCATAATCAACCTCGGAACTAGACTCTGAACATGATATATTGTGGGTATTTGTATTTTGTCCCTGAGATTCACCATCTAGAATAGCTGTACAATAGCTATACTTCTAGCTGCTAGGTTTCACTATATACAATATTTAAATGAGCTTAGACTTTCTATAAGCCAAAGAAAGTGACTCAGCTGGTTTATATGACCTTGGCTACTCACTGCTATTAAGGAGTGACTGAAGAAGAATCAGTCCCTCAAGACTTTTGGAAACTTAACAGAGCAAAAGGGAGCAAATGTTGCCCAGTTAAATTAGCTGCAGAATACAGATCTTAATATTAATAACTTAGAAATTAAAACTATCAGACATATGCTACAGGTTTTTATTTATGCTATTTCATCCTAATTATATGAGGTTTCCATATCTTGTGACTAGCTAAAGAAAATAAAATCTCACTAGGGTTACTGATTCTGAGTAATGGCTTTCTTCTTAGGGCTCTATCTGCAGATCGATAGCCTGGCCACAGTAACCAAATCTTACTAGGACTTAGAATTCTGTATTTGATGAGTGTATAAACTTAACTCTTTTAGTATTTCATGCTATTATTATTTTTACCAAGCCAGAGCTGAGATTTCTAGGAATATGAGACTAGACAACTCTTATCATTAATCTTGGTTCTTGCATGGGTAGTTTCAGTGTGTTTCAGTTGGCGCACAGAAGGACAGTGTGGAGGTTTTCAGCTTGAAGACCAGTTCACAGTGTTCTGTTTTTGAAATATGGGATGGGGAATAGTTTGTTCTTCTTGCCCTTCTTAGCAGTTGGCCTTTTGAAAATGCCTCTCTTCAAAAATCACTGGAAACTAACAACACTTGGTGACATTAGAATATTTATATGCTTCTTTGGAAAAAGTGTGTATTTAAAAATACCTATTTCAGCTAATACTGGTGCTTGCCTCTCTGGGCACATTCTATAGGAGCCATCTCAAAATCTCTTACTTACAAGTGGCTTCTTATTTCTGAGCTGGGTTATGAGTTTCCTGACCAGATAAAATCCAGAAGTCAGGCATCTGGAATGGGGTACTTGTCCAAAGGAGTGGTTTTTTCTGACCATTAGTCATTATTTACTAACTTGCTAGAGGGAAAAGATGACTGTGTCTACTTTACTGAAAACACTTCCTTTTCCATTTTAACTCTCCTTCAAATTAGCTGGCATTAGGCAAAATCCTTTGTATCTAACTACATCCCATCTCCAGGAAGGTACTTTTATTTCAGAAGCACAGCATGATTGAGTAGTGCTTTCTCCTGCTGGAGGGGGTGGGGGGTGGGGGGTAGGGGGTGCTGTATCTTGGCAAGGGCCCCCTACCATGGGGAACTGAAAGTCAAGTAGGTTTCATTTGTCATTGAAGCCGTACACACAGCCCCGTAGGTGTGTTTGATGTCAGAGTGGTACTGAATGTGTTACCTGGTCTCAGTACTCCCAGAGTCCAGACCCAAACCATAAGAAGAGGGAGAACATGGGTCTGCTATGGTCAGTGACTGAGATCTGTGTGATTTTATAATAGATGCTTTACTGTGTGGTGGATTTTTCACATTTTTCTCATCACCTCTGAGGGTGAACAGAGAGAACTGGTTACATGAAATGAGGCATACTCATACTAGGGTTTAAATATTTTGGAAAAGGTCAACATTGAATGTAATGTCACATAGCCACAACATCAGTCCTGTGTGCTCCCTGCCAGGGGACCTAGCAGAGAAGGTAACTATACATAGACTATAAATAGATGGCCTCTTTGGATCGATTCCTTTGGTAACCGAAGGAACACAGCACCTTTGTGTTGAGGTCACCCTGTGACACCTTCCCAGTGTCTCCCTTACATCTTTGATTTGAGTGGAAATAATGTGTTACATCTCATGAACTTTGTGATCACTCATCTTTCTACATTGGTGACTGACTCATGAGGATTGGATGGAAAATTAGTGAAAAGGGGTTTTACTGCTGTAAATATAACTCATTTGCGTTCTGGTCTACAGCATGCACAATACAGTCTGTCTCAGGGCTGCAGCTGTGAAATAGGCAAATCTGTATTCATTTTGCAGCATTCAAGCAGAGTTAAACTGTTCTCCCCTGACACTGATGTAAGAAAATGTTCTAAAGCGTCATCTGTCTAAATTAGACACACTACATATCTGAGAAGGGGGGAAGCAGAGAAAGCTGAGAAAATAACCAGGCATCAGATCCAAAGGAACTGAAATTTAAATGTAAAAACCCTAAAATCTACAAAAGAAAGCATTTGTGTAGTGCTGTAAATGAGTTGTTCATATGACCACAGACATTGGTTTCCATAGTAACTATTATTAGATTCTTTGGCACAAATAGTACATGACTGCTAATATATAAAATGAGTATTTTTCTATTTTAACTACACATTGTCTAAAATAGTTTCCTTTTGTTAGGAAGCAGGTTTTTGGCATTTGGGGCTTTTCTTTCCTAAGTAAAAATTGCATTCATGCATTTTAATGTGTTTTTCCTTTACTACTCCCCCCTGCCCCTTTCCTATTAAGATTCCTTTCAAGGAATGCTTACTGCATCATTATTTGTAATAGTGAAACTGGAAATAGGCCAAGTGTTCATCAGTAAAAGACGAGTGAGTAAGTGATGGTGTGAGGTAGACTTGAAAAAGGAACCAGGGCTCCTTGGAGACATGATCAGTTCAAAGGATAGGAAAGGAAAAACACAGGCTGAACCTGGAATATCTTGTGGTACCAGAAAGTAAGGAAGTGCTAAAAATAATGACGGGGCCATTTCAGAGGACCCAGAGTCAACCTGAAGGAGCTCCCAGGGGCCAAATCTGGGATACTATGTGCATATGATCAGGGCTGAATCTCATCGCAAATGGTAGCAAATGATGTACTTCTTAAAAAACGTTTTATTGAAGTTAATTATTTATTTTATGGGTGGATTATAGTCCTTTTATAGACTATTGGGAATGGCCCGATAATTTACAATTGAAATAAGATATCCTGTTATCTCAGCATCGTGGCTGTATTTTCTACAACAAAAACGTATACATCTGTAAGTGTATTTAACAAAATGTTTGAAATTAGAATGGTTTTTTAAATCTAGGGTATGTGGTTGATATATACATGCGTACACACACACACACACACACACACACACACACGCACGCACATCCAGGGCACATTTTTGTTCCTCTAAACTGCAGCTCCACATTTGGTCAGCAGGTGGCACTTTGCTGATGGAAGGCAATGTGAAAGGAGACTGACCAACACTGGGGCAAAAGACCCAAGAGGAACTTGCTCAGAGTTCACACCGAGCCTTGACTCGTAACTCCCTGGGGCCCCCTGAAAGAGTTCGTCTGGCCCAGCCCATACTGTGCTCCCATCCTGGGCTTAAGGTGTTTGGGATTTAAATTATTTTGACATTTGGGCTTATTTCAATAGAGACACAAGCAGGCCAGTCCAGGCAGGGTGCCATACCCAATGCAGAGCACAAGATGCGAGCTGTCATGGTTTAGACCCCTCATGGGCAGAACTAGAGAGGTGTGCTTGGTCCATGCCTGAATCCCAGGCCCAGCATGGTACTCAGGGCTTCGTGAAAGGGTTGAATGGATGGGTATGTGTCTTTGTCCTTTGAAAGTAAATTAGAGGAGAAACCACTGTGCTTGGCAGCATCTGTCAGTAACACATTCGAGTATCTTAGGCGGAGGTGAACAGCGACCACTTGTGTGGCAGCTGCCGGCAGTGCTCTCTGATGCTGTCATACCCTGAATGTACATTTGTGTTTTCTGCACGTGCTATTAGACCTTACAGAGAAAAGGATTTTGTCATGCTGTGCTCCAAGAAAGCTTTTCTCTGAGAAGACCTTAGATATTCCTGTTAAATTTAAAAGGAGTGTGGTGTTAGGTATGCCTTTGTGTATGCCGCCTGAGCATAAGACTGCGATCCAGAGAGTTCCGACCAGCTTCCAGAACCTGAACAGGATTCAGTACCTTTTGTGGTGATTGTTTAACTGTCAGACTCTATATTCTACTCAGGTTCCTAGAACACCCTCAGGATCAGAACAACTTGTAAACTTTCCTGGTAGTAGCTGAGGCAGCTGCAATAGAAAGCATGACTTTTGGATTCAAATCTTGGTTCTGCTCTTCATTAGCCCTGTGACCTCCAATAATTACATAATCTTTTGAGTTTCAGTGTCTTTATCTGAAAAATGAGACTGTTAATACTGACATTCTCTATTTATTCAGTCAACTGAAATATTTCTTAGTTCCTCTTATGTGTCAGACTGTCCTTCGGGAGCTTACGATCTAATAGGCATGGCAGACATCTCTGTTCATATTGAGAATATAAATAAGAATGTATCTAAACTGGAGCTAGACGGTGATGATGGTAGCACATGTGAATGTACTTCATGCCACTGAACTGTATGCTTAAAAATGGTTAAGGTGATAAATTTCATGTTATGTGTATTTTAAGTTTTACCAGTATGTGTAAAATGAAAAAAATTTATATTTAAAGAACCAGCATGATGGCCAGCACACAGCAGGTACTCAGTTAACAACTGCTGAGTTAGGGGGTGAGTGGTAACCAGGAAGACCAGAAGGAGCCTTTTCACTTGGATACACCCACCCTGGCACAGCTAGGCTAGTAAATGGGGAGAAGTAGCCTTTTCTGTCTTGTACATAACACACCACCAGACCTACAGATGGGGGAAGGCTGCCAAGCCTTCTACAAGGCATGTCCTGCTTCTAGCTCAGTGTGGGCTTACGGAATGCCTTCCCTTTTTTCAGCTATCATTCTGGAGTAAATATGCTCTTAACAGCCTGATGAAGGATACCTAAATGCAGCTTCTAGAATTCAATTCTCTTTCACTTTTCATAATGAAGACAGGCTTTAGATAAAGACTAGTGGACAAAGAATGGAAGTCTGCTTGGGGACTCATGGACCATACCGTCTGGGTCGGTACCTTTATGACAAGAGAATTAAGGCTCAGGGAGTATTCTAAATGGAAGACGAAGAACACTAGGGATTTTTTCCCTTTTCCTTTTGTTTCTTTTCTTCAGGAGCTATGGAGGAGAAAGGGCAAAGAGTGAAGGAAGAACCTTTTTTTTTCAACTCAGGTAGGAGTCATGGATAACTCCTAAGTACCTGTGCAAATGAATATGATTAGCTTTACTACTCCAGAAAAAAAATTTTTAATCCTGAAGTCATTTATTTTGGCTTTAGGATAGACTAGCATTTGTGTCAGATTTTCCTGCCTAATTACTTTTTGCTTAAGCTTATTTAAAAATTGTTTTAAATTCCTTTAGTGTGGCAGCCTAGGAAAGTGGGGGTGGACAAATAGGCTACAGATAAGGTCTGAACTTCAGCTTTCCTATATAAAAGCCTCCTGAAATGCTGCTAGCAGGAAAGCAAAGTGGAACCAGCTTTCTAGAGAACAATTTGGCAAAATATTTTTTAAAGTCTTAAAAATATGCTTACTCTTTGATCCAGTAATTCCATTTCCAGGAATTTGTCCTAAGGAAATAATCAAACAAACATGAAGAAGTGTAGGGACAAGGCACTCATCACAACATTGATATCGGCAAAAAAAAAAAAGTAAAATCAACTTAAAACACTGAATAACATGGAACTGATTTAATAAAGTATGCTCCTGTCTGCAGTGTGAACAGTCATGTTGTCAAATCACAGAATTTAAAAATGTTTACCATGTCTTCCTAAGTGAAAAGAGACTATAAAATAATATGTACAATTTGAAACAGTGCATTGATACAGAGACAGGTATGTAGGCAGGTAGGTAGATAGATGGAGAGAGATAGAGATGGTGGATGGATCCTATCAGGAGAGACACATTCTGCAGTATTAACTTTGGTATTGCTGAGCGGTGAAACTATGGCACCTTTTGTACTTTTCTGTGTTTTCCATTTTGTGCTTGAGCATTTATTGCTTTGTAATTAGAAAAACCAGCTATCATATATTTTAAAAGAACATGTTTAATATATTGATAAGATGAAATGTTGCTATATAGCACCCACAAGATGGGTGCTCTGGATGCACATAATTTAGATTGAGTGTATCAAGCATCATATTCACACATATAAATTCTAGCAATAATACTGAATATATAAGATCAGGTGTACCCTAGGTTAAATTATGTTTCCCAAGTAAAATATCCACACTCAGCAAATATCTGTAAAGGCACAATTAGAGTACAATGTGGGTGTCCTGTCTTCCGATCCCAGCACTAGGACATAGACTCCTCTAGAGCTAGGAGTCCCACCACTTTGCAAAGCTGCAAAGACTAGTAGGTTTTCTGTGAATTATAAGTAAAAAAGTTCTTATTGCCCAAGTAACATTAGAACAATACTGGGAACATTTTAAGTCGTTCTTAACCTTCTGAAAGCAATGCCCAGTTAAATTTTTACTGTTTCCCCTTTCTTATCTCACTATAGTCAATTCAGAACTCCAAATCCAGATGTCCAAATGGGGAAAGAGGAAGTATAAGGTAGCTGATGGACAACCATAAACCTCTGATGACCCCAAAATAGCTCTTGGCTCACATTTTAAAGTATCTGCTGTATGTGATCAGCTGCAAGGAAAATTTGTTCTCCACTGTTTGCAGGCCTCAGCTCTGTACACATGGTGGGCTTCTCTTTTATTTGCAGTTCTTAAATTCCTAAGACACCATGTGGCTTCACTAAAGGAAAAACCTTGCAGGTCTGGCTCCCTGTCGTCTCAGGTCAGATGGAAAAGCCTTTTGTGATTAACTCGGCCACAGTGCGGCCTTTGGTATTTGGAACTTCAGTAGGAGTTTTTATTAGTTAGCCACATTTTGAATGCTGACTCAAATAAGCTTCACATAATGGAAAAGGCAGATAAATCTAGCTCTTTCGATGCCAAAGAGAATCCCAGTTCTACTGCTAGCTGTGACCTTTAGCAAGCTGCCTTAGTATGTCGGGTCTCAATGTCCTCACTTGGTTAGGAGAATAGCTGTTCTTTGTCAGCCTTGCAGCCCTGCACCAGGTACTGACAGTGATCGGTCTTTATAAACACAGTGCCTCTCCCACTTTGTTTCTGACAGTTTCCTTATGCTGCCCCACCTCCCCAAGAGCCAGTGAAGACTCTGAGAAGCCTGATCAACATCCGAAAGGACACACTAAGGCTCGTCAAGTAAGTTCTGGGGGGCCCTGGCCAGGTTCCAGGACCCCTCTGTGCAGGGGGGCCACCGACTCACCCAAGAGGCCGAGTGAACCTGATGCCAGGCCTCAAGGGTGTGCACTCCGCTGGCACTGACAGGGCAGCACCTCTTCCACGCAGAGTAGGTCTTCCCGCGTCCAGATGGTTCCGAATTCTGTGCAACAATGCGTGCTTGCGAAGAACTTTCACGTTCCTGGAAGAGCTCATTTCTATGTTTTCTGAAGCTTTTTCAAATAAGAAGAATCATTGAGGGGAAAAGTGAATTTTGTGGATACCTCAGCAAACCTATGTAAAAATGGGATATTTGAACTTCGAATATGAAATCCTTATTTTATTGCGCACGTTTACTTTTTAATTTATTTGTCATCTCATGAGACCTTCCCCTGAGGAACTCATAGTGGCCTCAATCAGTTGTTTAATCATCATCCTCAACATTAATTGTCATCAACATTTGCCTTCTTTTTGCCTCCCCCAGACAGAGTAACTTTTAAACTGATGCTCCCTCCAGATAGGACATCTCTCTGCCGAAACTCACTGGGCCCCAAGGGACACAGATCTGGCTCAGGCAAAGCAGAGGTCCCCAATTTTTATGAGTGGACAAGGAAGATGAGCCAGACTGTTATTATGCTTGTATAGGTCAGTTCTATTAGCCTTAGGAAGTTTATTTTTCTCTGATAGTTTTTTTTTGGTATCATTAATCTACAGTTACATGTGCAACATTATGGTTACTAAACTCCCCACTTCATCAGGTCCCCCCCACCAACCCCATTACAGTCACTGTCCATCAGCGTAGTGAGATACTATAGAATCACTACTTGTCTTCTCTGAGCTGTACAGCCCTCCCCGTGCCCCCCCAACATTACGTCTGCTAATCGTAATGTCCCTTTTTCCCCCTTGTCCCTCCCTTCCCACCCATCCTCCCCAGTCCCTTTCCCTTTGGTAACTGTTAGTCCATTCTTGGGTTCTGTGAGTCTGCTGCTGTTTTGTTCCTTCAGTTTTTTTCTTTGTTCTTATACTCCACATATGAGTGAAATCATTTGATACTTGTCTTTTTCGGCTTGGCTTATTTCACTGAGCATAATACCCTCTAGCTCCATCCATGTTGTTGCAAATGGTAGGATTTGTTTTCTTCTTATGGCTGAATAATATTCCATTGTGTATATGTACCACTCTTCTTTATCCATTCATCTACTGATGGACACTTAGGTTGCTTCCATTTCTTGGCTATTGTAAATAGTGCTGCAATAAACATAGGGGTGCATCTGTCCTTTTCAAACTGGGCTGCTGCATTCTTAGGGTAAATTCCTAGGAGTGGAATTCCTGGGTCAAATGGTATTTCTATTTTGAGTTTTTTGAGGAACCTCCATACTGCTTTCCACAATGGTTGAACTAATTTGCAGTCCCATCAGCAGTGTAGGAGGGTTCCCTTTTCTCCACATCCTCGCCAACATTTGTTGTTGTTTGTGTTTTGGATGTTGGCCATCCTCACTGGTGTGAGGTGATATCTCATTGTGGTTTTAATCTGCATTTCTCTGATGATTAGTGATGTGGAGCATCTTTTTATGTGCCTGTTGGTCATCTGAGTTTCTTCTTTGGAAAAGTGTCTATTCATGTCCTCTGCTCATTTCTTAATTGGATTATTTACTCTGTATTTGTTGAGTTGCATGAGTTCTTTATATATTTTGGATGTCAACCCCTTATCAGATACGTCATTCACGAATATATTCTCCCATACTGTAGGATGTCTTTTTGTTCTACTGATGGTGTCCTTTGCTGTACAGAAGCTTTTCAGCTTAATATAGTCCCACTTGTTCATTTTTGCTTTTGTTTCCCTTGCTCGGGGAGATATGTTCATGAAGAAGTCGCTCATGTTTATGTCCAAGAAATTTTTGCCTGTGTTTTTTTCTAAGAGTTTTATGGTTTCATGACTTACATTCAGGTCTTTGATCCATTTTGAGTTGACTTTTGTGTATGGGGTTAGATAGTAGTCCAGTTTCGTTCTCTTACATGTAGCTGTCCAGTTTTGCCAGTACCAGCTGCTGAAGAGGCTGTCATCTCCCCATTGTATATCCAAGGCTCCTTTATCAAATATTAATTGACTATATATGTTTGGGTTAATGTTTGGATTTTCTATTCTGGTCCACTGGTCTGTGGGTCTGTTCTTGTGCCAATACCAAATTGTCTTGATTACTGAAGCTTTGTAGTAGAGCTTGAAGTCTGGGAGCATAATTCCCCCTGTTTTATTCCTCCTTCTCAGGATTGATTTGGCTATTTGGGGTTTTTTGTGGTTCCATACGAATTTTAGAATTATTTGTTCCAGTTCATTGAAGAAAGCTGTTGGTAGTTTGATAGGGATTGCATGGAATCTGTAGATTGCTTTAGGTAGTATAGCCATTTTGACAATATTTATTCTTCCTAGCCAAGAGCATGGGATGCATTTCCATTTGTTAGTGTCCTCTTTAATTTCTCTTAGGAGTGTCTTGTAGTTTTCAGGGTATAGGTCTTTCACTTCCTCCATTAGGTTTATTCCTAGGTATTTTATTCTTTTTGATGCAATTGTGAATGGAATTGTTTTACTGATTTCTCTTTCTGCTAGTTCATCTTTAGTGTATAGAAAAGCAACAGATTTCTGTGTGTTAATATTGTATCCTGCAACTTTGCTGAATTCAGATATTAGTTCTAGTAGTTTTGGAGTGGAGTCTTCAGGGTTTTCTTTTTCTTTTTTTTTGGTTTTATTTTTTTATTTTTTTATTTTTTTCTGTGCCAAGGAAGTGTTTATGTTAAATTTTTTTTCCTTTTTTTTTATTGTGAAATGATTATCCCAGTAAGTTTAGTTAACATCCTTCAACATACATAGTTACAAATTATTTTTTCTTGCGATGTGAACTTTTGAGGTTTTTTTCTCTTAACAACTTTTCAATACACAAGACATTATTGCTCACCATGCAACAAACAAGTTCCAATACAGTGAACAAGCTCCCACAAGGTGAACAATGCAAAGGCAGTCATATCAGAGAAACTAATTCAGTTACTATAATCAATCAAGTCAACTATGATTATTCATGTGATTTTTATACTTAAATTATAAGTGAATCCCACATTTCCCCCTTTTTTGTTTTAATTGACGCAAATGCATATGCATATATTTGTGGAAGGTACCAGAATAATGATTAGCTGGGCTCGGCCTGTGACATAGCTTGTCACAGGCAATGTCTCTCTCATCTGGAGGGGTGGGGTTCTATGCCTCACCTCACTTGGCCCCCACGTTGCTCACCTGAGGTCCCTTGTGACTGTGCCTGTCTTAGGTTGTTCCTCCCATGAGGAATCTTACCCGTCTCTGGCTAACCAGCCATCTCCTGGGACCAAACAGGGAGATAAAATATGAAGGAGGACAGCCAGCAGCTATAATTCTGGATAAAATCACAATATACATGATTATTTTCTTGCAGCAAATGCAGGTGGGGAATCCGTATATGATTTCACAAAGTTGTTTAAAAGGAATCACTTATTTCTTGAAGTTAATTCTTGAAAAGTAGCATATGCTTGTACTGGCTTTAAAAGACCAACAACTGCCTTCTGCACACACACTAGGACAACAGGAATACAAATGCATAACAGTATTAGACCTACAATTATAGGCCATATCCAATGAAACAAAGAAAACCAATTTAACAATCCAGGCATTTGTGAATACTTATCAATACCATGATGAACGTTGTCTATTTGATCTTGAATAGTATGCAAAAAATCAGACAAATTAAAACACATATCCCTGGAAATTGTTCACATCTCATAGTTGTACAGCCCTCCCCATGCCCCCCCAACATTACATCTGCAATCATAATGCCCCTTTTTCCCTCTTATCCCTCCCTTCCCACCCATCTTCAGGGTTTTTTATGTGCAATATCATGTCACCTGCAAATAGTGACAATTTGACTTCCTTTACCAATCTGGATGCCTTGTATGTCTTTGTTTTGTCTGATTGCCGTGGCTAGGACCTCCAGTACTATGTTGAATAACAGTGGGGAGAGTGGGCATCCCTGTCTTTTCCCGATCTTAGATGAAAACCTTTCAGCTTCTCGTTTTTAATTATGATGTTGGCTGTGGGTTTGTCATATATGGCCTTTATTATATTGAGGTACTTGCCCTCTATACCCATTTTGTTGAGAGTTTTTATCATGAATGGATGTTGAATTTTGTAAAATGCTTTTTCAGCATCTATGGAGATGATCATGTGGTTTTTGTTCTTCTTTTTGTTGATGTGGTGGATAATGTTGATGGATTTTCGAATGTTGTACCATCCTTGCATCCCTGAGATGAATCCCACTTGATCATGGTGTATGATCTTCTTGATGTATTTTTGAATTCGGTTTGCTAGTATTTTGTTGAGTATTTTTGCATCTATGTTCATCAGGGATATTGGTCTGTAATTTTCTTTTTTGGTGAAGTCTTTGCCCGGTTTTGGTATTAGAGTGATGCTGGCTTCATAGAATGAGTTTGGAAGTATTCCCTCCTCTTCTATTTTTTGGAAAACTTTAAGGAGAATGGCTATTATTTCTTCTCTATATGTCTGGTAAAATTCACAGGTGAATCTGTCTGGCCCAGGGGTTTTGTTCTTAGGTAGTTATTTGATTACTGATTCAATTTCTTTGCTGGTAATTGGTCTGTTTAGTTTTTCTGTTTCATGCTTGGTCGGTCTTGGAAGGTTGTATTTTTCTAAGAAGTTGTCCATTTCTTCTAGGTTTTCCAGCTTGTTAGCATATAGATTTTCATAGTATTATCTTATAATTCTTTGCATTTCTGTGGGGTCTGTCATGATTTTTCCTTTCTCATTTCTGATTCTGTTTATGTGTAGATTCTCTTTTTCTCTTAATGAGTCTGGCTAGGGGTTTATCCATTTTGTTTATTTTTTCAAAGAATCAGCTCTTGGTTTCATTGATTTTTTTCTATTGTTTTATTCTTCTCAATTTTATTTATTTCTTCTCTGATCTTTATTATGTCCCTCCTTCTGGTGACTTTGGACATCATTTGTTCTTTTTCCAATTTCAATAATTGTGTCTTTAGACTATTCATTTGGGATTGTGCTTCCTTCTTTAAATAGGCCTGGATTGCATTATACTTTCCTCTTAGAACTGCCTTTGCTGCATCCCACAGAAGTTGCCGCTTTGTGTTGTTGTCATTTGTCTCCATATATTGTTTGATCTCTGTTTCAATTTGGTCATTGACCCACTGATTATTTAGGAGCATGTTATTAAGCCTCCATGTATTTGTGAGCCTTTTTGTTTTCTTTGTACAATTTATTTCTAGTTTTATACCTTTGTGATCTGAGAAGTTGGTTGGTAGAATTTCAATATTTTTTAATTTACTGAGGTTCTTTTTTTTTTTTTTTTTGTGGTCTATTCTGGAAAATGTTCCATGTGCACTTGAGAAGAATGTGTATCCTGTTGCTTTTGGGTGTAGAGTTCTGTAGATGTCTGTTAGGTCCATCTGTTCTAGTGTGTTGTTCAGTGCCTCTGTGTCTTTACTTATTTTCTGTCTGGTTGATCTGTCCTTTGGAGTGACTGGTGTGTTGAAGTCTCCTAAAATGAATGCATTGCTTTCTATTTCCTCCTTTAATTCTGTTAGTATTTGTTTCACATATGTCAGTGCTCCTGTTTTGGGTGCCATATATATTTATAATGGTTATATCCTCTTGTTGGACTGACCCCTTTACCATTACATAATGTCCTTCTTTGTCTCTTGCTATTTTCCTCATTTTTTTAAATAATTTATTTTATTATCATTAATCTACAATTACATGTGCAATATTACGGTTATTAAACTACCCCTTCATCAGGTCCCCCCCACCAACCCATTACAGTCACTGTCCATCAGCGTAATGAGATACTATAGAATCACTACTTGTCTTCTCTGAGTTGTACTGCCCTCCCCGTGCCCCCCCAACATTACATCTGCTAATCGTAATGCCCCTTTTTCCCTCTTATCCCTCCCTTCCCGCCCATTTTCCCCAGTCCCTTTCCCTTTGGAAACTATTAGTCCGTTCTTGGGTTCTGTGAGTCTGCTGCTGTTTTGTTCCTTCAGTATTTTTTCTTTGTTCTTATACTCCACATATGAGTGAAATCATTTGATACTTGTCTTTTTCGGCTTGGCTTATTTCACTGAGCATAATACCCTCTAGCTCCATCCATGTTGTTGCAAATGGTAGGATTTGTTTTCTTCTTATGGCTGAATAATATTCCATTGTGTATATGTACCACATCTTCTTTATCCATTTATCTACTGATGGACACTTAGGTTGCTTCCATTTCTTGGCTATTGTAAATAGTGCTGCGATAAACATAGGGGTGCATCTGTCCTTTTCAAATTGGGCTGCTGCATTCTTAGGGTAAATTCCTAGGAGTGGAATTCCTGGGTCAAATGGTATTTCTATTTTGAGTTTTTTGAGGAACCTCCATACTGCTTTCCACAATGGTTGAACTAATTTGCAGTCCCACCAGCAGTGTAGGAGGGTTCCCTTTTCTCCACATCCTCGCCAACATTTGTTGTTGTTTGTGTTTTGGATGTTGGCCATCCTCACTGGTGTGAGGTGATATCTCATTGTGGTTTTAATCTGCATTTCTCTGATGATTAGCGATGTGGAGCATCTTTTCATGTGCCTGTTGGCCATCTGAATTTCTTCTTTGGAGAAGTGTCTATTCATGTCCTCTGCCCATTTCTTAATTGGATTATTTGCTTTCTGTTTGTTAAGGTGCATGAGTTCTTTATATATTTTGGATGTCAATCCTTTATCAGATACGTTTTTATGAATATATTCTCCCATACTGTAGGATGTCTTTTTGTTCTACTGATGGTGTCCTTAGCTGTACAGAAGCTTTGCAGCTTGATATAGTCCCACTTGTTCATTTTTGCTTTTGTTTCCCTTGCCCGGGGAGATATGTTCATGAAGAAGTTGCTCATGTTTATGTCCAAGAGATTTTTGCCTATGTTTTATTCTAAGAGTTTTATGGTTTCATGACTTACATTCAAGTCTTCAATCCACCTTGAGTTTACCTTTTTGTATGGGGCTAGACAGTAGTCCAGTTTCATTCTCTTACATGTAGCTGTCCAGTTTTTCCAACACCAGCTGCTGAAGAGGCTGTCATCTCCCCATTGTATATCCAAGGCTCCTTTATCAAATATTAATTGACTGTATATGTTTGGGTTAATGTTTGGATTTTCTATTCTGGTCCACTGGTCTGTGGGTCTGTTTTTGTGCCAATACCAAATTGTCTTGATTACTGTGGCTTTGTACTAGACCTTGAAGTCAGGGAGCGTAATTCCCCCTGTTTTATTCCTCCTTCTCAGGATTGATTTGGCTATTCGGGGTCTTTTGTGGTTCCATAGGAATTTTAGAATTATTTGTTCCAGTTCATTGAAGAAAGCTGTTGGTAGTTTGATAGGGATTGCATGGAATCTGTAGATTGCTTTAGGTAGTATAGCCATTTTGACAATATTGATTCTTCCTAGCCAAGAGCATGGGATGCATTTCCATTTGTTAGTGTCCTCTTTAATTTCTCTTAGGAGTGTCTTGTAGTTTTCAGAGTACAGGTCTTTCACTTCCTTCGTTAGGTTTATTCCTAGGTATTTTATTCTTTTTGATGCAATTGTGAATGGAATTGTTTTTCTGATTTCTCTTTCTGTTAGTTCATCATTAGTGTATAGGAAAGCAACAGATTTCTGTGTGTTAATTTTGTATCCTGCAACTTTGCTGAATTCAGATATTAGTTCTAGTAGTTTTGGAATGGAATCTTTAGGGTTTTTTATGTACAGTATCATGTCATCTGCAAATAGTGACAATTTGACTTCTTCTTTACCAATCTGGATGCCTTGTATGTCTTTGTTTTGTCTGATTGCTGTGGCTAGGACCTCCAGTACTATGTTGAATAACAGTGGAGACAGTGGGCATCCCTGTCTTGTTCCGATCTTAGATGAAAAGCTTTCAGCGTCTCGCCGTTAAGTATGATGTTAGCTGTGGGTTTGTCATATATAGCCTTTATGATGTTGAGGTACTTGCCCTCTATACCCATTTTGTTGAGAGTTTTAATCAGGAATGGATGCTGAATTTTGTCAAATGCTTTTTCAGCATCTATGGAGATGATCATGTGGTTTTTGTTCTTCTTTTTGTTGATGTGGTGGATGATGTTGATGGATTTTCGAATGTTGTACCATCCTTGCATCCCTGGGATGAATCCCACTTGATCATGGTGTATGATCCTCTTGATGTATTTTTGAATTCGGTTTGCTAATATTTTGTTGAGTATTTTTGCATCTACGTTCATCAGGGATATTGGTCTGTAATTTTCTTTTTTGGTGAGGTCTTTGCCCGGTTTTGGTATTAGAGTGATGCTGGCTTCATAGAATGAGTTTGGAAGTATTCCCTCCTCTTCTATTTTTTGGAAAACTTTAAGGAGAATCGGTGTTATTTCTTCTCTATATGTCTGGTAGAATTCAGAGGTGAATCCATCAGGCCCGGGGTTTTGTTCTTGGGTAGTTTTTTGATTACCAATTCGATTTCGTCACTGGTGATTGGTCTGTTTAGTTTTTCTGTTTCTTGCTTGGTCAGTCTTGGAAGGTTGTATTTTTCTAAGAAGTTGTCCATTTCTTCTATGTTTTCCAGCTTGTTAGCATATAGGTTCTCATAATATTCTCTTATGATTCTTTGTATTTCTGTGGGGTCCGTCGTGATTTTTCCTTTCTCATTTCTGATTGTGTTTATGTGTGTAGATTCTCTTTTTCTCTTAATGAGTCTGGCTAGGGGTTTATCTATTTTGTTTATTTTTTCAAAGAACCAGCTCTTGGTTTTATTGATTTTTTCTATTGTTTTATTCTTCTCAATTTTATTTATTTCTTCTCTAATCTTTATTATGTCCCTCCTTCTGGTGACTTTGGGCCTCATTTGTTCTTCTTTTTCCAATTTCAGTAATTGTGTCTTTAGACTATTCATTTGGGAATGTTCTTCCTTCTTTAAATAGGCCTGGATTGCAATATACTTTCCTCTTAGAACTGCCTTTGCTGCGTCCCACAGAAGTTGTGGCTTTGTTGTTGTTATTAGTCTCCATATATTCTTTGATTTCTGTTTTGATTTGGTCGTTAACCCATTGATTAATTAGGAGAGTGTTGTTAAGTCTCCATGTATTTGTGAGCCTTTTTGATTTCTTTCTAAAGTTTATTTCTTGTTTTATACCTTGGTGATCTGAGAAGTTGGTTGGTAGGATTTCAATATTTTTGAAATTACTGAGGTTCTTTTTGTGGCCTAGTATGTGGTCTATTCTGGAAAATGTTCCATGTGCACTTGAGAAGAATGTGTATCCTGTTGCTTTTGGGTGTAGAGTTCTGTAGATGTCTGTTAGGTCCATCTGTTCTAGTGTGTTGTTCAGTGCCTCTGTGTCTTTACTTATTTTCTGTCTGGTTGATCTGTCCTCTGGAGTGAGTGGTGTGTTGAAGTCTCCTAAGATGAATGCATTGCTGTCTATTTCCTCCTTTAATTCTGTTAGTATTTGTCTCACATATGCTGGCGCTCCTGTGTTGGGTGCATATATATTTATAATGGTTATATCTTCTTGTTGGACTGACCCCTTTATCATTATGTAATGTCCTTCTTTATCTTTTGCTACTTTCTTCGTTTTGAAGTCTATTTTGTCTGATACAAGTACTGCAACACCTGCTTTTTTCTCTTTGTTGTTTGCATGAAATATCTTTTTCCATCCCTTCACTTTTAGTCTGTGTATATCTTTGGATTTGAGGTGAGTTTCTTGTAGGCAGCATATAGATGGGTCTTGCTTTTTTATCCATTCTGTTACTCTGTGTCTTTTGATTGGTGCATTCAGTCCATTTACATTTAGGGTGATTATTGATAGATATGTACTTATTGCCATTGCTGGCTTTAGATTCGTGGTTACCAAGGGTTCAAGGGTTGCTTCTTTACTATCTAACAATCTAACTTAACTTTCTTGTTAAGTTATTGTAAACACAGTCTGATGTTTCTTTATTTCTCTCCCTTCTTATTCCTCCTCCTCCATTCTTTCTATAATAGGTGTTTTATTCTTTGCCTTTAGTTAGTATTTGGATGGTCTGCTTTCTTTGCTATGATTTTATTTTCTCTGGTGACATCTTTTTAGCCTTAGGTGTGCTTCCATCTAGAGCAGTCCATTTAAGATATCCTGTAGTGGTGGTTTATGAGAGGCAAACTCTCTCAACTTTTGTTTGTCTGGAAATTGTTTAATCCCTCCATCATATTTAAAGGATAATCGTGCTGGATACAATATTCTTGGTTCGGCCCTTCTGTTTCATAACGTTAAATATACCATGCCATTCTCTTCTGCCCTGTAAGGTTTCTGTTGAGAAGTCTGATGATAGTCTGATGGGTTTTCCTTTGTAGGTGATCTTTTTTCTCTCTCTAGCTGCCTTTAATACCCTGTCTTTATCTTTGATCTTTGCCATCTTAATTATTATGTGTCTTGGTGTTGTCTTCCTTGGGTCCCTTGTGTTGGGAGATCTATGAGCTTCGGTGGACTGCGAGACTACTTCCTTCCCCAGCGAGGGAAAGTTTTCAGCAATTATTTCTTCAAAGACACTTTCTATCCCTTTTTCTCTCTCTTCTTCCTCTGGTACTCCTATAATGCGAATATTGTTCCGTTTGGATTGGTCACACAGTTCTCTTAATATTCTTTCATTCCTAGAAATCCTTTTATCTCTCTCTGCCTCAGCTGCTCTGTACTCCTGTTCTCTGTTTTCTATTCCATTAACAGTCTCATGCATCTCATCCATTCTGCTGTTAAGCCCGTCGATCGCTTGTCTGATTTCTGCATTGTCTTTCCTCAGTTCCCTCACTTCCTCCCTCAGCTCTTGCACATTTCTCTGTAGGTCCATCAGCATGGTTATGACTTTTATTCTGAATTCTTTTTCAGGAAGACTGTGCATTTCCATCCCTTCAGACTCCCTCTCTGGGGTTGTCTGGTTGATTTTGGTCTGAACCATATTCATCTGTCTTTTCATGGCTATAGAATTGGTCACTGATAGTTGCCACGTATGTCAGCTGGGCTCTTTAAGACTTACCCGCCTCTTGGGGTGCCGAGTCCTCTCGGGTGTAGCTGCACGCTGTGTGCTTTCCTGTGTATTCTCGTCTCTCCTTTAGGAATAGATGTATTTGCTGTGTTTTCATAGATAAATATAGTGTTGGGAGGGGATTTCTGCCGCCCTGCTCACATCGCCATCTTCCTATTTTCTTCATTTTGAAGTCTATTTTGTCCCATATAAGTACTGCAACACCTGCTTTTTTCTCCTTGTTGTTTGCATGAAATATCTTTTTCCATCCCTTCACCTTTAGTCGTGTGTATATCTTTGGGTTTGAGGTGAGTCTCTTGTAAACAGCATATAGACGGGTCTTGCTTTTTTATCCAATCTATTACTCTGTGTCTTTTGATTGGTGCATTCAGTCCATTTACATTTAGGGTGATTATTGATAGATATGTACTTACTGCCATTGTTGGCTTTAGATTCGGTGGTTACCAAAGGTTCAAGGGTACTTCTTTACTATCTAACAGTCTAACTTAACTCTCTTGTTAAGCTATTATAAACACAGTCTGCTGGTTATTTATTTCTCTCTCTTCTTCTTCTTCCTCTTCCATTCTTTATATATTAGGTGTTTTATTCTGTACTCTTCTACATTTACTTTGACTGTTTTTGTGGATAGTTGATTTTACTTTTTGCTTTTAGTTTGTATTTGGGTGGTCTGCTTTCTTTGCTATGATTTTATTTTCTCTGTTGACATCTTTTTAGCCTTAGGCATGCTTCCATCTAGAGCAGTCCCTTTAAGATATCCTGTAGAAGTGGTTTGTGGGAGGCAAATTCCCTCAGCTTTCGCTTGTCTGGGAATTGTTTAATTCCTCCCTCAAATTTAAATGATAATCATGCTGGATACAGTATTCTTGGTTCAGGCCCTGTCTGTTTCATTACGTTAAATATAGCATGCCATTCTCTTCTGGCCTGTAAGGTTTCTGTTGAGAAGTCTGATGATAGTCTCATGGGTTTTCCTTTGTAGGTGATCTTTTTTCTCTCTCTAGCTGCCTTTAATACTCTGTCCTTATCTTTGATCTTTTCCTTTTTAATTATTATGTGTCTTGGTGTTGTCTTCCTTGGGTCCCTTGTGTTGGGAGATCTGTGGGCTTCCATGAAGAAACTATTTCCTTCCCCAGCTTGGAGAAGTTTTCAGCAATTATTTCTTCAAAGACACTTTCTATCCCTTTTTCTCTCTTCTTCTTCTTCTGGTACTCCTATAATGCGAATATTGTTCCATTTGGATTGGTCACACAGTTCTCTTAATATTCTTTCATTCCTAGAGATCCTTTTATCTCTCTCTGCCTCAGCTTCTCTGTATTCCTGTTCTCTGATTTCTATTCCATTAACAGTCTCTTGTACCTCGTCCATTCTGCTCTTAAGCCCGTCGATCACTTATCTGATTTCTGTATTGTCTTTCCTCACTTCCTCCCTTAGCTCTTGCATATTTCTCTGTAGATCAATCAACATGGTTATGACTTTAATTCTGAATTATTTTTCAGGAAGATTGTATAAATCTATCCCATCATTCTCTCTCTCTGGGGTTGTCTGGGTAATCTTTGTCTGTACCATATTTCTCTGGCTTTTCATGGAGATAGAAGTGGTCGCTGGTATGTGCCATGTCTGTCAGCTGGGAGAACAAAGTCCCCTCCTGCTTGTAGTTCTCCTTGCCCTTCTCCGGGGCCTGAACTGGTTTCTCGCCCACTGGGAGGCAGTCTCTGCGGTAATCCCTGCAGTTGCCTGTGTGCGGCGTCACCCTAAGCCTAGCCTATAGCACTGCGGTGGTTTGAAGTCTCACTGGGTGCCTTCTGGTCCCCTTGGTGCTTTCCAGCCCTTGATGTGGGTTCTGGGGTCCTTCCCGCTTAGCTGCGCGCCTGCCAGAAATAGATTCTGTGAGGGTGCTGTGGGTGGGGCCACTCCTCTTCTGTTCCGCAGCAGTGGAGGCTCCCAGACCCATTGCGGCACTGGCCGAGCATGGGCAGGGGAACGAATGGGGGGCTGCTGATCACTGTGGGAAGCCTCGGCATGGCTGCTTTGCCCGGCCACTGGCCAGGGGGTCCAAAATTCCCCAAGACTCCAGCCTGCTGGGCTGAGTGCCCTGGGACGATTTTGTTCCGCTGTTGGGCCCTTGTCTCATTAAGACTTTAACCAAAAAAACAAACAAAAAACAAAACAAAAAAAAAAGCGCCCGTTTTTCTTTTTTCCTGGGGAGCTGGCTGAGGGGACCTGCTTATTGTCTCTGTCTCAGATCCTGCACTTCTGTTTCTCTAATCTCTGATACACCACGCGATGTGGCGCAGATCACCAGGGCTGGTTATTTGGCAGGCCTGTGTTTCCACTCCCTCCTCGCTCTGAATCTTTTCCTCCCACCAGTGTGCTGGGGTGGGGGAGTGCTCCGGTCCCGCCGGGTTGCGGCTTTATATTTTACCCACTTCGTGAGGCACTGAGTTCTCGCAGGTGTAGCTGTAGCCTGGCTGTTGCACTGTATCTTCTGGTCTCTTTTTTAGGAATAGTTGTATTTGTTGTATTTTCACAAATATGTATGGTTTTGGGAGGAGATTTCCACCGCCCTGCTCACGCTGCCATCTTCCCAGAATCTCTGATAGTTTTTTTAAATGTAACAACTTTATTGAGATATAATTCACATAGCATACAGTACACCCATTTAGAGTGTGCAGCTCAGTAGTTTTTAGGACATTCACAGAGTCGTGCAGCCATCACTACTATCTAAGGTGGAAACATTTTCATCACTGCCAAAGAAGCACCCAAGCAGTGACTCCCCATTTCCCCCGAAACCCTTCTTCCAGGCCTAAGCAAACACTAACCTATTTTCTGACTCTCTTAAATTTTACATTCTATTTGTCCCTGACATTTTGACTGCTTCCCCAACGTGTGGCGTCAACTCTGGGCATGAGGGTGCCCAGGAAGCATCCTTTTGCTGCAGAGCTGCTGCAGCCAGGAGCTCACTGTCTGCAGGAGTTCCTACAGCAGCAGAACAGCCTGACGCTGATGAGGCCTCTGGGGCCTGCCAGCTGTCGGCCACTGTCTCCACTTTGTTCCTCTCATCACATGCGGCCTGCTCCACTCTTTGATGGAGGCAGGCTCAAGGGCCTGAGTCATTGTGAAGTCCTGGCTCTGATGTGGCAGCCTGCCCGAAGCTCTAGAATAGAGGGAAGCAGTGTGGCGTGCAGGGAGAACATGTCACTTCTGGGGTCTACAGACAGTCGCTCAAATAAGTCTCTGAGCTTCAGGTTTCTCATCTGTAAAAAGTAATAAGCCTTACCTTTCAAGTGAGCTAATGGAAGGGGAAACACTGGTGTTCAATAAATATTAAGATGAAGGGCATTTTTATTTTGATTTTCTGATTATGGGAATACAGTGAATTCTGATTTACACACTTCCAGGTAAAGATGGAGATTTGAACATCTACTTCTGCTTCCTGTCAAAATTCCATTAAAGAATGCGAAGAGTATTTTTTTCAAGCATAAATCCAGAAGAATTGGGAGAATGGGAAAGGAGCAACAGCGCCAAAATTGTAGAGGCTGGAAACAGATGGTGACTGTTAAGCAACTTAGTATAGTAGACCCAAGAAATCAGAATCCTGCGGGAACAGATGGAAAAGCTGAGAATCACCCACTCTGTACTGTGCTGTCCCCAAAAGGCTCAGGCACTGGCAACACTAGGTACCTCGGGATGTTGGGGTGGAAGGCTGACGAAACCGCTGCCTAAGAGTATCGGATCCTCTCACCCGCACTGCACAACCAGAACTGCCTTTCACACCCTGGCAGATGGCTGGTAATGATTCGCATTGGAACAGCTAAAATGGGGAATCTCTGAACTTGGAAGATCCAGGCACAGCCAAGGGCTGGACTCAGTACTAAAGATGGGATTAAGTGAATTTAGGCACACCAAGCCCCCTGGCCAGCCCTCCTACTCTGTCCCCAGAGTGCTGTCATCCAAGCCTTTGTCAGAAGAGAGGAAAACTGTTTTCTAGGGAATCGGACCTGGCTCAGATTGGAAGACCAAAGAGACTGGCCTTGGAGATTCCTGACAAACCCAGATCTGCCCTGGGCGAGCAGAGGCCCCAGACCCTGCTACACACTCAAGAATTCCAATCAGGGATTTTTAATTTCTTAAATATGGGCAGACAACCAAAGATCCCTAGATGTGTGAGAAACACCTACAATATGAAATACAGTGGCAAAATAAACTAACAAGGAAAAAATAACTGAGTGGAAATAAAAACTGCAGGAAGAGGAAAACGTCATTTATAGCCTCAGAGACATAGAGAAGATACTGTTATTTCATGGGTGCAATGACACAGAGCATTTAGGGAACAAAAATGGTGCCTAGAAATTAAAAACATAGTTGCAGAAATTAAAAACTTGATAGAATGTAGGACTAAAAGTTGGAATATTCTAAAAAGTGGAGTGAAAAGGCAGAGATGGAAAATGGAAAGGGAAAGATATGAAGAAGCGAGCCCTGTTTAGAGGGTCCAACATCCAACTAATTGTTCTAGAAAGAGGCAGAGAATATGGAAGGAAGGATATCATCAATGACACGCCTAATTCAGGAAAACATCCCAGAACTAGAGGACACAAGTTTCTAGTAGAAAGAGCCACTGAGTGCCCAGCACACTGGATGATAAGGCAGAGACTATATCAAAGGAAGAAAGGACCACCAATCAGAATGGCTTCTTACTTCCTGTGAGCGACACTGGAAGCTAAAAGCCAAACTTTCAATGAAGTGTGACTATAGAATAAGATCTCTTGAAAAGTGTGTCCTTCCAATATGCCCCTTTCAGGAAGGTAGTGGGAGGTGTCAGTGAAAATTTAGCCCAAGAAAGAGGAAGATAGGAGATGCAGGAAACATGGGATTATCCAGGAGGAAGGCAAAAGGGACGCAGCAGGCTGTCGGGGGAGGGAGAGTCCAGCGCAGCAGCAGGTCCAGAAGGAGGGCTCCAGAAGGGAGGACCTCCTCGGGAGGACGAGATGCACAGAACATGCAATGCATCTGAGCATCCACAGTTTAGACAACCAGCAGAGAGCTTGGGTTTGAATTAGTGATGAAGTACTTAAAAAACTGAGCAACTGAAAAAAAAAAGCATAAACTCTTAAGAAAAACTTACGCAGGAAAAGGAAAACAATCAGAGATTCCTCTGTGGCTAAGCTGTGAACAATGTTGATATAATCAAAGTGACATAGACACTAATGTACTGAACTAACAAAATCATCATGTAGCCCCTTGGGGGATGGGGAATGGGGGAGTACTTACAGGGAACAGAGTGAGGAAAGGGAAAGGAATCCTCATTCCCATAGGAGGAAGCCAATAGGTGATGCCTAAGGCTGCAAACTCCAGTGATAACCTAAGCATGTTATTTAGAAACATGCAGGTAAATGCCAAAGTGATCAGCTGGAAGAGGTAAAGGTGGTCTCCCGTGAGGGGGATAGAGAGGGGCCTGCTGTGTTTGGTAGCAAGCCTTATGGAAACTATTTAAACCATGTGATTAGTAACTTTGATTACAATGAAAGTTTTAAAAAGAAATCTGGCGAATGCACAAGGGTGTTCCCTGTAGCGCTGTGGAATATGAGAAATGCCTAAATGCCCAGCAAGAGTGTAGCGGGGCACTCTGCCATGCTGCAGGGTGAAGGTGTAGGCTGGGTTTATGATCATGGAGGGAAGCACACAATAGATTAAATTAAAAAAAAAAGATAAATTTTAAAATAATGATTTGTTACCCCACAAATGCCGAGTCCTTGTGGTGTTCTAGGTGTGCTGAGGAAGTGAAGGCCCCTGGAGAAGAGACAGGCAAAGCTAAAGTCCACTACAATGTGGAGTTCACCTTTGACACTGACGCTCGGGTGGCCATCACCATCTACTATCAGGCCACTGAAGAGTTCCAGAATGGGATTGCCAGGTAAGAACAGGAGACCAGGTGAGCCGCTTCCTTCCCAGACAGGCTAGGGCTCATACCTTATGCACTCACCTGGGGAGGAAAACATTCTATTTCTACAACCAGGTGAAATCCTAAATTTGGATTTTCTTCGACAGAGCCCCTACTTTTTCACATTTCCCCTCAAATTGTGCCACCTTGGTCCAGTGGCAGGTGGCAGCATAGCATTTCAGATCATCAAGATGCTGTTAAAATCCATTAAGCTCCCTTTCTGGATATGTGGGTTGAATAGACGTTTGATAGTATTACCAAACAAGAGCCAAAGAGATTATAAAGGAGGTCTTTTCTCTTCTATCCTATCTCTTTTTTCCTTTTCTTTTCTTTTCCTAGAGTCTGTTGATAGTTGAGAACAGGAATGAGACAGAGGAAATGGTCAGATCTGTCTGGGTTGGATACTAACTTTTGGTTTGCCTCCTGCTTTGATCATAGCTACATCCCCAAAGACCACACGTTCCAGTCAGAGACGGTGCACTACAAGCGCGGGGTGTGCCAGCAGTTCTGCCTGCCCTCGCACACCGTGGACCCCGCCGACTGGGCGGAGGAGGAGGTGAGCTGCAGCCAGGGAGAAAGCGCAAGGGCCAGTTCCTCACACAGACTCCAGCACATCTGGGAGCTGCTTAGGGCCCCTGCCAGCAGCGAAGGACTGCCCGGAGGTTTGAAGGTCATGCTCACCTTCAGCCTGTAGCTTCGTCATGTCCTCAAAAGGATATGCCTAGCCTCACTAAGTTTTTTATTCCAAAGCAGCCTATTTACCTAGGATATTTTGAGAAAGCTTTGCTCCAAGAAAAGAACATGCAGGTTAGAGAGTTCTACATCTAGGAGACTTTGAAGAAGAAACTGGCAGCCTCCCAATTAAACAGACTTAGTAACTAAGGGTTGATGAGGGAGGAGCAGGGTGAGGTCGGTGCTTCCTGGAAGCACCTCCCTCCTGGTGGATCACTGTGCCGTTTAAATGTGGCAAGTCCTTTTTTTGTCTTTTCTTTCCGCTCAGCTTGGCTTTGATCTGGACCGAGAGGTTTACCCGCTGGTGGTCCACGCTGTGGTGGATGAAGGAGACGGTATGGGCGCCTTCTGTCTGCTCTGGCTGTGCACATGCCTTTGTGCACATGAGCCCAGCAGCACCGTGGCCTGGGAGCAGCACGCTGTCTCTGGGGATCAGGCCATTTCTGCATCCCCTCACACTCACGCCCACGTTCCCTGGCTCGCTGGGCCTACATGTCCTATCCTGTCCCTTCTCGCAGCAGCCCAAATTGCAGGGACTTGGAGAAGGTAGATGGGTACCAGGGCATACCATTTGGCTTCCTTCTTCACCCCGTGCTCTTTTTTCTTTCAGAGTATTTTGGCCATTGCCATGTCCTGCTGGGCACTTTTGAAAAGGTGAGTCAGCTGTACTATGGAGGAACTCACTGTATGCCATTCACCTCTTTCCCATGAGGACACGTGTCACCCCTGTTTGCTGGCTGCTGGGCTTGGCAGGATGGGTCTGGCATGGGTGGCGGTGATGGAGGTTGAAGGAGCCCTGGGGGCTGCCCTGGGGTCTGGTTCCAGCTCTGCCACCAACCTGCTGTACCACCTTCAGTTCCTCAGACCTCGTTTCTTCTTCTTAAAACGGGAGGCCCAGACTAGCCGCGTGGAGGGCGCCCCGTGTTACCAGCGCTGCTCCCCACCCGGCTGTCCAGGAGCCCTTTTCCTGGCCACAACTGTCGTATTTTCATTCCAGCACACAGATGGAACTTTCTGCATTAAGCCTCTCAAACAGAAACAAGTGGTAAGTCTTTGAGGGCCAGGGACTGCTGGTGTCCCCTGCTTCTCTCTCTCCTTTTTCTATTTGCTAAGCCCTCTTCTTTCCCTCCCACCCTCTTTTTGTTAATAAAAGAAGAAAAGAAAAGAGGGAGTGCTTTTGTGTGTTAGAAACTACTTGGGTGGCCTGAAAGGAATACTGATTTTTGGTGTCGAGGCAGCCATTCTCTGAGCAAAGGACTTGAGAAACGAAAGGATAAGATTTGTCCCCTGACATTAGGTTTGGGGAGAATTCTTTTCATTTAAAATGCCAGGGTAAGAAACATTTCACGTTAGAGGATGAAATGTTGGTCCAATTCTGGGCCAATTACAGCCCTTGGCCTAATTTCTCCCACCGTTGCTTTTCTAACATTCCAAGTTTTCTGGCCCTCTGGCCCCTTCCAGAATGATCAGCAGGTCATGCATATGTCTACTAGAAGTCCAAACCCTTGCTGTGTGCCAGCACTTTGCTTGCTTTCCACTCTTGCAGAGGTAGGAGAGTCACGGAGGGTGAGTAGGGGAAGGGTGCCAGTGGTGCTGGCAGGTCCCCCTGCAGATGGCGATAGATCGCTGAAATCCTACAATGTCCATTATTTTCCCCTCTTGATGAGGTCAGTAGTAGTCAATAATACCTTAGCATAAATTTGTTGATAATCTCCTTTCCCATATAATCAGTAGGTTAAAACAAGTCTTAAGAGTGGCAGAGGAGGCAACAGATACTGAGCCCGGGGTACTGCCTAGGAAGGTACAGGTATAGGCCTGGTGAGCTAACTCTTTGGAAGGCCTGGTTCTCCAGGACACCTGGATAAGGTAGAAAGGCTGGGGTAGCTCAGGGAAAATGATATATCTATTTTCCTGTTGCTAGATTGGCATTAGCAACAGACCGTCAAACTGGCCGGCGGGCTATGAGATCACTGACAGGTTGGGTCTCAGTGCAGGGATGCTAGAGCAGAGGCCAGGTGGAGGACAGAGTGGGCTTACATAAAGAAGTGAGGGAAGGGCAAGCTCTGTACTGAAGAGGCCCTGGCCGGAGGGAGTGGAATTGGGCATTGAAGTTGGACTTTTAAGAAACGGCCCAGAGGGGTAGTTTTCCTGTGTGTTGTAGATGGATGGGCTCTGTTGTGGGGGGATGTGCTGGTGATGGGGGCCTCTGTGGTGAGCGATGTGCTGGTGCTGGTGGGCTCCATAGTGGGGGGGGTGAGGGACATGGGGGCCCCATGGTGGAGGATGTGCTGGAGATGGGGGCTCTGTGGTGGGGGGTGTGATATGTGGAACATGGGGGCTCTGTGGTGGGGGATGTGCTGGAGATGGGGGCTCCATGGTGGGGAATGTGCTGCACATGGGGCCTCTTTGGTGGGGGATGTGCTGGACATGGGGGCTCCATGGTGGGGGATGTGATGTGTGGGACACGAGGGCTCTGTGGCAGTGGTGGGGCCCAGTCTTGCTGTTTCTTTTCTTCTGAATTTCCCCTTCCTCTCTGTCCTTGCCCATTTCTTTTCTTTCTCCTTTCCATTCCTTTATTTTTATAATGTCTGAACTCAACTTGCAAGACATAGCTGTTGCTATGTTCTGATGCAAATTCTCCCATCCTTTTTCTGGCCTATACCTCTTAACTGCCCATGATAGTGAACTGCAGTACAACTGCTATTGTGTTTGTGAACTGTCATGTTCCCTGTTGGGTATGATGGTGGATGAATTAAACATTTGGTTTTCTTTCCCCTCCCAAAGAAAAGCATAAGTAAATAAAAGCATCCTTTACTTGTCCAGGCCTTTGATTTTTTTCATTGTGAATCAGTAGTCCTTGGTTACCAGAGAAGGTTGGGGTGTCAGTTCCCACTCTTACCTCTCAATAGAGTCAGCCTACCCATGAACATTTCTGTTTGCTTTTCAGGTAGATGGGGTCAGCTACCTACTTCAGGAGATCTATGGAATTGAAAACAAATACAATACACAAGAGTCTAAGGCAAGTTCTATTCAAAATTCTTAATGTACTTTTCCCAGGAGGCAGAGTGAGAAGTTCTCTGATAAAGCCAGGATCTAGGAATTCAGCATGCCGAACTCCGCAGTCAGTTTGGTCCGAGGAGGGTATTTTCTTGTTCCTCCTCTCAGAGGACTGCCCTTGGGAATGTGGGCAGTAGGTGAGTCGGGATAAGTTCTGGAGCTCTGTGCGCTCTGTTTCCCGGGCTCTTCCCTTGCCCTCTGCCTTCCCTGTGCAGCCCGCTAGGCCCCTCAGCTCAGCCTGTCAGAGAGGACCAGATCTGAGCCCCACAGGATGAGCTGGAGAAAGGCAACTCCCAGAATAGGTGAACTGAGTGTGTGAACACACTTGGTAAACTGTCAAGTCCAATGTGAACCTAAGATTTTCTCTGCTTGTCTCAGCTCCTTGGACAGGCTGCCTTGTAAAGAAAGCTTGGGACGTGAAGGTCTTTGAGTCATTGGCTAAACTTCTCTCTCCCCGGCCAGGTGGCTGAGGATGAAGTAAGCGATAACAGTGCCGAGTGTGTGGTGTGCCTCTCAGATGTCCGCGACACCTTGATTCTGCCCTGTCGTCACCTCTGCTTGTGTAACACCTGTGCAGACACGCTGCGCTACCAGGCTAACAACTGCCCCATCTGCCGACTCCGTAAGCCCCTGAGCCACAGGGCAGTGTCTGGGCCTGCTGCGTCAACATTGATGGACACTGGGAGGAGGGACAGCGGTGTGTCTGGGCTCTTGCTCATCCTGCCTCTTGCATCAGGACAACCTGATTGCCTGTTTTATTCTTCACAGCCTTTCGGGCTCTGCTTCAGATTCGAGCCATGAGGAAAAAACTGGGCCCCTTGTCTCCAACCAGCTTTAACCCCATCATCTCATCCCAGACATCTGACTCAGAAGAGCATTCAGTAAGTCGGCAGGAAACACAGCACCCTGTGAACCCAGTGCTCTGTAGTCTTCTCGCTGGCTTTTCCCACCTTCCTCCTTCTTTACGTGACTTTACAGCAAATAATTAAACTTTGGCATGCTGGAGTATCTAGCTAGCTGGCCTAGATCCTGTTCTGTTAAAACCAACCAATATTGCAATGGAAAATCAGATAATGATCATTAAAACTGCCCTTTTCCTCCTTGGGAACTCCGTGCCCAGTGAGTATTTACCAGGCTAACAGTCAGTGGCCTGCTGTTTCACTCCGGTGGGTCCGACTCTGGGACTTCCCCAGGCAGAAACAAGGCGATGATTGTTTTGGATTTGAGTACAGTTTACTATGTTTATCTGAATCCTTGAGGAAGGTAACTGTTTTTCTTTATTCCATTTCAATAACTGGGAGCCAAGTTGAGAAATAACTCTCTTTGGTTTCACAGTGTAAGTGATAGTGTTAGAGTAAATCCTCCAAGCTTTGTAGTTACAGACTAACAGGTAGTCTTTAGATTATCACACTAGTGCAAGTGAGTTATTTTTCAGTAAATGGTATTGGAATAATTAGTTAGCTATTTAGGGAGGAAAAGTCAGTTTAGCACTTTACTCCTTACCAGATAACAAATTCATTACAGATGGAGTAACTAGTCAACTATATTAAAAGCAAAGCAAAGCAAACAAAACATTAAAACCTAGAATAAATTACAGAAGATTCTTTAGTTGACTTTAGATGGGGGAAGACTGTCTAAGCCTAAAAGCAGTGTAACACTACAAAAAAAAGGAGTGTACAGATTTTACCACATAAAAAATTTAAAACTTCAGATGTGTAGAAGATGAACAGAATTGAAAGGCAAACAACTCATTTGAAGAAAAAGAAATGTGTTCGCAACATTTACACACAAGGGAAGGTCAATCATCTTTGCCTCGCTTGTATGAATAAAACAGTAGATAAATGAGCAAAGGATATATTTTTTTAATCCTCGGAAGAGGAAACATAACTGGTTAACAACTGTTTTTAAAAAAATCAACCATATGCGAAATAAAATGAGATACCATTTTTTGCCTCTTAAATGTAAAGTCTTTTTAAAAGCTACTCCAAACTGGCAGAGAAGCAATTAAAATAGGTTTCTGTTCTGCTTACAGGAGTGTAACTAGAAAGATAATTGAAAATGACAAAACAAAACAGCTGTATGTATCGAGAGCCTTAAAAACATTTATACCTGGTAGCCTAAGGTCTAAGAATTTAATACCAAGAAAAGAATCTGTGAAGAGTTATGCACAAGGATAATTTACCAAAATGTTGTTTACAGTAGGAAATGCTGGACGCAACTAAATTCCCAGCACTAGTAGAACAGTTAGGAAACTTACAGTAACTATGAAAAGAGGACAAATATGAAGGAAAGTATGTTGGTGACATAAACAGATAGATTAGAACTTGATAAACAGTACAGAGGAAAAAAACTGGAAGAAAATACACCAGAACAATTGGGTGATTTGATCATTGATGATATTTTCTCCTCCTTTCTACCTTCACATATCTTCCAAATTTCCTCTAATGAAGGTATATTTCTATTACAATCAGAAAAATTAACATTATTAAGAAGAAGTTCATCTATAAGCAGATTCTAGGAACACATGGTTGTTTGACCTCTAGTACAGCAGCTTTTCTTGCCTGACCCTAGGCCACATGTAAAAGAAAACATTTTTCCAGTGTAGAATAAGAAACATGATCATGCCATAAAATAGAGTATTTAATTAATTTTTAACCTGTCTCTGATTCCCCTAGTCCTCAGAGAACATTCCACCAGGTTATGAAGTAGTGTCTCTTCTGGAAGCCCTCAATGGGCCCCTCACCCCATCCCCAGCCATCCCTCCACTCCACGTGCTTGGAGATGGCCACCTCTCAGGAATGCTGCCCTCCTACGGCAGTGATGGCCATCTGCCCCCCGTCAGGACTCTCTCCCCACTTGACCACCTGTCTGACTGCAGCAGCCAAGGGCTAAAGCTCAAGAAGAGTCTCTCCAAGTGAGTAGCTGGCACTCGGCAGCATTGACCCTGGGGTCCTGGATGAGGCACTTTCAATCCATCCTTCACCTCTTGCAGTGCTGGCTCGCAGCCTGGGTCACTGGCAGTGAAGACCTGGGACTGACACTTGCAGGGAAGGTTATCCCATCCTTTAGGAGAGGAAAAGGAGATGGCATACAGGTCTTTAGGAGGATCCGGATAGACAAATCTCTTAGGTGTTCTTTTTTGGGGGAGGAGATGGGGTATAGGAAAGACAATCTCGTTAGGGTCATTTAGGCCCCCAGGGAGCCTCGCTTAGTCTGAAGGCTGCAGGAAGCTTATCGTCTGTATCTTTTAAGTACTTAAGTCCAATCAAGCACAAGTCATGATAAGCTTTCTGTGGCAGAGTGAAGGAGGATATTTTATTGATGAAATACTGAACCCCTAAAATTGTCAGTTGTCTTCTCTAAGTATAGACACAAGCTACTGGAGGCATTAAAGGTAAAACTTGGGTTTCTTACACCCAAAAGCAATCTCGGTCCCTTCTTGGTGCTCTTCCCACCTCCCTACCCCTTCTGTTTGGGCCCCCTCACTTCCCCGTGCAGCCTCTTCTTCCTATGAAGGCTGACTAAGGGGAAGCTAGTTCTGTTCTTTCCCTGGACATGGGCTTCAGCTGCTCTCCCCACGGGACTGTCACAGGTCCATCTCCCAGAATTCTTCTGTGCTGCAAGAAGAAGAGGATGAGCGTTCTTGCAGCGAGTCTGAGACACACCTCTCTCAGAGACCATCCACTCAGCACCTTGGAGAGGTAATTCACTTCCTCCTCCTGTTCCTGGATGCTGGACTCCAGGCCCTCTCCTCCCACCTGCCTGCCTCTGCAGGTCCATGTACTTTCACTCATCATCAGACACCTCTGGAGCATTATCTGGGGCAGCAGCTGAGGTTGCATTAGACTCATTCTCCCAACCGTGTACTGAGCCTGTGTCAGTCACCAGGCCCCAGCCCTGGTGTGAGGATAGCAGCAGTGAGCAAACTGCCCAAGCTCCTGCCCTTAGCACCCTTATGTTCTTGACATTGGGGCAGAGTAGACGCAAAAGACAGTGAGAAAAAAATTTGTGTGTCAGATGGTTCTGTGGATCAGTACGTCAGGTAAGGGAGAAGGTAGTTCGAAGCGGAGGACACGGTTTGCAATCTTTGAAAAGTGGTCCATGAGCAGACAGGGAGGAGGCGAGAGAGCCAGCTGTGCAGATGTTGGAGAAAAGAGGGTTCTGGGCCTGGGAACAGCCAGTGGGGAAGTCCTGCGGGTGTGGCAGAGGGGAAGATAGGCCCTGTGCCCCCCCACAGATGACCTAACAGGCTACTACACCCACCCTCTGCAGGGCAGTGTGCCAGGTCCAGGGGACCATGCACAGATGGCAAAGTGCCTCTGGTCTTGAGGAGTTCACTGTCTAGTTGGGCCAGGACATGTGCACCATGTCGGTCACATAATTGTTGCTCAGTAAGGAGTTGTTGAATGAATGAGTGAATAAATTTTAACAAGAAGATACATGCACCCAAAACAAGGATAATAAAGTCCTGCAGCAGAGGTGTGAAAGGCCACGTTGAGGGGAGGAATCCAGAGAGGTGTTATGCAGGAGTAGCCTTTGAGCTGAATCTTGACATTTTTAGACATGTAGAGAAAGGTGAGGGATACCTTTCAGGTGAGGGGACGGTACACACAGAGGCACAAAGTGGAGGTTGGCTCTGAGAAGGCCCATGGTACTGGGAGCACTTTCTTCAGCAAGGCCCACTGGATGGCAGTGTGTGGACAGGGGATGGGGACAGGCCGAGCCAGATTCTAGTCCAGGAACCCAGGCAGGAGGGAAGGCCCGAAACAAAATATAAAGAGTGCGTGGAGGAGGGAGATCCGGCTGTGGAGGCAGAATCCACAGGGCTTTGCCTCTGCCTGGGATGGGGTGACTGATAGGGAGCCAGAAGTGGGTTGGGGCACAGAGGTGGTGTCTGAGTTGATTGCATAGAGCCAGAACTACCCCAACATCCAAGTGGAGATGCCCAGCAGGTAGAGAGGCCTCTGCTGGGCCTGTGTTCTTTTCCTTCAGAAGGAAGGCTGTTCAGAATACTGGGGAAACCTGGGGTGCTCCCATGTCACAGCTGCTGGGTGACCTGTGTCACCTGAGCTGCCATCTTTCTGTGGCCCCAGCAGGTGCTGTGCCTCGGCAGGACATGCTGACTGAAGTTTGCACCTCCGCTGGGAGGCAGTGGGCGGCCCGGACTGGGGGTGGGGGGGGGGTGATGGCAAAGGCAGCTGCCGGCCCACTCTGCATGTAACTTAGGGACCATGGGGCCTCTGTTCCCCCAGGGCCCCCTCTCCCCCCCTGCCCCAGGCCCCTGCGCATACCCTTCCTGCAAAATGCTTGACTTGCACTTCCTCTGCTTCCCCCAGGAATGTGGTGTAACTCCCGAGAGTGAGAACCTTACCTTGTCGTCATCACGAGCTGTCGACCAGTCGTCCTGCACAGGGACGCCTCTCTCTTCCACAATCTCCTCTCCAGAAGGTACATGAGGAGGGGAGCAACTGCATGTTCACCTCCTCAGCCTGGGCCACAGCACTCCTAATAGCCCCTCCAGAGATGCACTTGGGCGGCAAGTCAGTGCCTAAGCTGTGTGACTAACAGGCCCAACTTAAGAGACCAGGGGACTTGCTCTCCTGTGATGAATGGCGGTCTTGCCAAAAAACTCAGGGAGGAGCAGGTGTCTTGCTCCCAGTCCTGCCTCATAAGGTTTTACTTTAACATTATGACTGGAAAAATCAAATCCCCTTGTCCCTAAGGTTGAGTTCTGAGCTCCAAAGTGTATAGGAGCAGAACCTTGCAAAACCGCAGCTCTCAAACCTTCCTGGTGAGGGCAAGGCAAGGCCATGTGGTCCTTGCCGCCTCATTCAGCTCACAGGGACCCGTGCCTGACCCCCTTTCCTTCCTTCCACCCCTGTCTCCACAGACCCTGCCAGCAGCAGCCTGGCCCAGTCGGTCATGTCCATGGTGTCCTCCCAGAGCCGGCACTCCCAGATCAGCACCGACACAGTCTCCTCCATGTCTGGCTCCTACATTGCCCCTGGCACTGAAGAGGAGGGAGAGGCCCCCCCTTCCTCCCAGGCCGCCAGCAGGGCCCCCTCCGAAGAAGGAGAGGTAAGTGAGGAGCATGGGGACCATCCTTGCTGCCCTGTGCTCTGCACACGTGTCTGAAGCAGCTCATAGAGCCGCCAGGGCTATCTGTCCCCATGGTGCTTGGAAGGAGAGCCCCAGGAAATGAGCCACCAGCTCCTGGGCTGAAGACTCGCTTAGATCTGTCACCTGCATTTGGCACCACCTCTGCCCCGAGCACGTGGTTGGGGTTGGAGAGTGGCCAGGTCTGCACCCTGACGTTCAGCACTGTTCTGCAGGTGATGCCTATGAGGTCTCCAGACAGCACCTTCGTAGGCCTCGCTGCTGAGGAGCAGGATGTGGAGGTAACACCGACGGCAGCCCACAGCATTCTTCCCAGCCAGGGGGCTGATGGGGCTGCAGGGGAAACAGCAGGATGGGGGCCACTCGGGTGGCAGCTTGGATCAGCTGGAGGTGGGATGCGGGCAGAGGGAAGAGTGTCTGTGTGTCAGGCCTGCAGTGAGTTCTAGCAGGCGCTCTTCCCAGCCAGACCCTAGACCTTGAGAATGTGTTTGTCCTTGTTCATGTAGTATTTATACAGGACAACTCTCATAGGCACTTCGTGGCACTGGGGGACATAAAGACCCAAGTGGCCTGGTTTTTCCCTGCCCCCCACGCACTCCACCCACCCAGGAGCCCTGTCCAGGTTGGGGGTGGGTCAGGGGACAGGAGTGCAGTTCAGCATGAGAAGTGCCCTGACCAACGTGTGCAGGAAGGGCATGAAACACCCAGCTCACACTGAGGGCACTGGAACCTCTTCAGCCAGGTGCTCCCAAAGGACCATCTGATGGGGCTTGGCATCCTAAGGAATTCCTGGAAGTTTTATGATCTCACTATTTGCTTTTTCATTTGACAGGTTCTATTTCCACCTTAGAGAAATAGTATGAGCTAAACTATTAGCAGGGCCATTCCTGACATTCCAGTAGGGTGTATCTCTCTCTATTGGGCCTCAGACCTCATATGGGCCGATCTGGCCTCACCAAGCAACATATGCCTCTGCTCAGCCTCCCGGGTACCTCAGATGAATGGAAACGCATGCTATTGACACAGGCCCTGGGGTTAAATACTATTAGGATAATTAGTTACGTGTTCAGCCAATGAACATATTTATTTTACTGCTTTATAGACTCATAGAACCTTCTTCTGTCCTAGGGAAATGATGTTATGGAGGAAGAAGACGGGTCACCCACACAGGAAGATGGTAAAAGACCTGGTGTTTTGCTCCCTCTTGTTGTATCTCTTTCCTGGGTCTTCTTTAAAGCATACAGAAAGGGGCACTGGTGTGACTTGGTGGTACTACTTAACTGTGTGGCTGTTGGGGAAAAGTTGTCTTCTGGACGGAGTATCGAAGCAAGCAGGGTGCCTGAGGGCCGAGGGGACTTCCCAGCCCTCTCTGGGCCTCAAAGCCAAAGATGTCAGGATGGGGGTGCTGCAGAAGACACGAGTACGCCTACATTTACATGGAATACTGTCTGAAGCTCCTTGGGCAGCTCCCCTCACCTGCCTACTGCTTCAGCTTGCAGCTGAGTTCCACAGAGCCATCCTGGCTGCCCTGAGCTTTAGCAGCAGCAGCAAGACAGTTTCCTCCCCTTGGAAGGAGGGACTAGGCAGTTGGCTGCGATTTGCTTTAAAAGAAAATGGCTGACATTATGGTAACGGAGGGATCTGAGGAGCGTGGGCACAGCAAAGGTGTGGAAAAGAATCATCAGCAGCTGAGTGTGGACAAGGGTTTGATGGGCTTAGGGTGGTGATTTTCTTTAGCGTGATTCAGGCCTCCTTTACATCTTCAGTTGGAAGAGTTTTGTTTCTAGTAAGGCTAGAAGTGAAGGAATGCCCTACAGAGCAAGGGAGCAGGAACCCCACCTGGAGACGGGACCCCACGCATTCTGGAACATGCCTCTGCCCCCTGCTGCCCCCGCAGAAGGGCGCCTCCAGAGCACATCCTGACCCCAGCCTGGATGCAGATGTCATCCCAGTTGCTTCTGCTTTAGTGCTGGCCATTGCTTGGGAGTTCAGGGGGTGTGCATGCCGACTTGGCCACTGTTGCCTGGCCAAGGAGCCCTGAACGAGGGGCTGGCACCAAGGCTGAGCCTCCGCCACTATCCCGCACGCCAGCCTGAGATGGGGTCAGGCACTTCCTTGACTCGGTTGATGGCTTCAGTGCTCCAGGCTCTGAGTTGCCCTTTGTGACTGTCCTCCTGTAGAATGTTCACTGCTACAACACAGAGTGGCGGGTAGTTTCCACCTGACATTCTACAGCCCACACAGTGGATTTGTGTTTTCTCTCTTTCACCAAGAAATAAAAGCAGAGAGGTTGACAAAATAATGTCTAAAACTTTCCGCTTCCTTCTCACATGTCTGTAGGTTTCTGGTCAATCTCTCAAAACATACTCAAAATAACAGATTAAGTCTCATCAGAGAACAAACAATTTTGTGAATGTGTTGATTCTGATTTAATATGTGAAATTATGGAACCTAAGACTTTTGGTGGAATTTACATATTTATCAGTTTTCAGAGTCTTGTGGTCATAAACACCCAAGACACACAGGCAGGAGCTGGGCACACTTCCCCAGGAGCTCTCCCTAGCTTTTCCCAGCCACACTCCACTCAGGTCACGGTGCTCTGTGTAGCCTGCATCCCACAGCCCTCCCCATGGTTTGAACAATGGCTGGAAAGAGGCCGATTAGGGAAACGGGGCAGGATAGGGCGAGAACACAAACAGGCTCACCGAACTTGATTCCTTTATTGTCCACGCTTTACCCACTTAATTACTGTCTTTTTTTTAACATATGATTTGGTTTTTTTGTCTCCATCCTTAAGATTTTTATTTTAAAGACAGCAAAGCAGAGAAAAATAGAGCCAGCCCCTCTCTAACTACATTAACTCCGTTACAGGCCAGAGGACATGTGCACTTCTAGGTCTGGAGTGTGACAATAACAATGACTTTGACATCGCGAGCGTGAAAGCACTGGACAATAAGCTGTGCTCTGAGGTCTGCTTACCTGGTGAGTGGCAGTCTGCTGAACATGAACTTGGCGGGAGATGCTCCCCTGCTCACACCCCGGCTCGCACCCTGGGACACCCATCTCCTGCCCTGCAGTTCATGCAGGGAGGGGAGAGCTGTACTAAGATGTTGGAAACCAGTTGCTGGAAGGAATTGAGGAGGCCTCAGGAGAGTACTTAAGCTTTGTGCAAAGAGCGACCACTGCTCTGAGTGAGAATATTAGGACAGGAAGAAATCACAAAGCTTCCTCCCCTTCCAATCTAGCCTGATTGTGCCCCCCTCCATCATCATCTGGCAGATCCCATGGCCCGGTCATGTTTACATCAACAGGAAGTTTGAGGCAGACACCACCTCTCTAAGGTGGTCCTGGAAAGATAGCCTGAGCCCTTGAAAGGGAATCTGTGCCTCCTTAGAAGGAATGTGTTTAGTGAGGAACAGGGAGGAGTTTGAAAGCAACATTTCATAGACTAGCAAATGGCTCTGTGATCCAGG
>JAVSCE010010205.1:0-51911 GCA_032199065.1 Smutsia gigantea | reverse complement strand
AAACACTCCCCGGGGCCTCATAGGTATTCTGGGACTTGCTCAAACGGCAGCCATCTTGGTTAGCCTGCCCAGATCAGCGTTGGGGATGTTACCTCTCCAGGTAGCATAAAGCCATTAGCTCCTGAAAACCACTGATCTCAGATGGGGGCGGTAGGGTGAGGGTGGTGGGTCTTTGGGGAAGCACAGGTGCCACCTGGTGGGCTGATGTGGGGCTGACTGAAGGTGGCTTGCCTCCCTGGACCGTTGGGTCTCACAGCAGGTGGAAGTCTTAAATGTTTACCTGGACTATTTGCTGACATCCCTAGGCAAATAGGTCTCATCGGGATGAGCAGCTCCTCCTGTCACTGTTGAGTCTGAGCCGCAGAGTGTTTATACCAGTCCCCATCGCCCTCCTCTGGTGCCCCCTGTGCCTCCAGCAATGATGGGCAAGAGAGGCTATGGATTACCAACTTGCCCAGTCCCCTTACCTGGAGGTGGGTCTCCTGACAGCCGCTGCCAGTGCCCCCTCCCCAGCTGGACTCGTATCGTCAGGCACTGGTCCATGGCTGCTCTTGTGCCCTAAGGTTCTCAACTGTATTTGTCTTTTAAGCCATCCGATACCACAGCCATGATGAGTGCAGCATCCCAGCTGCGTTTGCTGAAGTGTCAGCAGCATGCTTGGAGAGGAGGGATGCTGGTTCCCAGGCCCAGCCCTGACCCTGGTGAACCGGAACCCAGGAGTCTGCATTCTAACAAAATCAGGCCTGCAGGACAATAAAGTGGCTGGAATTACTCGAAGTCTTAAACTTTTAGACCCGAAGTGTCTCTAGTCCTTCCCTAGAATGAATTAACTGGTAGTATGTGTCACTCAGTTTAATGAAGTATTCTTGATGGTCTCTCTTCCCTCTGTAGGTGAAGCGGGATGTGGGACTGGCCCACCCGTGTGACGTTGCTTAGAACGGCTCTGGCTTGGCGGGCGTGATGTTTCCCCATGGAAATCTTCCCAGATGCACCAGTTTTCTTTCACATGCCAGCTTGCTTGCTCGTTTACAGTAGAGTCAGACAGACTTCTTGGGAGATGTGGTTGCTGGATTTTTTCCCCCACATTTGGAAGCCGTTTTCATAGAGCCATGCCTTTCATTATAATCGAATCCATTTTTTTTCCATCGATGCCAAGTAGTTTTCCAGTGGTGTTCCTTCAAGAGGACCAAGTCCCAGATTTAGATTTAGATTGCCTTTGGCACTTGAAAGCCCTTACTTCCCGGACAGCAGTTAATTCCTGGTGCCAGGGAGAGGGCTACACCCCCATGGCTGCCGCCTGAGCCTGGACACAGGCTTGGCCCGTGTCACAGCACCCAGGAAATCTCTCCGAGACAAACGGGGATGAAACACAAATAGAAATTCCTACTTGTAGGCTGTTTATGCCAGACTGGCCTGGTATTGTTGATCCAACATAGGGCAAAACTATTTCTGATGAAGAACTTTTTTTTTTTTCCACTTTTCAAATCTAAAGTGCTAATTACCTAGAATAAAGAATGTTCATGGAACTTTCCTTGAATTGGATTCCCCACCTAAGTGGACCCTGTATAATCAGCTTTCTTCACTCAGTGCACACATAACACACATTTACTTATTTGTTTCTTGCCCCCAAGTGGGATTGTAAAAGAAAAAGAAGGACACAGGGAACTTCGTGTAGGGGTTGTTTCTGGGGTTCTTTTGTGAGTCAGGTTAACTCAACCTGCCAGGTTAAGCCGGGGCCAGGATCCCCTTTGCTCTCCTGCCGGCCTTGCCTCTTTAATCAAGGCTGCTCTCCATGGGGACCAAAAGCTTCCTCAGCTGCTCTGAATCTCTGACTGGCTCCTTCCTAAATGCGCCTGCTTTCTAAGTCAGGTGGGCAGGGGCAAGATAACATGACCCTTTTTTAAAATCACATTTCTTAAGAGAACAAACTTCTTAATTTTATTACTTGTGTATGTGATTTCAGAAGATGATTATAAGATCCTCCAAAGAGGCGTGTTGGGAATCAAGCCATGGACTCCTTAAAATGGCTAAGAGGAAGGGAGTTGTGTTCAAAAAGTACAAAATGAACTTGTCTGGAATCCAGCAAACAGGTTTTGTTGAAGAAAAATGATTCATATGAAACTTGGTACAATAGTTTTTAATTCAAAGCATCAACAATTAAACGCATTATTTTAATGAACTGTGTTGGCTTCATTTCCTAAACATAGATGTTAATACTTCTTACACTTTGTTTCGTTATCCTCTGTTTTTCCTCTAGCATGCTCTCCAGTCAACCACGGGCTGTTCCAAAGCTTAAGGTGGATAATTCAACTCTGGCATTGGTGAACAGCTCATCATGTCCTAAAATTTGGGGCATGCCGGAACGCAGCCTCCGGCGGCTCTTCCCTTAGGCTGGGGGCTCCCCCTGTACCCACTTACTTGGGTTTTGTTCTCCCCATCTGGCACCACATAAAGACAGGCCTATATTGTACATCTGATTATGGAGGAAAGTCAACCATGGCCCCACACAGGTGCCCCGATCCTCTGGGCCGACTATGTCCCTGTTGTGTTCTGAGTGGCCGCCAGGGGCCACTGTGGACCACGTTACACCGATGCCGGTTTCCCACCAGCCCGCTGATCAAGCCCCTGAGAATGACACCGTGGGCCGGGTGGGGGCTGGACGGCCTCGCTGAGATGACCCTGGGGTGAAGGCAGCCCAGCAGGGCCAAGAGGAGAAGCCGAGCCGCCTCGCGCTGCTGCTGATTGCTTTCCCGGATTTATCACTGTGTGCCCCCACGTCACACGCTTCGCGTGCCCCTGAGCCCACCTGCAGCAGAAGGGGGACAGAGCCCTGGCCTTGGGCGGAGAGAATGAGCTTCATACTGGGACTGGCCTTGGCCCAGAGAGCAAGGTAGGCCCTGACCAAGAAAAGGAAATTAAAAGTAGAAAGGAGACGGCTGAGAAGCGCACAGCTGCCAGCTGGCTGCACTTGGCGGGAAGCATGGGCCCGGAGCTCTGCCGGCCGAGGCCGTTTGGCTCCACCAGGCCACGGCCGGGGGGCCACAGCTCCTCTGCCTCCTGTCCAGCCTCTGGTTCCTTGCAGGTATGTGGTGGGTGGAGAAAGCCAGGCTTAGTGAAATCAATGCATTAATATTCTGACTTGAGGGTGTTGGTGTCATGTTTCTCTTCTTAGTAATATTCAGACCGGGGATCACTAATTGAAAGGAAGATTCTACTTTCCTATAATGGGGTGTGTTTTCAGTTTTAGTACTGAAAAAAAAAACATTCTACTTTGTGTAAAGCTGGTAGGTCGGTATTTTTTAGGGAAATTCCAAACTGTCACTCCAGAACCAGGTCCTCTATACATTGTCATCTAAGAAGGTCATTATAACTGAAGTCCAGTTGGTATAAATCAACCAATAGAACTTAATTTTTTCCTTAGTATTTATTGTAAGATATATAAGTTTGTGTGGAAAATAAGGAAAATAAAATAAGTTCAAAAATTCATAATCTCTCCAGCTAGCATGGCTACTGATATTTTGAGGCATTTCATTCCAATTGTTGCCTCCATGAAATGTTCAGCTCATGCTGTGCGTTGGCTGTGTATCATGCTTTGTTGACTCAATCATAGCTCGTCATCGTCACAAGCCATTTGGAAGCATGGCTTAGAATGGCTGCAGAATATTCCGTCTGCTCCATCTACTCCAGCTAGCAATCATGGCCTGGATTAGCTCTCTGTTGCTCCTGACAGAAACCCTAGTCAGAGTGATTTAAGCAAAAAGTTTGGTGATGAAAATATTCCGCGGAACTCAGTCTTCATCTCCTGAGGGCTCCTCTTTCCGTGCGTTGGCTTCACCTGCAGCCAGCAGTCTTAGAGCAAAGAGGAGACACCCTTCCCAGCCCAGAGAGCCACTCCTGAGTAATCACTGTGTCAGGAAATGGGGTGTCCTCAGTGGCTGTGCCGGGGTCCTGTGCTCTTCCCCACAGTGCGGGGTTCAGCTCACATGTCAGATACAGGGATTGGGGGGATTTGGGAGCAGGCCTCCCAAAAGGAAAGGAGACGTTATGCTTGCTGAAGGGACAGTGGACAGCCAAAAGCCAAGGGCTGTTACCACTTCCTCCGATTTTTGAACGTTTCAGTTGCTTCCAATTTCTCCCTGCTATAAAAGACCTTAAGTGTTTTCAACATCTCCATTTTTTTCCCCTTTAGAGTCCCAGCAGTGAAATTCCCAAGCCGAAAGCTGCTGATACATGTTCTGAACTGCTCCCGACAATTTCCATCCGTTAGCGTTCCCGCACACCGTGCATGTAATGCTCCCCCAGCGCTCTGAACTTGGAGGGTGGAAATGGTACTGTGTCATTTTCACTGGCAGCTCTTAGGTTCTATTAGCATCGAGCACTAAAAAACTCAGTAAATGCAAATTGCTTTTCTTTCCTTGCCTTTGAATGTCAGTTGATGACCCACAGGTTGAGTTTTCTCAAAAATAAATGTTATGATTATCGTGGGATTTTTAAAATCATTTATTTTTATGAAATACTTCCAGACACTGTTTTTTATTGAATCCTTACAAGGAGATCAAGAGGCGGGGGGCACGTGACTTGGCTTGCTTTAGGGGAGGGGGTCCACAGGGGGCCGCGCCGGCGAGCTCTCACAGCAGCAGGGCAGGCTCGGTCCGTGAACCCACTGTTGCCAAGAGCCCGAAGCCCCTGGCTGCTGGCTCATGGGTCCTCTGAGGATGGGCCACTGGCATGGAAGGCAAATGGCACAGGAATGGCAAGGGCCAGGCTTTTATGGGGGACACCCTGACACCTTTGGGGGCAGGTGATGCGAAGTAGAAGAAGGGTTGAGCTCAAATCCCAGCTCGACAACTTCGCTGGGTGGCCGTGGGCGAACGCTCTGCAAGAAGGCCCCTCTGTAAGCTGGGATCCACACATGGGATGCGTGGTGGTTGTTGGCATTATTCAGTCTGTCACTGTTGAGAGTGCCCAAGGCCGCCACCTCGTGGCTGAGCTGCTCAGGCTGTAGCTGAGCGAAGAACCAGCCATTTCCTCAATACTGACCCTGCAGACTGTCACACCTGATGTGTCAGTCACTGGTCTCTGCTGTGCATCCAGGGACACCCTCCCTCACTGTGCTGGGGGTGCACCATGTCAGAGCAGCAGAGGTGGGAAGCCCTGGGTCCTGGTCCAAGCTGGCGATTGGTCAGGCAGACCGCACAGGGGCCCAGCAGCCGGGGAAACCATACTCGAACATGACAGCCGCTAGAGGTCCCATGCAGCTGCCTCAACTGCTCAGGGAAAGTGTCCAGAGCAGGAAGATCTGTTGAATCCTCCTGTCCTGGGGCCAGACCAGCTGTACTGCTGGGGTTTGGGGCCTTTCTTTGTTTTATTAACTACCTTTTAGGCTGGTGACTGTCCTAAGAGACTGAAAAGGACACCCACCTGTCCCTGCATTCCCCAGAGGTGGGCACCCCTCAGGCTTGTTCCTGGAGCAAGAACACACAGGTCTTCTTGGGGGCAGCAGTCCCCTGGCCAGGCTGGGCTTAGGAAGGACTCATGAGCTGCCAGCTGCCTCTGCCCCATGCAAGCTCAGTCAGCCCTTCCCCTTTGCAAATGACAAATACACCATCTACATGAAGCTACAACCTCTGCCACACAGATTGGGTAGCGCCCTGCAAACCCATAGCTAGACCTGTGTGAAGTAACAATTCAACAAATTTTAAAGATCTGCAAGAAGGTCCCCTCTGTAAGTTGGGATTCACACATAGAATTGACTCACGAATAACTCATGAATGGGTCAGCGTCCCATCTATCAAGTCAGAAAGGAGCTCTAGTTGGGGCATAAAATGGAAGGCTTTTTACAGGCACAAGTGGAAGGGACAAGGAAAGAGGGAATCCCTCATCTTCCTTTGGGAGATGGAAAGGGTCTACGTGGTAGATTATCTCATTGGTGCTCACCAGAAAATTCCAGACTGGCCAGTTAAGATTACATCCTGGAGAGAGTTGAAACTACTGTTAGGTGTGGTATTAAGCCTTGGTTTGGTGATGTGGGCTTAGCTTAAGTGACTCCACTAGGGGCCTGCAGTTTCTGTTTTTCAACACCCCCCTGCAGAAGCCTGCACCCAAGGTAGCCACCGGCCTGCTTCCTTGGTCAGGTGGCCCTTGGGCCTCAGGATGTGGCCTCATCGAGGCAGGGCAACAGCTAGCAGGGCCAGAGGGAGTGGGCATGGGAGAGGCTGGAGTAATTGTATTTCAGTGTAATTTCTGGCTAGGAGGCAGTCTAGTTCAGTTCTTACATCTCTTTCTTTTAAAGAGAAAGAGAAGAAAGGTCCTTTTAAATTTAATGCTCAATTGCAACTGCCAATGAAGAACTACTTTTCATCTAATCAATGTTTGTGGAGCTTCAAGTATGTGCAGGGCACTGGACCAGGTCTCAGGGGACCAGGCAGCTCTCCAAGAGCTGCTTTTCCAATGGGGGAACCTGTAATATCTCTATTTGTTTCTCAGGATGTTTTTCAGTCTCAAGTAATTAAAGAATTCCACCTAAAATATAGCCTCTTCATCTTGTAGCTGAGGATGCAGAGGCCCAGAGACAGAAAGTGATTTGGTCAAAGTCACACAGCAAGTTAGGACCAAGTCCCAGCTTTGTGCATCCCTGTAGCAGCTGTCCGCAGACCACACAGAGGGGAAGACCATTTGGTAGAATCTGAAAAGGTGAGGAGCATTTTAAGAATACCTCCTGCTTAGCGTGTACTTATAAACTGGGCTCTCGGACACATGGTGCCTGTGGTTTGAAGCTTACTCATTTCAGGGGGTGCTTGTGTGTGGCTCAGATGCCCAGGAGTGAACCTGATTGGGCTTCCAAGGCTAACCTCATCACCTCCCTCAGCCTCGGAGCCAGAACCACGGGCTCACAAGGAACACGAGGCAGATGCATTAAGTTCTGAGCTGGGGCTCAGGAACCGTGGGGCTCCCAGAGGACGTGCACAGGGCCCTTCTTGGGACAGGGGCCCCCTCCACACACTGGAGGACTTGTCCACTCCTTCCCGTCATCAGCTTCTCTCCAGCTCCCAGGCTCTCTGCAGAGACGTGGATCCCCCATCCTGGGATCCCATCATTCCTAGAAAGACTTTGCACACAGCGTCCACCCTCACACATGAACAACCCTCTGGAGTCCTCTGCCCAGGCAACGATGCCGACCATCACCTCCCCTGAATGACGCACCAAGAAATGGGCTCTTCCCACACCTTCTGTACTGAACACATGACACGCATCATTTTATCCATTCTTCCAGATCCAGTGAGACGGTATGGTTAGCTAATTGGGAATAAGGGGTTTCAAACATTTATTAAAAAAAAAATCTGCCAGCTAATAAATGATAGGGCTGGGACTTGACCCTGCATCTGGCTGTTCTAAAGCTCATGTTCTTCCACCACTATGGACCAGCACCCAGAAAACCTGACTTTTAGTTCTGATTCAGCCACTTACCAGCTTTGTGGCTTTTGGCAAATTACCTGGTTTTTCTGAATCTCAGTTTCCTTAACTATAAAACGGAAGCTGCACGCCAACATTGACTACCTTACTGCATCACCATGAAGAATAAATACAATATATGTGAAAGTGATGAACAAATAGAAGGCATTTCCATTAAAGCAGAAAAGGCTCTTTTTCCAGTGGAACGTCTTTGGCTAACAACAGCAATAATTAATAGGTTATAATTAATCTCATCACAGTATCTCTTTAGTTTTATCCACAGCCCAGCTTATTTTTACCATCTCTTGCCATTTTTCAAAAATCTTTTATATCTTTATACCGTCTTTTCATTTATTTCCTTCCCAAGTATTTGGAAATGAGGCATATGCTTTTCCTTCCTAATGTCTCAAGAAATAAAATTTTGTGCTTTATTTTCTTAAGGACAAATAATTCTTTGAGGGCAAGGGACCCATTAGCTTCAATTCCCATAAAGTGGACTCAGGCAGAATGGTGAAATTTGCAAACATGTCTTCAATGGCCATACATTTTAGCATCTGTAATAGTCAAGGCCATTTTGATTGCAAGGTATAGAAACAAAGTCAATTACTCCAAGAAAAATTTGTTGGCTTATGAAATGGAAAGCCTGTGGGCAGGCCTTTAGGTATGGCATGATCCAGGTTCTCAGCGGATCCAGCAAGAGTCCTGCCTGTCTTTCTACATCTCTTGCTCTGTTCTCCTCTGTGTTGGTTTCTTCCATCTGATAAGACAGGCGGATACGACATACCTGATCCTCCAAGAGGAAGGAGGAGGGACATCTTTTCCAGTAGAATTTCTGTGGAAGACAAGATACTAGGATGGTCTCCAAGATTTCCATACTTTGGTGTATGTGCCCTGAATAATATCCTTGATTATGGGGAAAAAACTGTGAATGTGATGAGCTAACATTCCTGTGATTATGTTACGGCATCCTCGGTGGGCCCTACCTACTCAGGTGAGCCCTGTAAAATCAGAGATTTCTCTGGCTGGTTGCAGAAGTCAGAGAGGTGTGCTCTGGGTGGCCTGGGAGGAAGCGAGCATCCATACTGTGAACCACACATGGGGGTTGCATGGCAAGGAACTGCAGGACCTGAACGTGTCCCTGGCCAATAGTTAGCAGGAAAATAGGGACCTCAGTACTCTATTTGTAAGGAAATAAATTTTGCCAACAACCAGAGACCTTGGAAGAGGACTGGAGCCTTAGAAAGGGACTGCAGGTCCTGCCAGCGCTTTAAGAATCAAATCAGAAATCCCAGCCACATTGCACTTGGACGTCTGACCTACATTACTGTGAGATAATACGTTTGTGTTGTTTTAAACCCCTATGTTTGTCATTGTCTGTATTATGAAGCAATAGAAAGCTAGCACAACTTCCAAAAATCCCAGTGTATAAATTAGGATTCTTTAGTTTCAAGCAACAGAACCCACTCTTGGATAACTTAAGCAAAAAGGAATCTATTGGAACAATGCTCGTAGAGCCACAGAACATGAGCAGTTCCTGGGGTGGACCTAGTCAGGAGAGATGAACAGGAGCAGGAGAAGGGAGTGTTTCGAGGTCTTGTTCCAGTCTTTTAAGATTTGAATTCCAGCAAGAAAGCAGCTGATTAGCTTTACCTGACAGCCTCATCACAACTGTAACCAGAGGAGAATAGTTGGTTCTTCAAAGCAAAATTGATGAAATGACATCAGCAACATAGCTGAATGACAGGTCTGTGTTCAAGCCCCACCCTCAACAGTAACGATTCGGCCTCCCTCCGTAGACAAAGGTGCTTTTGCAGCAGCTGTGGGATCCAGTGCGCCAGAGGACTGGGGAGGAGCCTCTCACCCGTGCATCAGAAGGTCATAGGCATACTGAGCTCCCTCTCGGCTATGGGGCCCATGATGGCCCATGAACGAGCTCCCGCCCCTCTCAGCCATGGTCTGGGAGCCCCCGCAAACAGTGTCTCAGACAATCACCCCTAATAGCAGGGCCTTCGTGGAGGTGTAGGTTCCAGAGAAGTCCCAGCACACCACTGGCACATTGGAGAGGGAAGGGGAACACTGAATTTACTTGTGTCATCCCTCCCCCGAGGCAGCACAACTTAGAGCAAAGAGAGATCTCAGCCCTGGGAGTTCTTCTGTGGGGGGGCAGTGAGAGCATGTGAGTGGCCATCCAACCTCCCCGGCTCTGCAGGATCTGCCAAAGTGCTTGTTTCTCCCTCATTCCATCCAGTTCTGAATCACGAGCTACGTGACTGGGCAGGGGAAGGGGGCCGGGAGAGCGGCAGGAAGGACTCTGAGGGCATTGGAGGGATGTGGGTCCCCCAAACTGTTCTGGGGACCCTGCCAAAGAGCCAGCCCTCAAGCTGCTGGGGATGCCTTGCCTGCAGATCCCCCGGAGTGGCTCACAGACACCCCGGGGCTCTGCTCACCTCACCCACATACCTGGCTTCCTGTGTGCACTCCTGATGGTGGCAGGGAGAGTGAGCAGTGCAGACAGCTAGTAGGCATGCACAGGAAACTGACGCGAATCTGTGGGCCAGGGAGAGACCAGCAACTTAAGCTTTAGCACTGCCCTTAGGAAAGGGAGGCGTCAAAAAGGAGGCTGTCAGAGCTTGGCATGGTATGTTACAAGATTGAGAGAAGGCATACAAGTTTATGAATCCTGCCACAAGAGAGAGCAAGGACCATGGAGCAGGCATAGCACAGAAAGTTTGAGGAAGCCTCAGAATCCCTAGCAGGGGCTGATGGAAGATCTTTCTCTCCCAAAGGCTGGAGGAGGTGACTGCTACTTCAGATGCAAACACAGTGATGCAAGACCTTAAGGAACATAAAAAGCCAAAGAAACAGGACACCATCAAAGAATCACAGCAAGCAATAAATCTTCCTACAAGAGACTCACTTTAGTTTTAAGGGCATGTATAGACTGAGTAAAGAGATGGAAAAAGACAGCCCATGCAAGTAGAAATCAAGAGAGTATTAGTAGTTACCCTTACATCATGAAAGATACTTTCAAGCCAAAAGCTAAGGAAGATCATTATATAACGATGAAGGGGTTGTTTCTTCAAGAGGATACAATCATAAATATATATACCCCCAACATCAGAGCACCTAAATATATTAAGCAAATGCTAGCAGATCTGAAGGGAGAAATAGACAGCAATAAAATAATAGCAGGAGACTTAAGTACCCAACTTTCAACAATGGACAGATCATTCAGACAGAAAATCAATAAGGAAACATTGAACTTGAATAACACTGCTGATCAAATAGACATAATAGACATATATAGAACGTTCTATCCAATAGTGGCAGAATGCACATTCTTTTCAAGTGCACATGGAACATTCTCCAGGATAGATTGTATTATAGGCCACAAAACAAGTCTTAGCAAATTTAAGGTCAAAATCATACCATCTTTTCTGACCACAATGGCATGAAACTAGAAATCAATAACTGGAGGAAAACTACAAATTTCACAAATAAGTGGAAACTAAAAACACACTCTTGGACAACCAATGGGTCAAAGAAATCAAAAAATAGTGTCAAAACAAAGGAAAATGGAAACACAACATACCAATATTTATGAGATGCAGCAAAGGCAGTTCTAAGAGAGATGTTTATAGTGATAAGTATGGACATAAAGAAATGAGAAAGATTTCAAATAAACAACCTAACTTTACACCTCAAGGAAGCAGAAGAAGAAAAACAAACGCAGCCCAAAGTTGGCAGAAAAAAGGAAGTAACAAAGATCAGGACAGAAATAAATGAAATAGAGACCAGAAAAACAATAGAAAAGATGAATGAAACTAAGAATTAAGCTTTTTGGAAAGACAGATAAAATTGGCAAGCCATTTGCTAGGGAAAAAAAATCAGAAATGGAAGAGGAGACATTACAACAAATATTATAGAAATACAAAGGATCATAAGAGATTACTATGAACAATTATATGCCCCAAAATTGGATAACCTCAAGGAAATGGAAAAATTCCTAGAAATGTAAAACCTGCCCAAACTGAATCATGTAGAAATAGAAAATAGAGATTGGGTCAGTAATCAAAAATCTCCCAACAAAGAAAATTCAAGGACCAGATAGTTTCCTTGGGGAATTCTACCAAACATTTAAAAAATAATCACCAACTCTTGTCAAACTTTTCCCCAAAAAAAAAAAAACTGAAGAGAAGGGAACACTCCCAAACTCATTTCACAAGATCAACATTATCCTGATAACAAAGTCAGCTAAGGATACTACAAGCACAGAAGGGATAGGCCAATATTCCTGATGAATATAGATGCAAAAATTTTCAACAAAATATTAGTAAACCAAGTTCAACAACACATTAAAAGGGTCACACACCATGATCAAGTGGGATTTATCCTGAAGCAAGGATGGTTCCATACATGCAAATTAATAAATATGATATACCATATTAATAGAATCCACCCATGCCTGCATCTATCCACCCATCTAAATGTACTGGGAGCTAGAGATTCAACTATGAAGAATAGCCAGAACTTTCCCACAAGAAGCTATAGTTGCTGGTCATCATGTCCTCCCTGCGTTTTGTCAGAGCTCGTGCCCCATCTGTGTCCTCCTCTTCAGTGTGGGCTTAATTCTAGGTCCCAGCCCCATTCCACTGCACTCAGGAGGGATAGCTATTGTAATGGACAATTACTGCTTTATGTATGCCCAGAGTACTTTCCCTTCCTTTATCTATTACACATGATTTTGTTAGAGCTGTTAATCATAGTGTTCTATGTCCAATCTCATCTTATCCCCCTAAATTTAATGGTTGATCCAGGAGGTGAGCAAAAGACCCAAGTTGGGCCTATCAGAGTGCATCCTGAGATTGATAAGGGGATACTGAGTGTTTCAGCTATCTGTCACTGTGTAACAGCCATCTCAAATTTAGTGGCTTAGAACAACCGTTTTAGTTACTCATGGTTCTGTGGGTCAGCAACTGAGGCTGGGCTCCATTAGGCAGCCATCTGTCTAGCCCCACCTGGGGTCACCCACATGTCTGTAGTCCTCTGGTAGCTCGGGTGGGGCTGGATGGTCTGAGAGGGCCTCACTCTCTCACCTGGAATCTAGTGCTGGCTGTCAGCCGAGCCACATGTCTCCAGCAGGGTAATATAAAGCCGCAAGAGATATGGCAAGCTTCAATGTGAAAATGCTTTCCAAAATCTTTGAGGGTCTTTAAAGATGGGAGAAATAACATGCTTGTGTACTGATAAGAATGATCCAGTTTAGAAGAAAATATTGATATTCAGGAGAGAGAAGAGAAATTTTCTGGAACAATATCCTTGGGAGGCAAGAAAGGGTTGAACCAGGTAGAGGGGTCGGAACCAGTAAGGCAGATAAAAAGTGTATTCACTGTAGTTTTAATTTTGATATATCTTACACTGATGCCAAGGATTTTTCATTCATTTAAAAGCCATTCGTTACTTCCTTTTCCATGAACTTTCTATTCAAGTCCTTTGCTCATTTTTCTCGTGTGGTTTTAGACTTTCACCAACACGAAAATTTTGTAAGCATGAGGATTTGTTGTCTGTTTTGCTCCTGGTTTGTCTTCAGCATACAGTACAGTGCTTGGCACACAGTAGGTGCTCAGAAAGTATTTGCTGTGATTGAATAATGCTTAGATGCTCTTTATGTTGTAAGGAACTAAGCCCTTTGCCACTGTACTGCAAGCGTCTTTCCTTGGTTTGTAGTTTGTTTTTGAAATTCGTCACTGAAGATTAGTCTAGATTTCACAGAATTTTATGTAAATGGAGTCATTCAACATGTACTCTTTCACCTGACTTTAGATTTTAGATGATTTTAGGTCAGCCATGGTGGTGTGTGTACTAGCAGTTTATTCCTTTTAATTACTGAGTATTAGTTCATTGAATGGATATACTAGTATTTTTTATCCATACATCTGTTGGTAGATATTTGGGTGGTTTCCAGCTTTTGGTTATTAAAAATAAAACTGTTAGGAATATTCATGTACTGATCTTTGTGTGGACATATATTTCCTTTTCTCTTGTGTAGATAACTCAGAATGGAATGGCTGGATTATATAGATGTGTGATTAACTTTTTAAAAAACTGTCATACTGTTTCCCAAAATTGCTGTATCACTTAAAATAACAACCGTTAGTCTCTGTGAATTCCAGTTCTTCCATATCTTGTCAACACATGGTATGGCCGGTTGCTTAATTTTAGCTATATCAATGGGTAGGTATCCCATTGTGTTTTAATTTGTATTTTCTTAATTATTAATGATGTTCTGCATCTTTACATGTGCTTAATGACCATTCATTTATCAATTTATTTCCTCTTATAGTTTGTGCTTCTTAAGTTTTTTCACTAAGGTTTTCCTCCTATGTTTTATTCCAGAAGTTTTATAGCTTTAGAATTCACATTTAGGTCTGTGAAATATATTAGTTATTTTTTGTGTATGCTGGAAAATGAAAGTCAATGTTTTTTTATTTTTTCCATATAGATATCTAGTTCACCCATTTGTTGAAAAGACTGTCATTTGTCCATTGAATTTTCCTTGCACCTTTGTCAAAAGCAAGTTGGCTGTCTGTCTAAGACTGTAGTGCCAAAGATATTGGTGGTGATCATGTTGTTTGTAATGTCTGATGTCTGGCAGAGCTATTTAACTCTCCTTGCTCTTCTGTTCCAGAGTTTTCTTGGCTATTTTTTTTTTGTTTATTTGTCTTAGCATTAATTTTGTATTGAGATATAATTCATATAATAAAATTCACCATTTTAATGTACTCCCAGTGATTTTAAAAATATTCACTATGCTGTGCACCATCACCACCGCTGAATTCCAGAACATCTGTCACCCCAAAAGGGAGCTTCGTGCCTCTTAGTGCGATAGTCCCAATTTCCCTGTCTCCCCAACTCCTGGCAACCACTGATCTACTTTCTGTCTCTCTGGGTCTGCCTACTCTGGGCATTTCATAGCAATGGAATTAAGTAATGTTTCACTCCTTTCACTTTTCACTTAGCATAATGTTTTCAAGGTTCATCCATGTTGTAACATGTAATAATACTTCATTCCTTTTTGTGGTTGAAATTATACTCCATTTGGGGGATATACCACATTTGTTTATCCATTCCTTCATGGGCTTGGTTCTAGTTTTGGGCTGTTATGACTAATGATGCAATGACTGTGAAAGCACAAGTTTTGTGTGGACATGTGATTTCAATTCTTAGGTATGTGCCTAGAAGTACAATTACTGAGGCATATGATAACTGTTTAACTCCTTGAGGAACTGCCAAACTGTTTTCTACAGTGGCTTCTTCGGTTTACCTTCCCACCAGCAATGAGCAATGTCCAAGCATTCCAATTTCTTCACATCCTCACTGACGCTCGTCTGTCTTTTTTCATTTTAGCCATTGTAGTGGGTGTGAAGCAACATCTCATCATTTCAACTGCATCTCCCTAACTACTAACGAAGTTGAGCATCTTCTCATTGTGCCCATTGGCCTTTTGTACATCTTCTTTGGAGATACGTCTCTTCAGATCTTTGGCCATGTTTTAACTGGGTTATGTTTTCTTATTGTTGAGCTGTAGGAGTTATTTGTATATGTTGGTGTTTTTAGTGGGATGGATTGGTTAGTTTAGGGAGAACCGTGGTCTCAAAGACCACGACATGCCTTTCCATTTGCCCAAGTCCTTTCTGTATGTTTTAATGTCTGTTTTATATAGATCTTACACTTTTTATTATGCTTATTTCTCAATATGAATCTTTTCTTGTTACTGTAAATTACTTCAGTGTTTAAATATTGACAACGAACAAAAGCGTTTGAAATAATACTAGGTGAGCTTTAGTATTTCAAACAATTCAATGGTTCAAATTTAGGCCAAGTTTAGATCTGCAACCTCAGATCTACTCCAGCAATTTGCATCCTAGATAAGAACACTGAAGTCTACTCAAGGCCTCACAGCAAGTGCATAGCAGAGATGGCGCTAGAAGCAGAGAGCTCTGTCTGTGCATTTAGCTCGATTCTGAATTCAGAGCTCAACCTCTATAAAATACTCAAGTCTAGGAAAATGGGAAATGTCCTTACCTGCATCAGAAACTCATATTTGCCTTGAGGCTGACTTTGCCAATTAAAATAGGAATTAGATAAAAATTAGAAAAAAAAAAGGAAAATAAACAATGGTTAAATGAGAGAAAAAGCAAAATTCAGACACACATACCCACACACACACCCCAACCCTCAAACCCCCAGAGCTTCCTGCCCATGAACGGAAAGGGGGAGCGTGAGTGTCTCGGCCCTGTGGCAGGTGTCTGCCTTCACACAGGCCCCGTCATCCTCCACTTCCTGCCGAGCCAGCAGAGACTCCTGTTCTCCTCTCTGTCCCAGCGTGGCTGCCACAGCCTCCGCCTCGGGGCACCATCCTGCGGCAAAGGACAAGATGAAGTGGAAGGCGCTCATCCTCGCGGCCATCCTGCAGGCACGGCTCCCTGTCACAGGTAAGGCTGGCGGATCCACGGCAATTTGGAGACTCTTTGTGCATATGTGTGTGCAGGGGCTGACAGCGGAGGGCTGGTGAGGAGCTAGGGTCTCCTTCCAGTCCTGTCTTCCTGCACAGACGGGCGGCGAGCAGAGGGGGTCCAGCTCGATGCTGGCACCTGCGTCACTGCAGCCAAGCTGGGCATCAGGGCAGAGCCGGCATTTGGAGACACACCTGTCTGAAGGGTAGATTTTTCTAGTGCTCCCGGAAGAGAGAAAAGTCCAGGGAGAAGAAGTGTTGGGAGGTGGACAGATGAGCAACTGAGGCAGGCAGCTGCAGGGAGAAGGTGGGGAGTGTTTAACAGAAGTTGGAGGGGCCAGAAAATGTCAGCCAGGAAGTGCTTCGCCCTGGGGCATTTTTCTAGGCTCTACATGTCTTCTCACCCGCTTGCTGGCCCTGCCGCTCGGCCTCCTTCCTTCTTCCTTCGCCCACAAAGAACATTTCTCTCATCAGTCGGATGGGGTCATGGCTGTGGCCCTGGCTGACTTGGGTCAAAGTGGGGCTCACCAAGGAGGGAAGTGTGGCCTTCCTCGGGGTGCGTGTCTAGACGGAGCTCTGCCGGCCGCCCCTATAGTCCTGCACCCCAAGGCCGAGGGCCGCCCCGTGGCACCGCATCCCAGGCTGGGCGACCCACCACCACCCCTCACCACGGGGCTCTACATCCGAGGGTCCTGGGTCCCAGACCGGAAATGCAGACGAGCGCAGGGGACCTGAGAGGGTGGGATGGTTAGATGGCCACCGTGAGCAACAAGCAGCCCACCAGAGAGTCGCTCCTCACCTCGTCCCAGCACAGTGGGGCTGGGTTCCCGCGTCCTTCAGCCCCAGCATATTTTCTGGCCCCAAGGATGGGAGGACAAAGGAGAGGGCCGAGCAGGCCCCTCGGGTGTGGCAGGCCGAGTCAGGGTCTGCAGAAACTGGGAGGGTGGGTGGCTGCAAGGTCCTCCGCCCTGCGGCCACCCAGGGCAGGGCTGCCGAGCCCCACAGTGGGAGCGGTGAGCGCAGCACAGCCTGCCCGCGTGCGCTGGGCGTTTCGGGGCGGCCCCGGACTTCGGGCGCGGCCGTCTGCGCTGGGCCTGGGGCCGAGGGCCGAGGTACAGTCCGGGGAGAAAACGGAGCTGCGGGCTGGCGACTGCCGGCAGGGGTGGCCGGTCCCCACCGCAGACAAGGGGAAAGGACCAGACCGGCCGCGTGCTTCAGCTTTCAGGGCCGCTCGCCTTGCCCAGGGGGAGGCTGACGTTTCAGATACTCTTGGATAAGGCTCCGAGACAAACGCTTCCCAGAGTCCCAGCCCGGGAGGTCAGGCCCGGGGACACTGGGCCTTCAACCCTGAGGGCTGTAAATGGCACCCGTGCTGCCCGACGTCCTTTACCGTTTCCCCTGGAGGAAAGGCTGCTGACGGGCTGGAGTTGAGTTTCCTCTCTGTGTTTGCTCAGTTAAGTTACCCATCCCCCAGACCCTTTAAAATGCCTCCTTTTTCACTATGACTTTTCCATTTGCATTTCCTGGGAAAGGCTCAGCTCATCAGGAACAGAGCAAACATGACCCAGTCTGTGTACACGAGGAGATGTCCCCGGGCGAGTGTCCACCGAGAGGGTCACCAGGGTCTGAGACGGCAGGGGACCAGATGGCGTGCCTGCTGGCGTGGACACACTCTGTCTGCAGAGCCCTCAGCTACTCAGTGCCTCTGACTCCCTGCCCCGCTGTCTTTTCCCCAGCGAGGTGATGCAAAGAGCCCTAGCGAATGCAGGCTCCCAGGCTAGTTTGCGGCTCTGCTTCTAGGGAGGCAGATGGTTGTGGTGGGGAGAGGCACGCCGGTCACAGGAGGAATCCCAGAGGTGCTATTCCCTAGCTGTGCATCCTCAGGCAAGTCGCTGAAACTCTCTGGGCTTCAGTTTTGGTATCTCTAAGGTAAGGTTAACCTCCCTCGTGGAGATGAGAAGTGAGTGACATGCCCGATGCATAGCAGACAGCCAATACATGGGAGCTGTGTTATCTCTCAGTTACTACCTCCTGGCCTGTCTTCTCAACTTCTCAATATCCAGGAGCAGGAAATGGAAACCGGTGGTTCGGATTCTTAATCTGCTCTCAGTTGTGTTGGAAAACAGCACCAGGCATTTCTCCACCCTTTGAAAGGCAGCTCACCCTTCTTCCACTTTCTGAGCACACCCACAGCCGTGCAGGCCCAAGGCGGCAACCCACCCAGCAGTTGGCCCTGTCAGGTCCAGGGGTTGAAGTCTGGCGGTCATAGGATGAGCATTACTGTTCATGAATAACCACTGTTTTCTGAGACTTTCTTTTCTGCTTATTCTGTAGGAGATATTCCCCCAAAGTGAAAACATGCCTGAATATATATATAATATGAATAGGGGGAGGAAACTAGAAGCACAATCCACATGGTGGTCCTCGGTCAGGTGGCCTCCGGGACTGTGCAGCCCCACAGGCGGGGTGGCTGCACGCTGACGAGGTATAAAGGCGAACTTCTTGAACACCAGTTCTTTGCTTAAACTGGACTTGAGGGGAGCTATGCAGTGACGGCAGGACAAGTTATCCAGTGATGGCATTCCCACCCATGGTTTATTTTGACCCCCAGGCACTGGGCTCTTCTCTTCAGGATGAGCTACTTAATTTTCCTACCCTGGCATTTCTCAGACTTGCTCGCCTAGAGGCCATGTCGGCTGCCTCACAACCTCCCCCAGAAGTGGTCCTGGGAAGCCCTTGCTTAGGAGAATAACCACTGCTGTATTTATTTTAAAATTCTTTTTATTTTTGCCTTTGTCTTTAAAAAACTAGACTGAATTTTTACTGGATATACACTTTTACTTTCAAGAGTCTCCAGGCATCAAGGCTGTGTTTTACTTGGAAGGGCTCAGGACCCACGAGGGAACTGTCTGTGTTAGTGTTGTCCACACACACACACTTCAGGAATCCTTTTTTCTCCTAAGCCGTTCACCTCTGGGTCAGCTAACTGACTAAATATAAAGCAGGGATCATTACCAATAAACTTCTCTGCTTGGGCCAAGGTTAGTTCTTATTAACACTAAAGCAATGCTGGATTTAATCAATTTGAACAGACATTCAGTTTGGTTAAAAAATAATCAAACCAGTCACTGGCCTGTTAATTGAAACAGACCAATCAGTTGGGTCCCTGCCTGCACAGAGCCCTTCCTCCCAGCCTAAAACACCAAGCTATGTTTGCTGAGGGAAAAGCCATCTCAGTCTTGCTCAGAGGTGTATCCCAGCATTTAGCACAGAGCCTGGAGCGGTAAATATTTGTGGAATGAATTAAAAATTGAGTAAATGAAGGAAATCTTGACATTTCCATGTGATTAAAATTACCTTTAATGGTTGGTTGGGGGAGAGGTGGTTACTGGAGTGGCATTATTTGGACCTCTGTTCTAGAGACTTATCATGAAACAAAGTACTTTAAAATGAAAAAACAAATTAAATTTGTGGAAGGGGCAGGGCAGTTTGAACCGAATGATTCACAATGAGTTGCAAAGATGGTTTAAGATAAAATCCTGCTGCTATTAAAATTTTCTGGTTGGACCATATGACATTTCTGATATCCATTTATTTTGGACCCACAAAAATAATAATTTTATATGAGTCAACTCACAATAAACCTCAAAAGTAAACAAAGAAAGATGTTCATTTTTCTGACTTGGCTTTAACACTAGGGAAAACAGAAATAAACAAGGCTCTCTCTGTTGGAGAGTGTTAACTAGTGAACTAGTAAACTAATGAAAGCTGCCACAGGGAGAAATAAGAGTCTGTGGATTGTAGCATAAATCAAGTATCCAATTGCCTCAAAATATGGAAAAAGAAAAAAATGCGGTTACCTGACCTTCATAGTCCAATTTGGCCTGGGTTACTAAGTAAATGTTTCAAATCACCTTTTTCCTCTTTTCAGTTGAGGTATTTTAACAAAAATATCATAAAATTATTAAAGGAAGTCCTAAGCTGTTTAAAACCCATAATCTTACCAACCTCATCCTGTAGCTTTTCATTTTCACTTTTTTATGTTCCATTCCGTTATTATTTTTTACAAGTATATATGTATCCTTAGATAGTTGTCACCGTAAAATAGTTTCATGGCTTTTTTTCTTAATAATCTATTGTAAGCATTTTTTTCATGCTGAGCCTTCATGTTTGTTTGTTTTTTTAAGTTTATTTTGATATCATTAATCTACGATTAAATGAGCAATATTATGGTGATTACACTACCCCCTTCATCAGGTCCCCCCCACCAACCCCATTACAGTCACTGTCCATCAGCGTAGTGAGATGCTATAGAATCACTACTTGTCTTCTCTGAGTTGTACAGCCCTCCCCGTGCCCCCCCAACATTACGTCTGCTAATCGTAATGCCCCTTTTTCCCTCTTATCCCTCCCTTCCCACCCATCCTCCCCAGTCCCTTTCCCTTTGGTAACTATTAGTCCGTTCTTGGGTTCTGTGAATCTGCTGCTGTTTTGTTCCTTCAGTTTTTTTTCTTAGTTTTTATACTACATATATGAGTGAAATCATTTGGTACTTGTCTTTTTCGGCTTGGCTTATTTCCCTGAGCATAATACCCTCTAGCTCCATCCATGTTGCTGCAAATGGTAGGATTTGTTTCCTTCTTATGGCTGTATAATATTCCATTGTGTATATGTACCACATCTTCTTTATCCATTCATCTTCATGTTTGTTTTTAATTGCTATGTAAACCCACATAGTTTATGCATCGTATTTTCTTCACTATTTGTTTCTTGTTGGGCTTTTGGGCTGTTTGTAATTTTTGTTATTAGAGCTAGTCCTGCAAGAAAACCTTTACATATGTAGCTTTAAATTTTTTCTTTTGAATTACATTCTTGGGCTGATTTCTCCAGGACTGACAACTAAAAGCCTAGTGTAAATGAAAAGAACATCTCACAGGATACTTTAGACGTCTGTTGAAAGCAATCCCGTCCAGGAGAGAGAGTTTTTTTCCTAACTCTCTGACCATCTGCAAGTGTTTCTGTCTTCTCTGGAGCAGGCGGTGTGGTGGGGTGAGGGAGGGGGCCATGGAGTCAGAAAGATCTGGGTCCAGACCCTGGTTTCTGTCCAGACTTTCTCTGTCGGGGAGTTGCTCACCTCCAGAGCCCGGTTGTGCTGTCTGAGCTGGTCTAAGGGTGTCTGCCTCGTGCATGGTGGAGATACTCCTCATGAAGTGGAGATACTATTCGGAGGCACATACACCCAAAAAGTGCTCAAAGGGCAGTAGCCATGATCACATGTACCTCAGTTTCCCAACCTGCAAAATAGAAAGAGTATCATTTCCTACTGCAATAAACTAGGAACCCTGGTGCTAACCCTGCTTTCTTTTCCACTTTGTCACTAAATTGCAATGTGAACTTGGGCAGAAATCTCTCTCTGGGCTCAGTTTCCCCAACTGTGAGATCGGAAAGGAGATCCCTTTCAGCTGCAAAATGAACTGCGTGTGGTCGTGACATTACAAAGTTGTGAATAACATTCAGTCACTTCGTCCCACCTCCCTGGTGTTGGCTCACAGTGTCAGGAACCTAAACTTCACTGTCCCCTGCAACTCCATATACTTTTCTTTATCTGGATTTTGACTTTATCACCATATTTTTAACTCTCTCTTGCGGGAGCTCAGTGGTGAAAAATCCAAGGATGAAGTTCAACGTTTTCTGGCTAGTCCCTGACACTCGCGCTTTGGCTGCAGATTTCCTGGGGGCCAGATAAGGGCTTAGCTGGTGAGAGCTGAGTTAAACAGAAAGCAGATTTCAGTGGAGGAAGTGTCAGTAGCTTCTTCTGTCCACTTTGCTTGGCTCTTTTGATTTGTGCTGCTTAGCAACTAATTTCCAGGCTCAAGGGGGAAAAAAATAAATAGAAAACATTAGAACAAGGTCGCAGGAGCCCTGCCCAGTCCGGACCGCCATTCTCTCAACGCTGTCACCCCTTTATATTTACAAAGTAGTTTCCATACATTCGCTTACTTGATTCTGGTGACTATTTTATGGCAAGCAGCAGAAAAAGTAGAGTTCTCTTTTTGTAAATGAAGAAAATGAGGCTCAGAGATTTGATCACTCGCCTGATGGCGCCATCAGTCCCTGAGCACAGTTTCTGGGATCTCTGGCTCGGGGAACGCGCTCCCGAATGTTCTCTGTAGCCTCCTTGCCAGGTCCTTGCTCGTCAGTTTATACCCGGTGACTGAATTCTGATGCTGACTTTTGAAGATATTCCCCTTAGGAAACGCTTAATACTATTTTCCTCTCCATTTTTCAAGCAAGAAATAATTCTTTTGATGTTGAATATCTTCATTTAATATACATTTTTCTGCTGAGTGTGAAATATTTCCTTGTTAATAGAGAATTATGTTTTACTCTGGCATATTATTATAGTTATGAACTCACATTTCCCACAGATCTGGGAAGACCCATTTTTTCTGTTTTGCTCTTAATAAATATATCTACTTTGGGGCTTTCTTGGGAAGGAGGGGCCTCAGTCAGCCCATTGCTGGGAGGACAGGTGCCCCAACACTGCCTGACACAGAGGTGGGCATTAAGTGTGTAAATTGAAATGAAATTAAATCATATTTGAGAGGCTTTGAGCCTAAATAATAGCCTGTAGTGATCTGTCTGATGAGAAAGTATCTTCATTCAGTGTGTAGGGCTCCGTAAGTACGAGGTTTTCTCAAGACTAGCACGCTGCTACACACAGACTCTTGAGTTTACAAAATCCTCCAGGAGTGAGAAAATTGCCTTTGAATGACAAATGTCTATAATCAGTTCTCAGTTATTTATGTCTCAAATATATACTTCTCAATTGATTATTAGCCTCGAGTCCCCCTGCGTCTGCCTGGGCTGAGCTCGGGGAGTGCCAGCCCTTGGCTGTGCCTGGAGCAAAGCAAACAAAGATCAGAAATCTGATGCTGAGCAAAGTACATGAAGCATTCACGAACCAAATTGTCCACGTCTGTGACTTCGAGTGGCTCCTCCAAAGCTGCCTGGGAGGAGGGCTGGGCCAGGAGAAGCTCCTGGGGCAGCCGCGGGACGTTGGCGGGGTGCATCACCTGAGGTTGGGGAGGACTGCTGGGAAGGTTAGCCGACCCACCATCTAGCAGTAAACACACCCCTCTTGTCTCTCCTGCGGCAGAGGCTGGGAAGGCAACTGTGTGTTCTGTATTTCTCCAGTTACCACCGTGCAATAATGCGTCGGCTGCAAGACTGTGTGCACGAGCGGCCTGAGTCAGGGCTGCCCTTTGTCATGTGGGCTGGAGGGGATGGCAGAGAACTGGCAAGAATAGGTGTTACAGGGGAAAGAACACAGGGTCGGGGTGGAGGCTGCCGCAGGAGGCTGATTGGCCGGAGCAACCTGCTCCAGGGCGGGCAGCCGAGCCAGGCGAAGCCATCACGGGAATGGCCTGTGCCCGAGACCTGTGGCTTCTAGGCAGTGTGGGCACTGGCACACATGTATGTCAGTGTGTGTTTGCTTCTGTGCCGAGGTGGGTGTGTGGGTGTCTGTGTCCCTGTGGGTGTGTGCGCGTGTGCATGCATGTGCTCACTTGTTCATTGCTGGGCACGTCCTGCATCTGCAGCTATGCTCTGCGTGTGCCCACAAGTAGCTCTGTGCATGTGGTGTGTGCATTTACGAAGAGGCTGGCGGTGGCAGGACGGCTGTAGGAAGGGCAAACGCTGCTCAAACTCCAAGCTGGCAATCCGGGTAGGTGAACAGCGGGGTTGAGATGCACTGAGACAAGAAAACTTCTATCCAAACTGGACTATCTGGGATCCCGGAGGGGTGGGAGTGGCTTCTTCGTAGGTGCAGAGAGCACTCCCCTCCCAGCCCCCACCTCCAGACAGGCCTGCTGTCTTTCCTTCTGAGCACCGTTCTTCCCCCCAGTCCCCTCTACTTAAAGCGTGACTCTAACGCCCTCCGTGGAGCCCAGTCCACCCCCTTACCATCAAGCCCAGAGGTGTGGGGATCTCCTGGAGTCACTGTTGACATTATTACCAGGTTAAGGTGACAAAAGAAGGTGGAAAATTGTTCTCAACACGAGTAGCTCCTGATGGGGAGCCCGTCTCATGACGGAGGCCCAGCACACAGGCAGTTTCGGGAGCACTTACCCGTCAGCAGGAAATGTTACCAGCTCCCCACGCTCTCACCAGGCCTGCTCACCATGGCCGTCCTATGAGTTTTGACCAAAACAGTCAAAATGAATTTGATGCTGCTTGTCTTTCTGCCCTCAGAATAGATTGGCAAGCAGTCCCATAGGGTGGTGACCTAACTGCACCATTGAGAATTGGTATTTCCAGACTGATGGTTATTTTTAATATCTGATTATTCTATCTATTGGTCAACTCATTTATCAGCAAGTAAATACAGTTGACCCTTGAACAACACGAGGTTAGGGGTGCCCACCCCCAGTGCAGTGGAAAATCCACATGTAAGTTTTGACTCACCCAAAACTGAACTACTAACAGCCTTCTCTTGACTGGAAGCCTTACTAATAACATAGATCATCAATTAACACATATTTTGTATGTTATATGTATTGTATACTGTATTCTTACAATAAAGTAAGCTAGAGAAAAGAAACTATTTTTTCAAATTGTCACAAATCTCCAGAAACTTTTCCAATGTATTTATGGAAAAAAATCCGTGTAGAAGTGGACACCCATGCAGTTCAAATCCATGTTTTTCAAGGGTCAGCAGCTGTACTTGCCAAGCACCTCTCATGTACCCCATGTGAAATAAACAATCCTGCGGGTTCGCCACCATGACCAGGCTGGTGTGCGGAGATGGACGCTGAGTGGCCGAGAGCCCACTGGTAATAGAAAGCTTCCTTGGTCCTGTAAGCCCTGTTCTTGGGCTTTATGAGAAGGTCTCCATTTGCCTGCAGGCTTGCTTCCTTATGGTCTGGTCTAATGTTCCACTTTGTGAACCTGTGTTAATTTCTGTGCCGAGTTCAGTATCAAAGGAGGTGTACGTATATGAGGAGCTACCACCCAGGACTGTTTTGAGTTGGGCCAGAGAGCTTCAGAAATTCCCCCTTTGATTTCCTCAGATTAGAGAGAAATTTTTGTCTTTTCTCTCACTTAACTGTCAAGGCTTCAGGGCCCAGACCTATATGAAGTACACAAATGTTTTCTGGGCAAAATGAATCTTGTCCATTTTCTTTGGATTTTGGTGGGAACAATAAAGACTGAGCTCCAGAAGGCTGGCAAAGAGGATTATTCTCTTTCTTTCTATTAAGTATAGAGGCTTCAGAAGAACAGCTTGTAAATTCAAATAATTGTGTCCACTGCAGCATACCCATCTTTGAGACAGATGCTAGACATGGCCTGTGAAATCCCCTTTAAATATGTGACCACGCTCACCGGCTCATTGCGAATGCTGCATTGTTAAATGTTCCCATGTGCAGTTCCATGAGGGAGGGTGCTGTAAAGCAGATGGCTTCCCTTTCAACAGAGCACCTCATCAGGAATGCGCTGCTTTTCAGGGCGAGGGGAGGGGTGCCTCTAATTTCCAAAGCTTTGAAATCTCATCTTGGAGAGGATGCTACTTAGAAACCAAGATGGACTGTGAATAAAGTTATAATCACAAATGCTTGCAGTCCAAAGGGGCCAGCGGGGAGGACGTGGGAGGGAAGACTGAGAAAGCAGTTTTTGTTCTTCATGGCAATTTCTTGATTTTGCTGGTTTGGCAAAAACAATCTGTCGGTTTCTAGCTATGGCTCTAAAGACCACGTCTCTGACTGCGGCTGATCTCATTCCAGGTTTGGTTTCAGACAGTGGCTTCCTTAGAAAATTCCTGCTGGTCGTTTTGGAGAGCACAGGACGGGTCCTCTGTGCCAGGGAACTGAGACGGGGTTAGGCTCTGTAGGCATCTTAACACTGGGGTTGAACATTGCCTAGCAGCATTCAAGCCTGATGTGATTTCAATTAAAAAACAAGAAAAAAAGGAATCCAATCTCCAGGTTACCCAGTCACCTCAAATTCAGGGCAGCAGGCACCCGGGGGGGACTGCCCTGCTGCTGGGCCCTGGGTGCTCTCCCTGCAGAGCTCCTCCGCCCCTTGGCCTTTTGCCACCACGTCTGACCCTGTGTCGTTGCCTCTCTTCCCCATCATCTCCACTCCTGCTATTCAAAGGTTTAAATACATTTTTTCAGAGGGAATATACAAGTCCCATTTCATGGGATTTTGAATTACGTGAATTTGAAATAACACAATACAAAAATTAATAAGGTCTCAATTTGTGTGTGCTGTTTAAAATAATGTGACTCTTATTTTATGTTTATGCCTATGAGAAATTAACTTGAACTATGCAGAATTGTCAGGAATACACCTCCCTTGCAGTAGCTATCTTGTACTCAGAAGGGGCTTGCGGTAGCACCATAACTGGGTGGGGGTGGGGGACTGCCAGTGAATTACACTTTCAGTGACATGAATAGTAGATGAAGCTTCTCTGGGAAGATTTCCCAGGATCAAAGCAGGGCTGGCCTACCTTGCCAGAAGCATGGAGCGTTTGCACTGAAAAGGACAGATACCTTCAAGTTCCACTCCCAGGTTTTACTGGAAGACTCGATGGTCCAAGAAATCAATAAACCAGCCAGACGTCCCATAGCACACGGCAGAGCAGCTCTCGAGCCCAGCACATCGACGCTGCTCCAGCCATCTGTGCTCCTGGCTGCCAGGCGGCCCCGAGGCCCAGGTGTGCGTGAAGGGGCCTCTTGTGGAATGGAGACAGGAGCATGCCATGGCTGGCCTGTGAGCTCTGCCTGATGGTGGTGGACAGGCCACCTCCCTGAGCTTAGGAGAGTTTTGCTGAACCATTCAGCAATGCAAGAATTCATCTTCTAATGAAGCTATGTCCGTGAGTGTGAATTTTCGTTTATTGGTTTCACGGAATGGACACACATGTTTAATTTTCTTAAAGAGACACGTCCAGCTTCTCCTGTCAGCTGTTCACTGCAGATGACCTCCCTAAGGTGGGCAGGGTCCATCCCTGGGACTTGGAGAGATCTCCTTCTAAGGGCTCTCTGGGATGCCTTTCCACCCGGATGGCACCCCCTGCCTGGCATCCCATTCCTGACCAGGAGGGACAGATGTATGCCTCCTTGTGCAGATAAATCATGGCATCTCTGACTTCTCTCCAGAGATTGTTCAGGACCGTCGTGGTCACAGGCCAGCAGCCCACTGACCCATGGCCCTGGTGACCCCACTAATAGTGACTAACAGTGACGGGCATTTGTGAGGTGAGGCCAGGTGGACAGAGAAGATAGCAGTGAGAGAAACCAAGGGAGGTCCTACCAGTGAGGAGAGTGTCCTAGCAGAACATCTCATCATCAGAAATATGCCAGACGTGGAAATAAAACTCAGAACGTGGCCATGACTTAACTCACCTAGAGCCTGAGCCAGCGCTGTGCATGCAGGGGCCACGCCAGGCGAGTCCAGGCGCTGTGCTTGGAGACCCCACGTTAGGGGCCAGCGGGTACGTTTGCCTGTCGGGTAGAGTGTTGCAGCCACATTAACAGCCAACACGCGCTGAGAGGAGCTTGGTTGCTATTTTGTTTCCATGATTTGGGTCCACAAATCCTGTGGTGCTTTATTGGTGTCCTCTTTTTCAGGTGGGGAACTGAGGCCCAGGGGCTGTGGTTAGCCTGACTAGAGCTGGGCTTTGACCCCAGGTGGCCTGGCCCCCACCCTGAGCCACAGTGCTTCCGGGTTGAGGATAAGAGCCCTTCATTTGCCATCAGCTTTGAGGGAGGAACTAGGTTTGTTTGCTCTGTGCAGAAGGCAGTTGGGAAAGAGCAGATGAGATGGAGGGATAGAATCTTCCCCCCTGGGACACCAGGAAGCACAGCAAGGGCTCCGGGTAGCAACCCCACCCCATCCCTGGATCCTCACGCCCCACCCTCAGGAGGCACCTGCCACTCAAGCCCTGGGTACCTGAGCCCTCTCCCAATCCAGGCCTGGTCCCACCTGCCTCCATGGGGCCCACGGCTCGCATGAGCGTCCCTTCTGTGTCTAACGGAGCCGACCCCCAGAGGACCTGTTTGCTGAAGTTTTTAAGTAAGGCACAGTTTTCCAAACTGCCCGCAAGATGGGAATACGGTACCTCTGAAAGAAAACACTAGTTTAAACCAGCTTAAAGAAAGATTTTGTTTGTGTTTCCCCAAAGGACTCTTCAGAACCTTTTATCTGCAAATGTGCATTACACATCTCCAGAAGGAAGAGAGAGGGATAGAGTGTGCAATGCCATACGATTTTATTTGACCCCATTTGGCATATGTTTTTTTAGGGAGTCCCTATTAAATGGCCTGCAGAAGACAGTTTGAGAAAGAAGGTCTCAGTATGTCAGGGCTCAAAGAGGGACACCTGGCAGGTGGGATGGAGGGTCAGGGGGTGTGTCTGGCAGATGCAGGATTTGCATGGATGGGATTTCATGCAGAGAGAGGAGAGGAAGACCCCCGGGAAGGGGATACTGGCCAGTGGTGCGCAGTAGCACGAGCCCAGATGCCCAGGGAAGGGTTCTCTGCTCCCAGGAAGGCCTCCAAGCCATGTTCCCACGAGCCCCCTCATGTCCTGCTCACAGCCCCATGACACTCACCACAGGCAATGCCTCTGGGTCCCCTTAGCGGGGCAGGACTGCCTGGGTAAGTAGAGGGGCCATCACACTGTGTTCTTCTGAGATAATCTGTGTGCTGTGCTCTGCCAGCAGCTCTCCAAGATCATCCTTTGCAGCCGTGGCCTCAGTGCCCGCCCGGCCCCCTTCGGCCTCCCCGTCAGTGCAGGGCCTGCCTTCCAGGGGCCACTGCCTGCACCTCCTGCCCAAGACCTTCCTCTGGCCCTGGAGCCTGCTCTGCCCTGTGCAGCTGCAGGCCGGAAAGACGGGGGGTTAGTGCCCGGGACAGACCTCGGGGCTGCCTGTGCTGCCCAGCCTTGTCCCGCACGGGGGGTTGTCCTGCGGTACCGGCCCCACATGGTTGCCTGGAGTTTGCCAGCACAATGCAGCCCCAGTTTTTTAGTGTAACTAGCTGATCAGGCTCCTTTTGTTTATTTCCATCCATTTCCCACCACATGTCCCCACATCTCTATCCACTTCCTTGGGCGGCTGAAACCACGCACCACCAACTGGGTGGCCGAGGAACAGATAATTACTCTCTCCCAGTTCTGGGGTCTGAAAGTCCAAAATCAAGGTGCCCCGGGGCTGGTTCCTTCTGAGATCTGTTGCAGGCCTACCCCAGCAGCTGGTGGGTGGCTGGCAATTTCAGCACTCCTTGCATGGTAGATGTGCCGGCCCCATCTCCACCTTCACCCTCACACGGCCCTCTCCCTGCGGGCATATCTGTCTCTGTCCAAACCTGTGCTCTCTGTGAGGACACTGTCTTGTTGGAGAAGGGCCCACCCTAATGGTCTTAACCTGATCACTTGCAAACATCCTATTTCCAAATAAGGTCACATTCACAGGGACTGGGGCTCAGGACTTGAACATCTTTTTACAGGACACAATTCCATCCACAACCCCTAAGGATGCTTCCTGCGATAAAGTCCCAAATAAACTACCTGGACCCGAATCTTTGTTTCTGGACTGGCTTCCGGAAGAGCCCAAACTGAAATACCCTTTTAAAAATGGAAACTCAGAGGTACAGACCGATTGTGAAACTTTCCTAGCACCACATAACAAGCTCACTGCCGAAATAATGATTTGAGTCAACATTTTAATATCTTACCTAAACACAAGACGTGCTTCTCAACTTCTCCTCAGACTGTGTGGCAAAGTTGTTTCTCTGATGATGGCTCAATGTACTTTTTTTTTTGAGCACCGATGGCCATTCACATGATGTGGCTCGGTGAGGAAAGGGAAAAGGCATATTAGCTTGCAATAAATGCACGGGGTCTTCGCCACTAGGCATCGTTAAGGGAAGGTCCCTTCCTGCCAGGAGTGCAGACACGCATCCCAGCCCGGGTGGCTACCAAGCTGCTGCTGGGATGACTGGCGTAGACGCAGCCCGTGGGGCTGCTGAGCCGGCTCTGTCCCCTCCCTGCCTCCGGAAGATGGAATAAATAAGTCAGAAGGGGGGTGCTCCATCTCGGGAGCACCGGGGTTGCCCTTTAGAAAAGCATCGCCAGCACATTCTGCATTCTCGAAATGAATCCGAGGGTGACTCAGGCAGCGGGGCTCGGTCTCAGACGTGCTCCTGCCCCAGCCCTGACAGCACGGCTCCCCGAGAAGTGTCTGACCGGGCAGAAGGGTCCTGCCAGGAGCAGAGGCCAGGGGGTCCCCGGCCTTCGCAAGGTGTCCTCGGCTGCTGAGCAGAGATGAAACTGGGTTGTGTTCCCAGGTCGCAGCTGCCAGGGGCCCAGGGGGAGGCAGGGCGGTTCCAGGTCAGTTCTGAGTCAGGAAACGCTTCAAACCTGTTCTTGGGAGGAGTCGCTAGAACTGACCCTGTCTCTGCGGCTTTCTGCAGCCTCTGAGCCCTTGAGAAACTGGACTAGGGCCCAGCTCCGAGCCAGGGAGAGGGCGGAGCGGTGTGTGGGGAGGACGTCTACGATTCCTGTTCTCTGTCCATCGGCAGGCGGCGTCCCAGGAGGGCTCCGCTTGGGAGCGTGGGTGTGGGGGGCGTGGGAAGAGAGGCTGCTGAGCGGAAGCAGCCAGCAGCCCCCCTCTGTGGGGGAAGGCCACCCCCGCGGCCAGGGGCCCCTTGCTCAGCTGTCCGGAGAGGAGAGCCTTCGCCCTTCCAGGATCCTGCCCCACGGCCAGCTGTCGGCTTCCCTCTAACTCCCATCTCTGAGGACGTTCGCTGGGGGCCTAGGCGCACGGGCTGTTGCCGCACGTGGTCTTACGGCACCTTGTGAGGTCTCCTCAGCGCTCCATTTCGCAGGAGAGGAAACCCAGGCTCTCAGCCACCAACAGACCTGCTCAGGGCTTGTCGCCAGGAAATGGTGCAGCCCAGGCTGGGACCTGGAGTCGCTGATGCCCGCCCACCCTGGGGTCCCCACCGAGCTGCACCCCACATGGATGGCTTCAGGAAGAGGCCCATCAGAGGAGGGGCTGTGGTGGGGGACACGGAGATTTGAGTCTCTCTGGGTGACTCGGAGGCTCCTGACCACAGACCTGCCTTAGACCCTCCCCGGGGGCACAGGGGCCGCCGGCAGCAAGCACTGTTTGCGGTCCTCAGGTCCCCCTGCAGGAGCATGGTGGTTGGGGCTGGGTGCGACTGCCTGGGGGCTGCCTGTAAACACCTGTGGGTGCTCTGAGCGGGTCTGGGAGGCGTTAGTCCCAGGACAGACCTGTCCTCTGGCGAGTCCCCTCCCCAGGCTTAGCTGGTCATGATTAATGTGTAACGTGGAGAGGACTTTCTCTCTGGGGCCGCTCCGTCCTTTCCGCACCGCTCAGCCCCACCTGTGCTTTGAAGCCTCAGCGGCCCCCTCAGCCCACAATGCCCCCTCCCTTCTCTGAACTCGCAGGGCGCTGGCCGTCAGCCCCACTCAAGGGACAGACAGGGAGGACTCCGAGTCCCGCAGCTGCACTTACAGGCCCCCAGTTCTTCCGCAGTACTTTTTAGCTGTGTGTCCTGGGGGCAGAAAAAGGCTCTTTGGATCTGGGGCTCTCTATCTGTTTAATGTAGGAAATGGCATGTACCTCAGAGGGGCTTCGTGAGAACAATCTCCGCCATGCATGGGAGGTGCTGGGCTTGGGCGCAGGGCATGAGTGTTCAGTACCTGTTGCTTGTACGATCTCTGCCCGGCACTGGGGTTGATGGCAGACTCCTGCCATGGTCCAACTCCTGTATTATTAATTGACCTCTCATGAAGTTACACTTTGTTTTTCCAGCCGAAATATTCTTCAGGCAAGGATCCTGACATTTATTCCCTTGTGTTTTCTTTTTTCCGAAAGTATTTCCCACTAGACGCTCCCAATGAAACCCAATGGTTAACCAATGGTCAGCAAACATCCAAAGGACCATCTAGGAAACCTGTAGACTTCCCAGGTCATACGGTCCCTTGCACAGCTACGACACTCTGCTGGGGCAGCACAGATCAGTCACAGACCACATGTAAACTGCTGGGGGTGGTGATGTTCCAGTAAAACTTTATTTACAAAATAAACAGTGTACTTTGCCAGCCCTGGTGGAAAACACTGGGATCAGAAGCCAGATGCTTGGGTCCAAATCCACCCCCGTTACTTCTTTCACCTGGTCTTGCATCTCTGTGTTCGAGAGGAGGCCCTGTGCGGAGAGCCTGCCCCCCTCTACTCCCACCTCGCGGCACCAGGGAGATCCCTGAGGCGTCCTCCTCGGGCAGCCGCACAGACCGAGTGGCTGGCCAGCTTCAATGAGCAGACGGCACAGGTGCCGAGCTTGAAACAACATGGCACATTTGTTTGGGGAGCGTCTCAGGGCTAGTCACCCTCTCACTAAAGTGAAATGGAAAACTAAATGTGATTCGGCTGCACCGAATGATAAATGCTTTTATTATTCTCTGATTTGCTCTGTTCATGGAGAGTTTAGTCATACGGGTTTCTATTCTCAGGAACTCACGGCACATCAGAACACATTCATTCATCCCCCAAATAATTCTGTGCAGAACAAGCCTTTACAGGAAAGGGGTGGGGGTGTGCAAACATGAGAAACCATGTGTGTCTGCATCACCACAAGGGCTTTGGGGTCATCAGAGAAGAGCTGATTAACAACACACAGATGGGTGCAGGCCACCTGATTCATACCGGAAGCTCAGGTTGTAGTGAAAGGATGGCATATTCTGTTTTAAACTTTTAAAAATAACCCTTGAAATCGTGTTGATTTTGAAAGTAAGAATCCAGCATCCTGTTAGTTAAGGAAAGACAAACACAGAAGAGAATCAAACAGCAGTAAGAGACTGGGGCAGAGCAGTGAGGAGTATTGTGGGGTGGTAGAGCACGGGGTGATGTCCAGATTTGGGTGCTTGGGATGTGGTCTGCCGGATCACCCTAAGCCTTCTCAGTGCAATGGGGTGTGCTCTCCTGCCCAAAGCCGTCATCTCCTTGGGACATGAGTCAAATCAGTTGAATTCAATGTTTCCATTTCATGATAGAGTATTTCTCCAGGGCAGCTTAAGAAAAATGGACTGTCATCCAGGAGAAACTAAGAAGCAACGATCATTTTGGAAAATTTAATAAAGAGAATCCAGGTGCCCCACACAGGCAAACCCTCTGGGTGTGACCATCAGCATGGGAGCTGCCAGATCACACTTTGTCCTTCTGCCAAGCATTTCATGTGAATTGCTTCACGAAAAATCCACAACCCTCTGGGATGTCTAGATATAGCCTCCTTTTACTGGTGGAGAAGCTAAAGCTTTATGAAGGCAGGTGATTTGATCGAGGTTAGTTATTGGTAGAGTTGTCATTTGAATTCCCTCCTCCTGGATCCTGATCCAAGCTCTCCTCCTATGGTCACATGTGGGCAGGTTATGCACATATCTATGGCTGGGTGGGGTGCAGAAGAGAATACACTGTCCTAATATTTGTACATGAGCTTCCATTTATTACACATACTTTTCATTTTCAGTTTATTTTCCTCTTAGAGGTTAAATTTTCCACTCCTGATTTTTCACTCAAAGAAAGGCTAAGTAAATTCCATGAGCCACTCTTGAATAAGGCAAACCAGAAAAAATACACAGTGCCCACTGACTAGCCTAACCGGATGTGGACACCCTTGGTCACAGCTAACTCTTGTACTGTTTAACCCTAGTGAAAATTTCCCAAGAATAAAATTGCTTGTCTTTATCTGGTTAGTCTCCAGTTGTGCCAAATCCCTTGTGACCGAGGTCTTGGCACAAGGCTTCTTGATCTCTGCACTGGGATATTTGGGGTGGTCCTTGGCCACAGGGGCTCTCCCGGGCCATACATGATGCATAGCAGCATCCCTGACTGCTGCCCTCTAGATGCCCGCAGAGCTGCCAAGTCGTGACAGCCCAAAACGTCTCAGACACTGCCAGACTCTGCAGGTGCAAAATCTGCCCCTGGTTGAGAACCAGTGCGTCGAGGTCATCGCTTCATGGGTCAGTCACTCGTTGACGTACTGGGCCGTGACGAACAATCCAGTCTGACTTCATTTTGATCTATTAAGCTGACCGTACTGGAGGCTGGCCGTTGATCCATCGCTTTCCATGACATTACCTGAGTTGATGGCCTCAGAACTGCCCAGTGCGTTTGGCTTTTGGAATGGCCCTTCCCGAGGGGACTGCCACCGACCACAGGAAGCAAGCCCTTGATGTGGGGCACACAGCCTGCAAATGCCCCTTCATCTTCCATCTGCATCCCAACTGGATGATGGGGTTGGAGGAGGTCACACTCAGCAGAGAGTGGGGAAAGCGTAGATTTGTGAGGCAAACAGACCTAAACTGAAATTCTGGCTCTACTGCTACCTAGCTGTGAGACCTTGGACAGATGACTAGACCTCCCTGAGACCGCCTTCTCCTTTATAGACTGAAGATGGCACATCTTGAGGAGTTGTAGAGGGAACTAGAGATACTGTGTGTAAAGGCCCCGAAAGAGTGAGTAAGCAGAGCTTTGTAGGAAGTGTCCCCCTGTGAGAAACGTACAAACGCGTGCCTGCGGCAGGTCCGTGGGAGCCGCACGGCCACATCCATCTGCAGGACCTTCTGTGAATCCCCTGGGCTCGCCTCCCACCCTACTGAGGACCTCTCCACCCGGCCTCATCCGAGCGTCCCTGCTTCTCTGAGTTTTTGAGGGGCCAGAGCATTCCAGAAGGGAAGGCTGGGAAGGTGTGGACTCATGTAGAAAGATGCCAAAGCATCTTCAAGGTGATTTAGCAGCTGATCTGAATTGGGGTATGAACACCGAGGTGGCTGAGCGGTGGAGTGACAGGGACGTGAACAGGCGGCCGGAGAGCAAGGTGGTCCTTGGAGAAGGTGAGGACGAGAAGGCGGCAGGGGGGTCCCATCCCCGTCTGCAGCAGGCTCTGTCCTAGGCCCCAGGGAGAAAGGGCCGGACACTCAGGAGAATACTTGGCCAGGACAGCCCTGGCTAAAACTAGAAAGGAGGCTTTTTCAGCACCTTCTCTCCCCCTTCTGCCTCGTGGAGTCTGTGCTGGTTAAGAACCTGAAAGAACCTTTTTGTTCCTATCCCTTTATTTCGCTGACCCTTGGAGTGGAGGTGGGAGAATCATGCAGCTGGTGACTGAGGCAAAAGGTGCTGTAGGTGGGATACGGAACATGGATGAGGTCAGAGGCCCCTTGATAGGGTGTTCTGAGTTTGTTCCCGTGGAAAGTTGATGATTCTAGATCTGTAACCCAGGACTGACAGCCCAGAGCTCCTTCCCCCATGCCAGGCTACCTCTGTCATGCCTCTGTCTCATTTTAACTCTAAATTCTAGGATAAAATATCTCTCTGATATTCAAAGCGACCAGTACTGCTTCTGAATCAAATACCAACATTTACAATTGTATATCCTTATTTATTTAATGCTGCCCCTAAAAATAGTAATTTATGACCAAGAAAGTTTCCCCTGTCCTTGAATACTGAAAAATATGAGAAATAAGCAAAAGATGACCTGGGAGTCAGCAATTCCCCTGCATCCTGTTTAAAATTGGATGGATTTTATTTTCTGCTTTTAGAACCTGAAAAACACACACTTTGAAAAATGATATCTTTCATAGTTTCATGACCACAAAGTCAAAGCACACTTATTGTGGAAAACATGGACAACATAGGAAAGAACAAAGAGGAAACAAAAATCATTGCAAAAAATTTTGCCCCCCCCAAGACTCATTAGTATGTGGGTGACGATCCTTTGAGGTTTGAATATGTGCATTTAGTTTGGTACTTAGTGATAAATCATGGCTTTCATTCTCTGTTGTTAAATATTTCTCTACATCAATTTTAGTGTCTACAGAATGTCATATCTTATTCTCCCATTGTTTATTGTCGGACTGTTAAGACGGCTTCACATTTTGGCACATTATGAACAGGGCTGCTATAGGCGTTTCTGCGCATATATCTGTGTCCGCATTTGGGGTTATTTCCTAGGAATGAATTCTTGGCAGTACAATTGCTAGTTTCCCCTCACTGTCGATGTCCCTGCCTCCTGGGCCGACTGTCATGCCTTCAAAACTTCCTAAAGTCCAGGCGTATCTCATATGTGCCATGTGCACATCGTACCCCTCCTGGCCTGTTTCCCAAAGGACAGAGCTGTGGTGGTCGAGACCAAGGAGGATTTCTCGCATAATCCTTCCCGGGTACTTCTGATGGTGGCAGCGGGCCACCGCGATCGCAGCACCCTCATGCAAAAACAGCTCTTGGGACATGCAGGAGGTCATTTGGGAGCAGTCCCCAGATCGCAGCCTTCTAACCAGCTTGGTCCCTGTTGAGACTTGTCCTGGCAGGGACCCTGGCCCTTCTTCTTCCCACCCCTTGTCCGCCTCTCAGCCCCACCCAGGAAGCCCTGCTTGTCAGCGGGCCGGGTTAATTTCCCTCTTGGCCACCCACCTCTGAGCCCCAGCTGCCCCTCCTAGGTTCCTCCTCCCTACTCCCTGCCCTATTCTGCAGAGTCAGATCCTTCCTAGGACGGAGCAGGCTTCAGGGCCAAAATGATGCAAAACCTCATTGCTTAGGATTTAGTGGAAAACTATTGCTTTTGAGCAGACCTGCCAGGCAGGCCCAAGTACTGACCAGGGGCAGGGAAATGGACGGAGCAGAGGGGGGCGCCCGGGGCTCCCATGATCCTGCTCCAGAGGCAGCAGCTGGAAAGTCGGAGGCAACTTCCAGGTCATCAAGTCCAAAGTCTTCTCTGACAGCTGTCACTCAGTGGTGTTTTGAACAGGTAGAAATCCAGACAATCGGGAACACTGCCGGTATAACTCATTGCCTGACTACTTTCTGTTTTCTTCCACAGTTCTTGCCATGTAAAAACAAAAACAAAAGCCCACCATTAATGCTATTCATTAATTTATTTATTCAAAAAATATTTCTTGAGTGTCTACTATAGGCCAGGGACATTTCTAGGAGCTTTGGAAGCAGCTGTGAACAAAACAGACGAAAAAAAAAAATTCCAGATCGGATCTCATTTTAGAGATGGAGACAGGAAACAGACACGGTCAATGAATAAATACATAGTGCAGTGGAGACAGAGCTAAGGAGAACAGGCATGCAGGAGTGCCAGGGCGGTGGGGTGGGGGCAGAGGGGATATCACTCTATACAAAACGTGCAGCAATGTCCCTGTTGGAAATAACCTGAAAGGGAGACCAGAGGGAGAGAGCGAGCAGGCAAAGGGGGAGCCTGGGTGCAGGCTGAGGGGCAGCAGTGGGGGCCAGGTGTGTCCCTGGAGCTGCAGGAAGGTGGAGGGAGTGAGGGGAAGGCCAGAGGGATGTGGGATCAGAGGCTCTGAGTTCCAGGGAGGGGGCAGGAGAGGGACAGTTGAGCACGGGCTTGAAGGCCATTTTGCACCAAGTGAGATGGAGGTCAAGTTTAATGGGTCAGCAGGTACGGAGGGGGAGGAAGGGCAGCAGTAGAACTACTCAGTGGTACTCAGTCAGCAAGTTTTTGCTGAGATCCTGCCCGCCAAACACCACGCTGGTGATAAGGATAAAATGGGAGCAAGCTCTCCACCCTCGCATAGACGGGTGTGACAGCCACCCCACCCCACCATTCAATGAATTCCCACCTAGGCCGAGCTCGGGGCCCACACACCCAGTCCTTTAGTGCAATTATTCTGCTTAAAAATCCATAAGGCAGCAACCCATGATGTCCCCTCCTACAGATGAGGAAATAGGCTCAGAGCGGCCACATGGCCAGCACGTCGCCAACCTGGATGCAAACCCAGGACTCTCACCCCAAAGCCTGCAGTGCTAACCACTATGTCATTGTTGGAAACTTGTTCTCACGCTGGACCTCGCAAATTCCTCTAAGACACAAGGGGGTCACTAGAGTCTTCTGGGTGACCACTGGGCCCCCAGTCCTCCTCTTCTCAGGGGTCCCCGTCTAGGGATGCAAGAACCAAGCCGATGGGCCGGCGGTAAGGACTGAGCTCCACCACCCCAGGGCGAGCCATTTGAGCTCCCTGGACCCCAGATTTCTTTGCTCTATGGCAAGGCCCTGGAATAGGTCTCTAGCCCTCCTTCCAGCTCCGGAATCCAGTGAGGATGTGATCTGGTGGGATCACCGTCTTGCCTTCACTTGATTTTTGATGAGACCTTCACATTCAACACCAATTGCTTTAATAAATTTAATAAATATTTCTCTGTACCTGGCCTTAAAGGCGGTACAAAATGCAAAGCAAAGCTCCTGCCCTCTGAGGGGCACATGACTCATGATCTTATCTGATGCTCGTAACAGTCCTGTGATGTGGGTGGTGCAAAGCCACAGTGCAAAGTAAAACTAGGGCAGTGCCCAACGAGGCCACCGTGCCTTGGACAGCTCTTCCCTTGTTACTCCGTCCCTCCCACTTTCTCAGCTGACCCTCACAGCAGGCCTGAGAGGTCCGCAGGGAGGAAATGATCCCCATGTCACAGATGGACAGACTGCAGTGCGCCCAGGGGCTGTGCGCCCGCTAGAGGGGAGCTGCTGCACCTACTGAACTCCAGACCCCCAGTTCAACCCAACCCAACATCAGAACACCCCAAGGGCCTGGCCACTCCCATGGGGAAGGAGAACATCGGCCCTTTCAGAAAGGGTGAAACCACCCCCGAGCTGCTGGCAGACGCTTTGGGGAACTGGCCCCAGGGATTCCGACGTGACCGTGGTGCCCAGGAAGCAGACAATTGTCCAGAAACCACAATGATTTCCCAGCCACTCCTCGCCACCCCTTCCAACCACCGCACGTCACCCCTGACCCAGTCATATCCCCACTTATTCTACTCCCCCAGTAAGTCCGGGAGACTCGGCCCAGATCCACCCAGGACAGGCTCCAAGCCGCGCTCTCACTGTGCAGCTCCTGGGCCTCTGCAGGAAGGCCCAGGGTTCCATGGCAGCTCCTGCAGACGCACAGATCCAGCTACAGCAGGAGCAGAGCGGGCGGCCTCGGTGTCTGGGGAGGGTTGCCGATCCCAGACCCCACCGGGCCAGTGCTCAGGAAATGCAGCCTGGGTGAGTCCATGCTTCTGAACAAGCGAACCTGTGGAGACGGCGCCTAGGACAGGAAGTCTTGGAATTAGGCGGCCAGGGGTCTGGGCCCAACCACCAGCTACTGTGTGGCCTCAGGTACATCACTTAATGACTATGATCCAGTTTTCCTTTGTACCTTCTGGAAGGCTTGGACAAAGACAGTGGGGTTCCTTCTGGCTGGAACACAGCAGTTCTGGGAAAGGCAGGCAGGAAATAAATCTCCACTAATGCCGTGATCAGAGTCTGAAACGGCCTGCCTTCTTCCTCTGTCGGTCAGCTTCTCCCCGTTCCCTGCTGACACCGTTATCATCAGACCCGCTGCCTTAGGAAAAGGAAGGGAAAGAGGAGGCCGTGGAAGAGGAATGAGAGAAGGAGGGGAGGAGAGAGTTGGCAAAAAATACAGCAGCCCAGCGACGCATCTGGATTCTGAGGGCAGATCCTCGAGCTTCAAGCCCCGGCTCTGCCATGTTCTAGCTGGGTGACCTTGGACACGTCACCTAACCTCTCAGCACCTCCATGTGCGAGCTGCGTGCAGTAACAGGGATCTGCTGTGGCTGTCGTGAGGGCCCGAGGGCGGACCCCACGGCAGCCCGTGACGCGGGGAAGCGCTGAGAAAGGGTTCAGCTCGGCAGCAGCCGTTCCTTGTTCACTGATATTCACAGCCCGGGGCGGATAGACAAGGAACGGGCGAAGGAAGGAAAAGAGGAGAGGCATTAAGGAAATGGGGATGGGGACCAAGGTTTGAGGGCAGCTGGAATCATTTTCACCTGCCCAGAGGTGGAAGGAGATGTATGGAGCACAGGGCACTACTCAGCCCTCCCCACTGCCTTCCCCTCTGCCTCAGCAAACCAGGGCAGACAGCGGCATGAGGCCTGCTGTGGCTGGGGGTGAGCTTCTGGGGTGACACCGTCCTGGGTGTCCCCAGGCCAGGCCACCCCCTCCGCCCCCTTCCTGCCTGGTGGAGCAGGCTCTTTGAGATGGATCTGAGTGGTTGCCTACCTCCCACTGAGGTGAGCCGTCAGCTCGTGAAGGAGGGGTTGGGGGGCGGGATGTCCCCCAACGGGGAGGTTGTTTATGAGCGGAAGCTGCAGACAACAGCCGAGGGGCCATCAGAGCAGAATTCCCCTCCCTGCCAGGCAAGAGGCCCGCAGACGCTCACCGGCCTGCCGTTTTCTTAGTCTTTTTCCTTTGGGCACACATGAGCGTCTCAGTTTTACAAGCTGTGGCTTACTTTATCTCTGAGAGCAGTGGAAAATGCTGGACTCAAAAAAGGAGATAACAGCTGGCCAAAGAGTAACAGTGAGAGGAAAGCCTCCTGCCTCACCGGGCCCTGCAGCTTTGAGTCTGTGGGGAAGCGGGGCACCCCCAGTCCCAGCCCCTGTCACTCCTGCCTTCTCCTCACAAATGCAGAACTGAGCACGTTAGAACCCGGACAAGACAGTCTTCGTGCTCAGGGCAACTTTAATAGCACATGCTTCCAAATCCTGTGCACTCCACCCCACCATTTTTTATTGTGGTAAAATACACATAAAATTCACCATCTCAACCATTTCTAAGTGTACATACACTCTGTGGTATTAAGTATATTTGTATGTCGCTGTGCCACCCACCACCATGCATCTGCAGAGCTCTTTCCATCCCATAAAACTGAAACTCTGCACCCATCAAACGGTCCTCCCTGCTCCCTCTCCCATCCCTGGCACCCCCATTCTACTTCCTGCCTCTGGATTTGCTTCGGCGCCTCATTTAAGTGGAATCCTAGAGTATCAGTCCTTTTGTAGCTGGCTGATTTCCCTGAGCACAGTGTCCTCAAGGTCCATGCATATCATAGCAGGTGGAAGGATGTCCTTCCTCTTTCCTGCTGAATAACAGCCCACTGTATGCATCCACCGCGTTTGCTTGTCCAGTCACCTGTGGACAGACACTTGCGTTGCCTCCGCATTTTGGCTAGTGTGAATAATGCTGTTAGGGACACGGGTGTACAAACATCTCTTCAAGGCCCTGCTCTCAATTCTCTTGGGTATAGACCAAGGAGTGGAATTGCTGGATCACATGGTAGTTTTATTTTTCATTTTCTGAGGAACCACCGAACTGTTTTCTACAGTGCCTGCACCCTTTTACATTCCCACCCGTAATGCACAAAGGATCTGATTTCTCCACATCCTCACCAATACCGGTTATTTTCTCTTTTAGGATAATAGCCATTTTAATGGATGTGAGGTGGTCTAAATTTATTTCAAAGGAAGAAATACCGGAGCTAGGATATCAGCATTCATAAATATAGAATAAAATACACTATTTTAAATGTGACAAATCAATTTACTAAATTAGAGATTTTAACACACACCTAAAAATGAATAACTGCTTCTGTAATTTCCTTCAGCGGTGTCGAAATGAGGAAAGAGAGAAGGAGGGGTGAAAATGAAGGGAGAAGAAAATTAAGGAAAACGGGGGCTGGTGAGGGGAAGAGGCGGCAGAGCTTTGAGGCGGCAGCTGGTGTGTGTTTGTGTGAGTTATGAGGCCACTGCCCCCCGGAGGCACCCCAGCCCTTCCCCAACAGGTCTTGTGCCTCTGTATTTGCTTCCGGGACATTGCTTCCCAGAGTATCTCTGTACTGGGAGGTGAGCAAACTGCTGTTTATTACCTGGGCCAGAAAGTCTGAAAGGGGTGGACATGAAGGGCATTGGGCTGCTAGGCCAGCACCGCCACTGCCTGCCCGGGAGGAGGCCAGCTCCCCCGCCTGGCTGTCCCCACACCTCAGCAAGAGCACAGGTGAGCGGCAGGGCTGGGGGACATTCAGTCTGTGTTTCATGCAGTTTTAAAGCGCTTTTGAAGGAGCAGGCGCAGCACAGCGCTTTCCCCTGCGAGGAGCAGAGGTGCGGGCGCCGGGAGCCGGGAGCCGGGAGGGCTGCCCTGGGCTGTGGACAAACGGAGCCTTGCTTCTCAGCAGCTGGGCTCAGGCCCTTTGAAAACTGACTGTCCAGAAACCCCTTGGACTGTTTCCTGTGGGCCAGTCACACCACATTTTACAGACCTCGGGAAAAAGGCTGAGTTCCTGTCTGGCGTCAGTCTGGGTCCCTGTGCCTGCGTCTCTGACGCATCGTTTTTCTGGGCAAAGAGCCTTTGGGTGAACGGGACACGTTGCTTCTCTCACCCCTGGATGGGTCACCCTTCCATGGAATTCCAGAACCAAACCAGATGAAGAGACGAAAAATGAGCAGGGCATTGCTGGTGCCTCCTGGGATGTCACTGTTCACAAGGCAGGCACGAAATCTGTAATCAACCCTGTTTCCAGACACAAAGGCCCATGGTAACATTTCATTCGATTTGAATGCAGATTTCAGAGAAGGTGATGTGGGAGCACTTTTATTTTTGTGAGTGGAGTGTTAATTTAACACCATGTATATTTTAAATGGTCATACAAGAATACGACATCTGCCCCTGTACCCACAGGGGGAAATCTTTCTAGGAACTCTCCTTTATCTCTCCCATCTTTATTCCACAGGGACACATCCCTCTTGGGGAAATCCTGCCCTGGATTTTTATTAGTCTTTTGCAGGATGTCACAAGTCCATATTGTGCGCTCCTCGGGCCGGCTCCCTGTGAGGAGCGGGCCCTGGAATCGGGGGAGGGACGGGCGCAAGGAGCCCGAGGGCAGGCTTCCCCAGCACCTCACTGTATTCTCACTTCCCTGAGTATTTTTCCAGGGCTGCTTGAACTACAAGAATATGCTCCCTCCCATGTGCAGCATATAAGCATGTGTGCTTGTGCAGAAAGGGAAAATACTTGTCTTCCTCCATCAGAGAGGATCTTCTTCCTATTATTAAGAGTCTCAGTATTACCTATGTCATCTTAGTAATAAAGTTGTTCTTAAATTTTGTTAGAACACATGGTGATAATATCTCACGGTATCCCCTTATCTGCACTTCACAACCAGCCCTTGGAAAGAGTGATTGTCATTCCCATTTAACGTAGGGGGAAACTGAGGTTCTGGGAGGCTGAGTGCGTTCCTCAAGGGACCACAACTAGAAAGTCATATTGTGGGACCAGGACCCACATCCTCTGTCCCAGTCCTGTGCTGCCTGGTCAGGAGAAGATGCTTGATAAAGCTCCATTGGCAGGAAGGGGAGCTGGGCCCTCACCCTGGGCCAGGACCACCTGTGTGGCTATCATTTTGCATCCTGGACGTAGGCACCAGGTGAAGCCGCCGGGGGGTCCTGAAGCTGCCGGGACCCCTCGTGGTGTGGGCCCAGGACCACCACCCGGAGGAGGAGCTCTGGCCTGCCCAGGCCTGCCGTCTGTGAAGGTGCTGTTTCGAGTTCAAACAGGGTCAGGTGCAGCTTGCAGTGGTCTGGCGTTGCTGGTCACAGCTCTTTCACAGATTGGGGCGGTATTTCTGGGCTGACCCCCTCAGCAGGCAGCAGGCCCCACAAGCCAGAGAGAAAGGATGTGGTAGCAGAGACTGGGCCGTGCAGCGTGGGAGCAGACCTGCATCCACGGGCCGCGTGCCGGCCAAGTCGCAGCTGTGCCCTGGGTGGGCGCCCCACAGGCCGCAGGGCCTGGGCAGATCTGGACTCGAGTCCTGGTTCTGCCACTTCTTTATTTCAGTTTTTCAGTCCACAGAGAATTCTCCCATGGGCGCTGTGGGCAATCCAGAGGACCGTCTGGAGGTGGCCCAGCCCCATTCTGCTGTGATGCTCAGAGAGGTCGCATAGCTTGCCCGTGCGCCCAGTGCCTCTGCCCCAAGGCCACAGTGCTTTCCTCCTCCCTGGGTTGTCCCACGAGCTGCAGTGACTCAGGGACAGGCCCTGGGTCCCTTCTGAACCTGATTTCTTATACGAAAAATGAGGGGGCTGGTGCAGGAACCAAACCAGTTTCCTGATCTTGCTGCGATGAAAACATGTTTTCTTTCCACCGACTTTTCCATGTTGCTCGTGTCTTGGCCTGGTGACGCCTCTTCTCTCGCCACCCCCTGGGAGCAGCAGAGCTGAGGCCGCCTGCCCCCCGGGGCACGGGGGTGAGTCCAAGGGCAGGGTGCCCAGGGAGGGAAGAGCGGAACCTTCCGGAGGGTGGCCAGCAACAAATTGCACTCCCCACCCCACCCTGCCCCAGCCGCCAGGCCTTCTTCTTCCTCTTGTCGCGGTGGCTTCTTTCCCCAGCCCGGCCCTAAGGCGTGCTGGTCTCCCCTGGGGCTCAGCCAGAGGGAAGAAGAGAGAAAAATTCTTACTGCTCTTGGCGGGAAAGAGTTCACTGAGCCAGACCCACGCTAAGGGCGTGTGGGGACTTGGGGCTGGACACAGGGCTGACGGGAGGGCTCCTGGAGCTCAGCCCTCGGTGGCAGGGAGGCAGTGCCCAGCAGAGTCCTCTGGCACTCAGGCCTCCGGGAGTTGCCCCCTCTGCAGCTACGTGCAGCCCACTGGGGTTCAGGAGCCACGGCCATACAGGCAGACCACTTCCTTGAGGCTGTCCCTGTCCGCATGGAAGACTGAGGCATGTGCGGGGCACAGCAGTAGGGCTGCCATCCTGTGAGGCTGTGCCCGGGGACACGCGGCTCCTGCCTGCACCGGTCCCCAAGGTGGCCAGGGTGGGAGCAGCCTCTGGCGTGCTGTCAGCCCCCAAGGGGGCTGCAGACAGTCCTGGTGGCCATGCACCCCGAGCCTAGAGGAGGGAGGAGGGCCAGCATGGGCAGCTGCACCTGCCCGACCCGCACAGCTAAGGGCATTGGTCTCCCGGAGACCAAGTCACTCCGGGGGAAGCAAGAAGGCAACAGAAGGGGCCTCAGCCCCGTGCCCTCTGACCCCGCTGATGGCACTCTCCGACCTGCGCTCTAGGGCGCTGCCTGGCCCTGCCTGGGCAGAGCTGGACTGACGGCCCTGCCCAGCCTGACTCCACCTGTGCGGTGGTCAAGCCCGGTGGGCGAAGGATTCCCACGTCCCTCTGAGCTGGAGGGACGAGGGGAAGAGCCCATCTTCTTGCACTCAGCGTAGGCTCCAAATTCAGAGCCGGAGGGCACTGCATGAAGTACTGTGCAGTGCAAACACTTCCACCGTTAGTGTCATTGGGGTGACTGGGCCCATGGAGCCCCGAGCTTGCCTCCAGAAGCAGCTGTGGGCCCTGTCACCTCACAGAACAGCATTTCTACCTACTGACTGTGTGACCTCGGGCAAGTGACTTAACCTCTCTAAGCCTCTGTCGCCTACCTATAAGATGGGGAGAATGTGACCATCTCCCTGAGTAAGTGCCAAGGATTAAATAAGATAAACATTCACAACTGGTGCCTGGAACATAAGAGATAGTAATAAATACAACTCCCATGTTGTATAAATATAAAAACTAGCATGAATGTTTTAAAGGGCGTGAGGATATCCAAGGTTGGTGGGAAAGCAGAGTGCGAGGAAGAAAGTGGTTATTTTAGGGTCTATTCACCAAAACCCTGAGAGGGCTTTGTTTTTCTTTCCTGGGCGCTGTAACTTCTAAGCTTAAGGTGTTAGAATGTTGGTTAGCTGCTCTGTGGGTACAGCTGTGGGGTTAGCGGACCAGAACAGGTGGCTCAGAAGGGGCCAAAACCAGGCGTCGCGCAAGGGCTCGCCCGGGCCTCTCTGTGCCAGTTTTAGCCCCTCACCCATCCTTGAGGCGAACTGGGTTCTGTCCTAAGGGTCTGTGGCAGCAGGCTCAGGACAGACCCCCACCTCCCCACCCCAGCCACTTCCCCTTCCCCGGGTGGGGCAGCTCAGGGCTCTCTCAGGAAGACACAGTAGGCCGTGCGGACGTGAGTCCAGGGCTCCTTAACGTCCCTCCTGTCCCCAGGGAGCTTGGAGACCCGCGGCTTGGGCTTTGCTCCAGGGAGGGCAAGAGATAGGAGCGGCATGTGGGCAGGGGAGGGGACAGGAGACAGTGCCAGCCCCCGGTGCAGGACTGCGTTTGGGAGACACTCGGGAGGGCAGCTCACTCAGGCCCAGCCTGCAGAGGCGAGAATAGCTTCAGGACCAGCCTGGGTAGAGCGCCCAAGGCGGGGCCGGGCTGGCCGGCAGCCCCTTCGTGTTTGTGCTGAGGAGACTGGCGGGGACGACCACCTGCCTTCCAACTTCATCAGCAGCCCCTGCAAGAGCTCAACACTCTGGGAGCCCTGGGGGTCGTGAGGGCTGGGGCTTTGGGAGCTCATGAGAGAGAAGAAGGTGGCACTTGCTCCTTCACCCCAGGGTGGTGTGGGCAGAGCGGTCCCCAGTGGGGCAGGGAGGGCTCTGAAGCCACTGAGGGCTCAAGGTCATGCTCAGAGGACTTTTTATGAGACCCAGGGAAGGCCTCTGATTCCTGCTGAGGCCATTCAGAGGGTGAGGCTCCCTCCGAGAACTGTCCGGCAGTGACAAGTGCAGGTCCCCAGGGAGTCCCGGCTGAGGGGCCGGGAAGGGATGGGGCAAGCTGCTTAGGCAGGGATCATGTCCGTAAAGGGTCCAGACAGGCCCTTTGCTAAAAACCCAAAACGGTTTTCAGTGAGGGCCTGCGGTGCCCCTCAGCGTCCAGCACTGGGCCACATCCCCACGTGCCCTGCACCCCCGCGTGTCCCCTTGTAAAAGGGCAAACAAATGCCTGCCTAGCCTCGGGGGACTAAATGAGGTGCTGCTGCGATCCCGTTGCGTTTCCTTTCATTGACCCAGAAAGTCGGCACCGTGGCACCACGCGGAGGGCGGCTCCATCTGGGGTACTTGGGTCAATTCAACAAACTCTTCTTAAGCCCCAGTGCTCAGGACTGGGTCGCATCTTGAACGTATGACGTTTATCCTCAAGAAATGTATGGCTTCACAAAGAAATAAGACATTTCACACAAAATGATCAGAGCAGTAATCCTGACTTTTCCTTTCAACTTCAACCCATACTGCGGGTGGCACCCAAATGTTCGCCCCCGTGTGCTCGCAAGACCCCAGCCGCACACAGCCCCCGGCTCTCTCCCCCAAGTCAGAAAAGCTTCTGGACAGCAAGAGAGTGAAAATGACTTTAATATGGATATAGCCTGGACTCCACTTTACATTTTTTATAGAAGTAAGTTATTCTAAGCCTTTGTATTATATCATAATAACAATTTCCTTGGAATACCTCCTAATGGATAATGGCCAAGAACCAACACTCCAGGCACTAAGTCTCACAATACTATGATTGTGTCTATTACCAGCCTTATTGTTACCTGAAATATTCACAGAAAGCTTACGCGTGGAAGCAAACTGTAGGTTAGAGTTTCTTCACAAGGCAAAACTTCCTAAGAATGCATGATAAATGACAAGAAATTATAACCAATTACAAATTAAATGAATTATGCATAACCAAATAATCTTCAGAGCAAAGTTATAAAAATACTTTCAAGTTTTTTATTGCAAAATAACTATGTATTTTATATGGAACACGTGTGCATCTTTGTGTTTGATTTAAAGCAAGCTGGGCTGAAGAATTCAAAGGTTTAAAAAGGTCCTGCTTAAAACACCCTCTAAAATACTTATTTTGAGGACTTCCGGGAAGATGGCGGTGTGAGCAGGGCGGCAGAAATCTCCTCCCAACACTATATTTATCTACGAAAACACAGAAAATACATCTATTCCTAAAAGAGAGACGAGAATACACAGGAAAGCGCACAGCGTGCAGCTACACCCGAGAGGACTCGGCACCCCAAGAGGCGGGTAAGATACGGAGCCGCGACCCGGCGGGACCCGAGCCCTCCCCCACCCCAGCGCACCGGCGGGAGGAGAGGATTCAGAGCCGGGAGGGAGTGGAAGTGCACCCCGCGAAGTAGCCAGCCCCGGGATCTGCGCGGGGAGCGCTGACCCACATTGCGCAGTGCAGCGGAGATTGGAGAGACAGAGGGGCAGGATCTGAGCGGGGAACGCGCCAGGGGGCTTGCAGCCGGCTCCCGGGAAGGAAAAAAAAAGTGCGCGCTTTCCTCAGTGGTCTTAAAGAGACAGGAGCCCAGCGGTCTTAAAGAGACAGGAGCCCAGCGGTCTTAAAGAGACAGGAGCCCAGCGGAGGAGCCGGATCGCCCCAGCACACTCAGCCCAGCAGGCTGGGAGTCCTGGGGAGTTTCAGACGCCTTAGCTGGCGACTGAGGAAGCGTAGCGATACTTAACACTTCTCACTGAGATCAACAGCCTCCTACTCGTTCCCACCCCTGCCAGAGCGATAAAGGGCCCTGCGGAGCGGCACAGTCACAGCTGTGGAATAGTGGGGCAATAGCGCCACCTAGAGCATTCCCACAGAATCTACGTCCAATAGCGCCACCTAGAGCATTCCCACAGAATCTACGTCCGGTGGGCATTTTTTTTTGTTTTTTTTGTTTTTGTTTTTTCTTTCCTTTCTTTTCTTTCTTTCTTTTCTTTTTTTTCTCTTTTTTTTTTCTTTTCCTTTTTAAAGTCTTAAAGAGCCCAGCTGACAGACGTGGCAACTATCAGTGACCAATTATACAGCCATGAAAAGACAGAGGAATATGGTTCAGACCAAAATCAACCAGACAACCCCAGAGAGGGAGTCTGAAGGGATGGAAATGCACAGCCTCCCTGAAAAGAATTTAGAATAAAAGTCATAACCATGCTGATGGACCTACAGAGAAATGTGCAAGAGCTGAGGGAGGAAGTGAGGGAACTGAGGAAAGACAATACAGAAATCAGACAAGCGATCGACGGGCTTAACAGCAGAATGGATGAGATGCTAGAGACTGTTAATGGAATAGAAAACAGAGAACAGGAGTACAGAGCAGCTGAGGCAGAGAGAGATAAAAGGATTTCTAGGAATGAAAGAATATTATGAGAACTGTGTGACCAATCCAAACGGAACAATATTCGCATTATAGGAGTACCTGAGGAAGAAGAGAGAGAAAAAGGGATAGAAAGTGTCTTTGAAGAAATAATTGCTGAAAACTTTCCCTCGCTGGGGAAGGAAGTAGTGTCGCAGTCCACCGAAGCTCATACATCTCCCAACACAAGGGACCCAAGGAAGACAACACCAAGACACATAATAATTAAGATGGCAAAGATCAAAGATAAAGACAGGGTATTAAAGGCAGCTAGAGAGAGAAAAAAGATCACCTACAAAGGAAAACCCATCAGACTATCATCAGACTTCTCAACAGAAACCTTACAGGCCAGAAGAGAATGGCATGATATATTTAACGTAATGAAACAGAAGGGCCTCGAACCAAGAATATTGTATCCAGCACGATTATCATTTAAATATGATGGAGGGATTAAACAATTTCCAGATAAACTAAAGTTAAGAGAATTTGCGTCTCATAAACCACCACTACAGGATATCTTAAATGGACTGCTCTAGATGGAAGCACACCTAAGGCTAAAAAGATGTCACCAGAGGAAAAGAAAAAATCATAGCAAAGAAAGCAGACCATCCAAATACCAACTAAAGGCAAAGAATAAAACACCTATTATAGAAAGAATGGAGGAGGAGGAATAAGAAGGGAGAGAAAGAAAGAAACATCAGACTGTGTTTACAATAACTTAACAAGAAAGTTAAGTTAGATTGTTAGATAGTAAAGAAGCAACCCTTGAACCCTTGGTAACCACGAATCTAAAGCCAGCAATGGCAATAAGTACATACCTATCAATAATCACCCTAAATGTAAATGGACTGAATGCACCAATCAAAGACACAGAGTAACAGAATGGATAAAAAAGCAAGAACCATCTATATGCTGCCTACAAGAAACTCACCTCAAATCCAAAGATATACACAGACTAAAAGTGAAGGGATGGAAAAAGATATTTCATGCAAACAACAAAGAGAAAAAAGCAGGTGTTGCAGTACTTGTATCAGACAAAATAGACTTCAAAACGAAGAAAGTAGCAAAGATAAAGAAGGACATTACATAATGATAAAGGGGTCAGTCCAACAAGAAGATATAACCATTATAAATATATATGCACCCAACACAGGAGCGCCAGCATATGTGAGACAAATACTAACAGAATTAAAGGAGGAAATAGACAGCAATGCATTCATCTTAGGAGACTTCAACACACCACTCACTCCAGAGGACAGATCAACCAGACAGAAAATAAGTAAAGACACAGAGGCACTGAACAACACACTAGAACAGATGGACCTAACAGACATCTACAGAACTCTACACCCAAAAGCAACAGGATACACATTCTTCTCAAGTGCACATGGAACATTTTCCAGAATAGACCACATACTAGGCCACAAAAAGAACCTCAGTAATTTCAAAAATATTGAAATCCTACCAACCAACTTCTCAGATCACAAAGGTATAAAACTAGAAATAAATTTTAGAAAGAAATCAAAAAGGCTCACAAATACATGGAGACTTAACAACACTCTCCTAATTAATCAATGGGTTAACGACCAAAATCAAAACAGAAATCAAAGAATATATGGAGACTAATGACAACAACAACACAAAGCCACAACTTCTGTGGGATGCAGCAAAGGCAGTTCTAAGAGGAAAGTATATTGCAATCCAGGCCTATTTAAAGAAGGAAGAACGTTCCCAAATGAATAGTCTAAAGACACAATTAATAAAATTGGAAAAAGAAGAACAAATGAGGCCCAAAGTCACCAGAAGGAGGGACATAATAAAGATTAGAGAAGAAATAAATAAAATTGAGAAGAATAAAACAATAGAAAAAATCAATAAAACCAAGAGCTGGTTCTTTGAAAAAATAAACAAAATAGATAAAACCCCTAGCCAGACTCATTAAGAGAAAAAGAGAATCTACACACATAAACACAATCAGAAATGAGAAAGGAAAAATCATGACAGACCCCACAGAAATACAAAGAATTATAAGAGAATACTATGAAAATCTATATGCTAACAAGCTGGAAAACACAGAAGAAATGGACAACTTCTTAGAAAAATACAACTTTCCAAGACTGACCGAGGAAGAAACAGAAAACCTAAACAGACCATATACCAGCAACGAAATTAAATCAGTAATCAGACAACTACCCAAGAACAAAACCCCAGGGCCAGATGGATTCACTGCTGAATTTTATCAAACATATAGAGAAGAAATAATACCTATTCTCCTTAACGTTTTCCAAAAAAATAGAAGAGGAGGGAATACTTCCAAACTCATTCTAAGAAGCCAGCATCACTCTAATACCAAAACCAGTTAAGGACCCCACCAATAAAGAAAATTACAGACCAATATCCCTGATGAACATAGATGCAAAAATACTCAACAAAATATTAGCAAACCGAATTCAAAAATACATCAAGAGGATCATACACCATGATCAACTGGGATTCATCTCAGGGATGCAAGGATGGTACAACATTCGAAAATCCATCAACATCATTCACCACATCAACAAAAAGAAGAACAAAAACCACATGATCATCTCCATAGATGCTGAAAAAGCATTTGACAAAATTCAGCATCCATTCATGATTAAAACTCTCAACAAAATGGGAATAGAGGGCAAGTACCTCAACATCATAAAGGCCATATATGACAAACCCACAGCTAACATCATACTTAACAGCAAGAAGCTGAACACTTTTCACCTAAGATCGGGAACAAGACAGGGATGCCCACTCTCCCCACTGTTATTCAACATAGTACTGGTGGTCCTAGCCATGGCAATCGGACAAAACAAAGAAATACAGGGCATCCAGATTGGTAAAGAAGTCAAATTGTCACTATTTGCAGATGACATGATATTGTACATAAAAAATCCTAAGGACTCCACTCTAAAACTACTAGAACTAATATCTGAATTCAGCGAAGTTGCAGGATACAAAATTAATGCACAGAAGTCTCGTGCTTTCCTATACACTAATGATGAGCTAACAGAAAGAGAAATCAGGAAAA
>JAVSCE010010204.1:0-189019 GCA_032199065.1 Smutsia gigantea | reverse complement strand
TTCCTTTTGAAGAGAGACTTACTAGCCTGGTGGTTGAGAGTAGGTGGCAGCTGAGTTAATTCTTATTAAATATTGAGGAGGCTGACAAATCTGGTGATTCTGAACCAGTTCTTAGGCGATGTCTGCATCCCTTTCATATCTTACTGAGTCAGAAAGGTTTGGCCTGAATTCTTACTCTAAATGGATTGTGATACTTTCTGGAACAAGAAACTTTAAAAATCTAACCTCTTTTATGCTAGTGGAAACAAAAACAAAAGCCCTAGCTGTCCTGTCTGCTGTTCACTCATATAGCTTTGTAATGGTCTTGATTATTATCTAGGAACATCCCAATACCTAGAAGATTGAGACAGTTTATACTTGGAGAATTTTACTTCCTGGTGAGCTATTATGAAGTCTTCACTGGAAGCAGCCCACAACCCCAAAGAATCTGGATACAGCTGTTGATGATCTGCCTTATAGAATTCCAAATCCTTTTACTTGTGAGAATTTGCATTTCTCAACATACCTGTTGGCTTCAATACCTTTACATACTTCTTTGCAATCTATGCCAGTTCTATTAGGGAGCACCAGAAATCATCTGAAACTCCTTTAGAATATATTTAAATCATTTTAAAGTAACACCCTGGATGTGCTAGTTCAGATAAATTTATGTAATGAAAATCCTGGTTTATTGCAGAGACCCTGCAATTATGTCCTCTCATCTCCCAGTTATTCCATACAGATTTGAATCAACACTCATTTTACGTCATTCTTTTCAATGACATATCTTCAGAGTCTCTGCACTCTGAATAAAACTGAAGGTCACCAGCCTCCACTAATGTTTTATCACCTGTTTATCCCCATCCGATAGATTATAGGTAACCTGTCATCAATATACTTTGGATTATTCTGCTCTCTGAAAAAACCCTGACCTTTTTCTAAAAAAAAATCTTTGCTATTAGGTCTACTTTATCTGGAATACCTCCTCTACTCCCAAATCTTCCCCTAATACCCGATTTCATCCTAATTATTTAGTGTCTTCCCCAGTAGTACTGTGGCTTCTGAGTAGATCTCAAACTGGGTTGATGTTCTGTTTACTATCACTGACCCTGTCACTGGCTGGGTAGGTTGACCTTTTCCTTTTCTTCATCAATCTTTACTTTTATCCACATTTACCCAAGAGTACCCCTGCCCATTATTATGTAGCTTTATTAAAAGTTTAGAAGTGCTATAGCAACAATTGACATTTGCTTAGCTAAAAATTTACTGTGTCTACCAACAGCAGAACATTAGCAAACAAAATTTTATGTACCATTTCGCATTGACTGCCAACAATATGTGATTCTAAGACTAGAAATTTGCTAACTTTCAATAACAGAAACATCTATGCATAGAGAAACATTTATCATAAGTATGTCTTTAAGTAGTTAAAATCATAGTATAAATTCAACTTTTATTCTTTCTTTACCCAGGTTATAATCTTTCCAATGAATATTTTAGTAATTTCATATTCCATTAAGTGGTTTTAACCATAAATTTGCCTATTACTTTACCATTAAGTACCTGTTGTTATACACTCAGGTTGCCTCTAATTTTTCACTACCATAAAAACCACTGTGAAGGAAATGTTCATACATGTAGCTTCCTTCCCATATTTTAAAATTATTTAGAAGATAGAATACCAAATAAAGCAAATAAGCATGTATTGTTCTTGATACATATTGCCAAGTCATTTTTCAAAGGGCTATACCAATTTAAATGTACAACTACCAAAGCTGTATGAGTGTCTGATTATTTGACTTCTGATGCAAACAAATATAAGCAGGCTCTTCATATACATGATTAAACAAGATGAAAAGTTTTCATTTTTTAACCTAAGCATTAGGCTTGGAATAACCAGGCTTTGTGTTACTTCTGGTTGAAATTAAAACCTAGTCAAATCATTCCCTTCCTTTAAAACAATTTGTATGTGATGTAGGATCATGTTTGAGATAATACATAGAAAAGGAAAATGCTGCCTATATGTAATAGAGGTGTAAAAAATGACCAGGACCCAGAACCTGTGAAATAGGGACAATACAGTCTCCATATCCAAATGATGTTTGAACTGAAGAGGTACAGCCTATAAATTTCTAATTCATCACCACAAAGTGTCAGTTTTGTGACTTTGTGACTCCTAGAGTGATTTTTTCCAAAATTTGATATTAAGGTATAATTGATTTCAGGGACAATCAAAATTACTTTATCCACTGTTGCTCCAGGGGGAAGGGCATTCCTGGGCCAAGGCGAGTCCCCCTGTGAAACTGGTAAAACTGAAATAAGGGAAAGGTTAGGTTGGGAGAAAGGCTTTTATTCCCCACAGTCACTAGCCAGGCTCAGCACCATGTCCTCTGGCAGCAGCTTGTGCTCTCCTCTCCCTGCCTGCCCCTTCCCCCAAGGACTCTATGGGTGGGGCCATGGTGACTGATTGGCACCAGACCAATTAGGTACCAGGATCAGAGGCGAGGAGAGGATGGTCGCTTTCTCTCCACCTCTTGCCCTGGATCCACCAGAGGCTGCAGCTGTAAACATCCACTGATATGTAAATGGTTAAGTCCAGGTGGGAGATTCTGGATATTCTGCCATTTACCCCACATCCATCAACAATACTTCTACCCCAAAATAGTTTTACAATCTGTATGTTGAAAGAGCAGGACTTAAAAGAATACAAATTGTTCACTTCCATAATTGAAAAGACCTAAATAAATCAATTCAATGGTTTCCACATGGAAGGAATACTTCATAGGTCAAGAAGTGGTTAGACAATTATTACTAAACTGGATTCAAGATCATTAGATACTATACTGTTAGATGAGGAAGTAGCTAGTTTCCCAGAAGAGGCTTTAAATCTCATTACAATTTATCAGAAATTTGCTTAAGCTTTATATCAGGAAAGCATATTTCTTCCCAGAAGGAAATTCTGTCCCAGGTTTGAATCAATTTTCTTTATCACAGTCGAATTTGATATTCAAAACTCAGAAGTACCTTCAACATTAAAGCTGCTTCACTCTCCCAGCTTGGTACTGCTTAGGCTAGGAAGGGCAAAAGACATGGTTGATTCCTCCCCTTGCCTTGGAGGGAACAGTTACTTTTGGAAGCCAGTTTGGTCTTTCCAGAATTGGTAGATAGTCAAGTCTGATTAGTTCTTTTGCAGGATCTTTTCTGGGAGGACCCAGAACTTTCTGCACCAGGAATTCCTGACTTTCGCTCCATTGGTACTCCCATCTGAACTTCAGTATTGAATACTACAGTTCAAACTTCTTTCTGCTGTCTTGCCAATGGGTTTCAGCCCTGGGCAAGTTCACTATGGATTCAATGTGACCAAAAAAATTGACAGCAAAACGTTCTTTGGGGTGAAAGGGTTTATTACCTGGCTTGTTCTCCCAGCGGTAGGTCGAGCACTAGCATCTCTGCCTCCGCCCAGAGCACCGGGCTGAGCTCTCTATATAGCGCAATAATAGCTTATTGCCTAAAGGTGTGGAAGCAGTAGCCTAGCAACAGGCCAGTTACATCATCAGGTTGTTTAAGTTCAGTGAGGATCCTGGCCATAGGAACCCCAACCTCCCCACAATGCTAAAAGAGACTAGCCCCTCCACCCCCCACCACAGCAAGAAGATTGTGTGGGTGGAATCCCTTTTTTTAAATGACCATGGAACCAGATCCGTCCCTCCTGTCTCATCTAGTTGTGAGGACTCATATCTCTGCCCAACCTCTGACAGAGGTCACAGTGTGCTCTGAATTCAGGCTTTCACCATTCAGGTTTTGCCAGTCACAGCCTTTCCTCTTTATTTTCTGCAGGTATGAGTCAAATACTAGTCCTTTATAGCTCCAAGGAGTAAATGCTAAGCTCTCAAAGTGGTTCTTTTAAATACCTCCTTACCAGGCATGCAGTAAAGGGAAAATACTCTGTTTCTCTCTCCACAAATAACTTTCCCCAAAGAAAGCTTCTAGCCTGTGGTGGGTTTGTGGATAAGGATCTTAAAACCTGTTTTAAACACCCCTTTTGCATGATATAGGTAGTCTAGCACTTCAGTTTGAAAAAAAATCCCATTTTTCAAATCAGCAGAATTCAATATATAAACTTTGTTTGGATCTTGATTTGAATATATAAATTCAACAAGACATTTTTGAGACCATTAGGGAAACCTGAAGACAGACTAACTATTAAATATTGCAGAACTTAACTTTGTTCCCTGTGATCATGGCATTGTGGGTGTATTTTTTTAAAAGGCCTTACATGTTAGAGGTATATACTGAAATACATAAGGATGCTATGAAATGACATCTGGGACTTGCTTTAACATTCTCAGGGGCTGGAGATAGGACAGTTTAGATAGAAGAAACTTAGTAAATTGGTGATAATTATTTTAGCTGGGTCATGAGTACAGAGAGAATATTAAAATATTCTCTACTTTGTTAATGTTTGAAATTTTTTGTGTGTAAAAATGTAAATTTTAAAATGTCCATATTCTTCCTACAAAATATGTAACCAATAATCCTCCAAACTGTCAAGGTCATAAGAAAAAACAAATAAAGCCTTAGAAACAACCAAGAGAAGCCTGAGGAGACATGATAACTAAAGATAATGTGTATTCTGCATGGGATTCTGAAACAGAAAAAATACTTTAGGTAAAAACTGAGAAAATCTGAAAAAAGTATGAACTTTAGTTTACAGTAAGGCATCAATATTACTGGATATAGGTTATAGGGAACTCTGTACTATCATCATCATAATTTTATAAATCTAAAACTGTTCTAAAATAAAAAGTTTACTTTTCAAAAGTCTATTTTAATATCCTGTTATATATTTTCATAATAATATTTCAAAATAATATTTCACTGAAGTACATGAACAGCATTATTCATTTAAAAAATATTTTAAAACTACTTCAGTATTTGGGCACATGATTTAAACTTTTTGCAAATTCCTAAGTCATGCTCAAGCTAGGAGAACTAAACAGTTGACTTTCAAAGCACTAAAGCAGATATTAACTGGGATAAAGAAGCAGAAAAAATAATTAAATATAATAATACTTCAGTTAATGAAAAGAAGGTCTTACAGAAAGGCAGTTCATTTCCAGTAGAAGAAAATATGTAAAATTCAAAAGAACCTGTCTAGAAGTGAGGAAACAGTATGGAAAAACATCATGCTTAGCACTGAGTGCTTTAGAAAACATGAAAGATTCATCTGTAGGTCCTGAGTAAGGGAAGGATAAGGTTAAAATTAGATAAAGAGGGGACTAATGACAGATACTGCTACTTGGACACATCACAGAGGCCACAAATGGTAAAGCCAGGATTTAAACGGAGTGCCCACCAGGCTCTGAGTTTAGCGCCAAGATACAGAAGGGGAGAAAGGGACAGACACTAACTCAGCAAAATTAGGCAACACAGGCCTTCCCTTCCTAATATCTCTGGAGCACAGACTTCAGTTATTCTTGGGTTTGTTTTTTCTGTTCAAGCAAGGAACCTATCTAGGGAAGACATCTCTTCTTATTCCTCCTCAGTGTAGTTACACTCACAAACATACACACACACACACACACACACACACACACACACAAGGTAGAAGTTACATTTACTCTCAGATCTGGGCTAATGTGACATCAAAAATGTTCCTGTCTTTAAAACAAATCTGTTTCATGATGCTTTTGGTGGATCACTGGATTTGCTATATAACATCCATTCCAATCTCTTTCTAGCTTGTTTTCTGTAGAACTGGAAAGTTTAAAGCTACATTCTGTAGACATTCTTAAAATTAGGATTACTTATATGATAGAGGAACTCGACATGGAAGGAGAGTGTGAGTAGAATAGAGGCCACCTGCTGGTTCTGTGGTAAGCACAATCATGGAGGAGCTTAGTTTTTCTGTGGTATTGTTAACTGAAGTCACCGTGACTGCAGATTCTTGGGCACAAAGAGGCAGGGTGAAAGACATCCATTCTATCATAGCAAGTGTGGTGCGTTCTGGAGTGGTAGCTTCCTGGATGGAGCAGTTTCCAGAGCTACCAGTTTACTGATGGTCGCAGGAGAGATATAGTTTTAAGGCCAGCAGCTTTCCAAATCATCACATAGTTTCCTGATTGCAGAAGAATTAGTAGCTTCCTTGGTGGGCCAGTTCTGCAGTGAAAGTTGATCCTGAAACCTCAGTCTCAACCCTGGATGCACTTTAGAATCACAAGGTGAGATTATTAATTATATACATATACATGTCTAAAGGTTTTGATTCAATGTCTGCAGTGGATTTCAGAACCTATATTCTTAAAAGAACTCAGATACTTAGGATACAAAGTTAAGGTTAAGAACCACTAACCCAGAGACTCTTTCGTTTGCCCTCCAAACAACTTCATACCCAATGTTAACTCCATATCTGGTGAAACTGTCTAGAATGGATTATACATTATCTTGGGGTGAAAGGGTTTATTACCCAGCTTGTTCTCCCAGTGATAGGTGAAGTACTAGAATTACGCCTGCTTCCAACAGTCTGCAGGTCTGTAATCCTCCTACATTTCCCCCTCCTCCTAGAGCACTGGGCAGAGCTCTTTATATAGTGACTCAGCCACTAATAGCTTATTGCCTAGGGGTGTGGAAGCAGTAGCCTATCAGCAGACCAGTTACATCATCAAGTAGTTTAGGTTCAGGTGAGGATCCTGGCCATAGGAACCTTCACTTTATCCACAAGAGCCAAGAATGGTTTTGAAATATAAGCTGTTGTTAAGAGATTATAGTATAAAGGTTTAGGCAACTTATAGTCTATAAATTAGCTACATTCTGATTATTTTTATTGTCTACTTGCTTTGCAGATACATTGCGTTATTTTGAAAAAAAATTAATGAAATTATAACATTAAAAAGAACCTTTCCAGTGCTCTGATTGGCTAAATGAACTATAATTTCTGGTCCATTGCTGCCACCTACCAACTCGCCAAAGCAACACAGGTCATGTGGACAGGATCACTGCTCCAATCATTTGGGAATGTGAGTGCCCTCTAAGTTCTCTCTCATTTCAGTGTCACGCTTCTAAAATACTTTCAGGTGCATGCCAAACCCTTAAATGATAAGCAGTTTAAGAGCTGTTAGGGCTCTTCAATCAAGCAATCACTTAACAAAGTATCTTGACTACAAATAACTGTTAGATATGGATGTTATAGGAAAAGCAAAACTTAAACAAGAAAATTCATTCAGTAAATTCTGGTGAACTCTACTACATACTAGATGCTATGTTTACAGTGTAGTCATCTACTGCATCCTTGAAAATTAGCCTTATTTAAATATCATGTGTTTCCAAGATCTCTTGTTATGGAAATAAGATGGTGACTACTGGTCACAGAAGACTTTTTGTAATATGGAAAACTTTCATCTAGAATTATTTACTCTTCACTACCATTTATAAAGTATTGTCTTAAAAAGGCTGCTGATGATGATAAATGTAGTAAAATGTCAATAATTCATCTTTTAAAAATATTTTGCTGATTGAATATGTGATTTCCTTTCAGGTCAGTGAATAGTATACTAACATTTGCAGTAGCATTTAACAATTATTAAGACACTTTTATAGCCAGCTCCCTTTTGATTTTTGCAGTACCCCTGTGAACTATTTCTGTTTGAGAGATAAGGAAACAGCCTCAAGGCATGCAAGGGATGATCCAAGATCACCCACAAGTAGAACCGCATCTAGAACCTGGCCTTTGGAGGTAAAATTCAGAGTTCTTTCCACAATGCCACACTACCTCCAAGCAGTGTTTCATTCACTTATTCAGTAAATATCTACTGAGAGCTTACTGTGTGCTAGCTGTAGGTGCTAGGGAGAAGGTGGTGTCTAATTTAGAAATGAGGGTAGGGTAAGGCAAAGAAAAACTGTCATGGAAATTCTCTTGAGGAGGTACTATCTGAAGGATGTATAGGAATGAGCCAGGAAGAAAGGTGGGGGGATTTAATTCACGCAGAAAGAATAGCATGGGGAATCTTAACCAGGGAAGAATTGAAAGAAGGCCAAGGTGGATGAAGCATTATAAAAAATGGGGAAGGTGGTATTAAATACGGCTGTCAGGCCAGGCAAGAAGAAACCGTAAGTGCCATGGTAAAGAGTTGGGTCTCTTTTCTGAGTATAGCAGGAAGCCAATGAAGGGGATCCAGGCTCTATGCTCCATATCGTAAATCATAAAATTTCCTAAGGGGGAAATCCTGCTCTGGGCAGAGGCAGAGATAAAGGAGGATTACAGACCTGCAGACTGCTGGATGTAGATGTAATTCTAGTGCTCGACCTATTGCTGGGAGAACAACCCAGGTAAAAAACCCTTTCCCCCAAGAATGTTCCATTGTTATTCCTTGGTCTCACTGAACCCATAGTGAACTTGCCTAGGGCTGAAACCCATTGGCAAGGCAATTGGCAATGTCAGCAGAATTCATTGTTGACCGAGGAAGAGAACAGGCTGCCCTTATGGGAAAGGTCCTTCAGCGGGCTGCCCCTGTGAATGGGGAGACAGACGAGTGTCCCCAAATGGGCATGTGGTCTGAGGTGGCTTGCCTCGTAGAGGGCTGGGCCCCAACCCAGGACTGGAGGCAGGTGGAGGTGACACCTGAGGCAGTAGGGGTGGCCCTTGGTATATTAAGGAGGTCCTTTGAGAAACAGAGTGCCTGTGAGGCAGTGGGAAATGTGGGTTGGCTGTTTCTCACAGTATTAAAAAGTCTACAGATGAGAAGAACAGGATCCTGAAAGACACAAGAAATGGCAGCATGAGACTGCAAGCTGCAAATTGCTGTGGATTCATTGAAGAATGAATGGCATTGATACAAGGGGAGGCAGCACAAGAATTCCGGCTACAAGGTGCTGTAGAGGAAGTAAAAGATTTGTTAAAAACCGAAATGGTGTTGTTACCAGGTACTTTGGGATAGGGGAAAAGGTATGGTATACTAGACCTGGATTGGACCCTCTTCATGCCACAGTCCTATCACAGGACCATTCTCTTGCATGCATCCTACCTGATGGACAAGATTTGTCAATGTTGGTGTCATTAAAACATGTGTCTTATCACTCTTAAGGTCTTTGTGGATTGGGCACACACCTTAGCAAAAAAATTGCTACTCGCTGGGGTGCATGGAGCTCCCTATCATTACCACTACTAAGTATGAGTCATGAACTCATCTGAGTAGAATTGGTTTTGAATATAGGTAAAATAACCTCCTCAGGCTTAAGGATTATTATAATTTTTGTTACCTGTATCAAAATTTTGTTGTATCATAATTTTTATTATTATCTGTATTTTGTTGTTATCCTCTGTTGCTGTTGTGGAATCTGGTCACAATGTTCCAGCTTTCTTGCACTGGGACCATTGTGGAAGATTGAGAGCATGTAGATTGTGAGGAGAAAATCCTAGAGGGGTGGAGTGTGGGGAAAACTGAAGTTCCTGTGGTCAGGATCCTCACCTGGACCTAAACTACTTGATGATGTAACTGGCCTGTTGATAGGCTACTGCTTCTACACCCATAGGCAATAAGCTATTGTTGACTGAGTCACTATGTAAAGAGCTCTGGGAGGAGGCAGAAACGAAGGAGGAATTACAGACCTGCGACTGTTGGATGCAGATGTAATTCTAGTGCTCTACCTATCACTGGGAGAACAAGCTGGGTAATAAACCCTTTCACCCCAAGAACATTCCATATTGTCATTCCTCAGTCTCACTGAATCCACAGTGAACTTGCCCAGGCATGAAACCCATTGGCAAGGCACCAATTAACATTTGATTCCTTTCCAATGGGTGGAGTTTTGTTTTATTTTTAATCCAGTTTTGATAGCTGTCCTCAGCTGGTGGTTGGTCTGATATAAACTAACCACAAGCAAAAGTTCTCTTACTTTCTCTGAAGATTATTTCATTGCTTTGCTTTTTCAGTCACCTCAACTCTCACCTCTTTATTGTCCCTTATTTCCTCAACTGATGACCTTGCCTAATCCCTCAAGGAGACAATAAAAACCACAAAACCTGCTGCTAATTTGTAGCCAATATGACAGAGTAGAGCTCTTAGCAGTCCATGAATCTAGGCAAACAAAAATTGGAGTTCAGGAAAACAAATGCAACCAGCACTTGAGAAGTGAGCCCTACATTTGATGTGGCTTTTGCCCTTGGGACATTTACCAAATTGTAAACTGAGCAACAAAGCAAGCAGAAATCATCTTCTAAAAAGATAATCAGAGTTTTAGGCAATTTCATGGTACTGGCTAGAAAAAAATTACAGTTCAGGGCCCACCAAGGAAGAAGGGCCACAACAAACTCCTCAGCCTTTCGCTGATACTGCTTAAGAGACCCTAGGAATAAGGCAAATGGAAAAAAGAAGAACACAGCTTGTAACAGCCTATCTCAACCCCTCACAGAATCAATATGGCTTGGTGCCCTTCTAACTGCTGGCAGAAGGTAAATCATTTCAGAAGAGGATACCAACCAGATCCTTTCAATTTTTTTCTGGAATTAAAACTAAAACCATGCATGCCAAGAAACAGGACCAAAAGTCACAAAAGCAAGAGAAAAACAGACTATAGAAACAGACTCAGAAGTAATCCAGATATTTTAGTTAGGAGACATGGATTTTTAGAGTGGAAGCATGAACTTATAAGAAAAACATTGTGGGATCACCAGCTATGTTAAGTGTTTGAAGTTGGAAACCATAAATTTACATTGACAGTGTCTTGCCAATGGGTTTCGGCCCCAGGCAAGTTCACTATGGATTCAATGTGACCAAAGAAATTGACAGCAAAACGTTCTTTGTGAAAGGGTTATACCCAACTTTATTTCCAGGTGGCAGGTCAGTCACTAGAATCCCATTCACTCAGAGCGAGTGTGCATGCAGCAAGCCAGTCTCTGCCTCTGGGCCCCTCTGTCTGCACAGCTGTCCCACACAGCCATCCTCTGGGCCTCTCTGCACAGTCATCCCGTACAGCTGTCCTCTGGGCCTCTGTCCTTGGTGCTGCCACCACTCCAGCCTCTGCTCTGCTCTCCTGCAGCCTTGCAGCCATGCCACTGTTATCACACCCAGAGCACTGGGCAGAGGTCTTTATATAGAGTCAACAGCCATGTATTGCCCACAGGTGTGCAGTGAGCTAGTCAACCAGGGCCAGGTGAGAATCCTGGCCACAGGAACTCTCATATTATCCACACACAGCAATCTTCTAAGTTGTGTGATTTTCTGCCAGCAATGCTATCCTATCCCTTGTACTTTCAATGCTCACTTCTCACAGAATCTCCAGCCCTGCGCTTAAAAATTCTTTATTCTAGAACTGTCAAAAGCCATACTGCTTGGAGTCACAACAGGCCAAAAAGTACTTCAAATAATGATTCTAGGAGATGGTGTATAAATTTAGCTCAAGGTAGGACAGTTCTGAGGTATGTGTTTAAACTGTTTCCAAGAGTTTCCCATTGAAACTACTTGTGGCAGCTGGCTTAATAGTATATCCTCTATTGTATGTGTTCCCCTCCCTTCATCGCTTCGTCACTTCTCTACCAGTATAACCTACACTTCTCAAATAAACTCCTTTATGCAAAACCTCATTTCATATCTGCTTGTGAGGTAATCAAAACTAGACATTTGGGAATACAGATGCAGGCATAGAGAAATATGTCCAGAGTTGAGGTTTTGCTGATTAAGTACAAAAGAAAGAGGGAGGGGCAGAGGAATATTATTAAAAATTGAACACACCTAAACTCCTGGGGAAAAGAAGAAAAAAATGTATAACATTTGCATTGGAAATATCCAATTTCCATATGAATTCCCCCATTTATAAAGTGCCTTTTCTTCACACCTAGGGCCAATTTTGATCATCTCAATACCTGCAAAATACCTGAATAGTTTTTTAACTAACATTCAAAAATTTCTTAAAGTGCAAAAAAGAATTCTTCCAGAAACAACTAGATAATATGTCAAAATTGTGTGGGTTTGGAAGTGAATGCTTGAATTATGCACCATGCCTCAACTAGGCAGGTTACATTGTGTATGCAAATATTGTCTACAACTTGTCTTTAGACTCATTTTTTATGCAATGCCCCCTCATCTCTTTATCTAACTGTACAATATAATCACTTGAGGAACATTTTTCCCACCTTTGGAGATTTTAACTTTATTAATAAAGGGTTGGCAAAACAGCATTTTCTTAAAAAACTCTCAGGTAGGTCTAATATTTATTCAGGATTGTGAGCAAATCTAATGAATTGTAATAAATGACTTTTATGTAATATTTTCTCCTTTTCAAAGTGATTTTAATGAAGTGCAGCATACCCAGACCATAGGAATCCTCAAACAGTGGCCTGCAAGGCAAACTGAATTGTTTATCTGGTTTGCCACTCAGGCCCTGGAGTCCTGCATCTAATAGTCTGGCAGAATCTAACCACTTCAGAAATTCTATATGACTATATCTGGAAAAGTTTATAAAGAAGACTAAAGGACTTATGGAGCATGACCAGCTCCTCCTGTTGGAGTATATATGTTTTACTATGTATTAACTTCAAAATAAATATATGTGATAAACTACCAAAGGTGCATAGTGGGGAGCTCTGATAACAGTTTCAGTGCTTCCTTATGAAGGAATTTAAAAAACCCACAGTCTTTGTAATCAAAGAAATAGTTTCTTTATTCATTCAGTCTTGATTCTGTTCTGCAAGACTGCTGATCTTGCATCAGCATCATCAAGCATCAAGCATCAAGCTACTCTTGTCCCACAGCAGGCTGTGTGAGGATTCATCTTCTATCAGAATCCTATTCTACTTGCAGAGAGTTCTTAATCTGTGTGTCTGGAACAGCTCGAAGTTTATTTTGAGTGCTAAGTGTTTATATACCCACCAGAGAGGCTGTCCCCACGGTGACACTCATGAAAAGGACTGGCTGCCTTTCTTGTTCAACCTGGGGCCAGCTTTGATCTATGGAACTTAGCCCTGTAGCCCTGTAGCCCTGTAGCTCTCTGTCTTACCTACAGGCTCTGGCATTTGTGTTCTCTGTAGCTGCAAGCATTTCATCTGCCTGCTGCATGCCCTGGCTGGCTAGGGAAAGTGGCTCTGTTTGGCAAGAAGAATAACTTCAAGCTATTACTGGATCACTCATGGTTCTTCCTATGAGATACCATTAAATGCATTCTGGGGCATAATGGAGAAATGGGCACCTTTAAAAATTGCTGGTGGGAATGAAAAACAGTACAAATGTATTAACATAGAGTTACCATATAAACCAGCAATTCCACTCCTAGGCATCTACCAAAGAGAAATAAAAACATATATCTACACAAAAACTTGTATACAAATGTTCATAGCGGCATTATTCCTAATAGTCAAAAAGTGGAAACAACCAAATGATCATTAACTGAATACTGGAATACAACATTATTCCATAAAAAAAATAATAATATTTTTACTCCATATAATGGAATATTATTTGACCACAAAAAGCAATTAACAAGTACATACTACAGCATGAGCAAAACTCAAAAACAGTATGCTAAATGAAAAAAACCAGCCACAAAGACCACTTATTATATGGTCCTATCTATATGAAAGGTCCAGAATAAGTAAATCTATATAGACTGTAAATAGATCAGTGGTTACCTAGGGTTTAGATGGAGAGCAGGGTAGAGAATGAGGAGTTAATGGGTGCAAGGTTGGAATGGTGAAAATGTTCTAAAATTAAGTTATAGTAAAGCTTACACAACTCTGTAATTATAGTAAAATGACTAAATTTTGTGGAGTTTTCCTCAGGAAGGCATTACATTATATTAATAGGCTAAATGACAAAACTACATATCAATAAATGCAGAAAAAGTATTTGACAAATCTAATATCCATTCTTATAAAAATTCTTGCCAACCATAAATAGAAGGGAATTTCATCAACCTCATGATGGGCATATATGAAAAAAATCTATAGTTACTATCATACTTAATATTGAAAAACTAAATGCTTTATCTCTAAGATCAAGAACAAGGCAAGGATATCTGCTCTCCCTACTTCTATTCAACACTGTAATGGAAGATCTAGCCAGTACAGTAAGACAAGAAAAGGAAATAATAGGCATCCATACTGGAAAGAAGGAAGTACAACTCTATTAGCAGATGACATGATTATCTATGTTGTAAATTCTAAGAAACCACAATGATAGTACTAGAACTAATAAATGAGTTTAAAGAGGTCACAGGATACAAAAGACCAATATACAAAAGACAATTGTATTTCTATAGTCTACCAATAAACAATTTCAGGAATTGAAATAACAATTACAATAGCACAAAAAATACAAGATATTTAGGGATAAGTCTGGCAAAAGATGTGCAAGACTTAAACATTGATCAAAAAATCACTTAATTCTCTGTGCTCTGTGTTCCTTATAAAACTATAAATGCTCTGTGATAGAAACCTCTTCTGTCACTACATTGTTCAGACTTTGGCTACTTCTAAATATGCCAATTAAACCTCATATTTATAAAATGAACAGTTTAACACCCAAAATGCACAGTGTCAGCATTCATGATGTATGAATACTTATGCAGTGTAACATGATCTGATAATCATTCAGTTATTAAATTGTAAATAATTGTTGGGATGGTTTCTTGATTTCAAGTCCACTGAATAAAAACTATAGAATTGGACACTGTGTTATCATACACCAGGATAGAATACTGAAAATCATGCATGCAAAAATATGACATGGGCCTGTTTGCACACAATTCACAGTCATGTTATCTTTATAAATGCATATGTTTATATGCACTATGCATGCATGTATGGTATGGCAGCAGTTTTCCTGTGTTCAGGTAAAAAGTTGAAGAAAAACAGTTTTTCAAATTGAACTGTTGAATTTAAAGATTTTTTTGGTAAAACTTATGAAAAACAGTCTGTATATACTTGACATCGAAAGTTTACACTTAGAATGAAAATAGTGAGAAAAATTAATCTGTATTTGCAAGCTCCATTGACTATACCTCTCTTTTATTTATACATCTGAGTTTCTTACCTTTTAAAAATGCAGCTTAGTTTTAAAATGAAGTAACATTTTGCAATTCTAAGCAATACTCAGTAAAGTACCACTAGTCTACTATTGGTGAATTTCTCAGCATAAGATTCACATACCTAGAAAGTTAATAAAAGCTGGATATTTTCCAACTTTACTGGTAGTTATTTAAGAATTCAATTACAAGCTTTAATTTTTATTGACACTTGCAATCTATACATTGAACAGACCAAGTCAAGGGGAGAAGATGAAGAAATTCAGGAATATATTAATATCATTTTTAACTTACACTGATTTCAGGGCACATCCAAAGAAAGATTTCCTGGGTATTTATATGCTGTCTGAAAATTTTTTAGTACATTAAAAATTTCAACAGCAAAAAAAAAAGACCTGAACACTGAAAACTATAAAATAAAACATTGCTGAAAGAAACTTTAAAAGACCTAAATAAATGGGGAGATATACCATGTTTATGGGTTCACTGGATCAGAAGATCCAATATTGTTCAGTGTCTATTCTTCCCAAACTGATTTATAGATTCAATGCAGTCCCTAGTAGGCTTTTTTTCATAGAAATTTACAATCTGATTCTAAAAATTTAAACAGAAAGATGAAAGACCTAGAATAGCCAAACCAAATCTGATAAAGAACAGAATTTGAAAATTAACAGTCTGATTTCAAGACTTATTATAAGCTATAGTAATCAAGGCAGGGTAGTATTGGCATCAAGATAAACAAATAAATAACAAAATAGAACAGACCCACAAATATATGGACAATCAATTTTCAAAAAAGGTGCAAAGGCACTTCAGTGGAGAGTCTCTTAAATAAATTATCCTGTGACAATTAGACACCTATAGGCAAAAAAATAATTTTTGAACTATACCTCACCCAATATATAAAAATTAACTCAAACCATAAACTTAAAACTATAAAATCCTCAGGGGAAAAAAATAAAGAAAGATCAGATTAGTCACAGATTTCTGAGCCACAGCACTAAAATCGTGATCTTATACCATAAAATTCTATACTGGACTTCAACAAAATTTTAAATTTCTACTCTTAGAAAGATACAGTTAAGAGAATGAAAAGACAAGTCACACACTGGGAGAAAATACTTGCAAATCATATATCTGAAAATGGACTTATATTCATACAATTGAATACTACTCAGCAATAAGAAATGAATGAGCGATTGCTAGATACAACAACATGGATGAATTTCAGAATAATTATGCTGAGTGCAAGAAGTCGGTCAAAAAAGACTACCTACAATATGATTCCATTTATATAAAATAATAGAAAATGCAAATTATCTATCATGATTGAAAGCAGACTAGTAGTTGCCTAAGGGCTTGGGGAAAGTTGTGTGAGGAAAGAAAATTGGAGGGGTAGGAAATAGTGGGAGAGAGGGGTCACTGAAAGGAATAAAGGAACTTTTGGGTGATACATATGTCAAATTTATCAAACTGTACACTTTAAATATGTACAGTATGTTTTATGTACATCACCTTGCCACAACAAAGTTGTTTTTAAAAGGAAGAGGAGCAAACTGACAAAATATTAACATTTACTAAATCTTGATAATGAGTATTGGCTCTTTAATGTGCCACCATATTTTTCTGTAAACTTGAAATATTTCATAGCTTAACTTAGAAAACCTAATCAAGCTCCTTAATGTCACAGCTAAGGAAACTGAAACATCGTAGAGACAGGGCTGGGGCCTAGATCTTTAGCCTGCCAGTTCAACATTCTATCCATTCTATCAGAGAAATGCTTACCTTTAAATTTATTCACTGTCCCAATGTTTTGAAGAATTCTTCTGGGACTGTTTGCTGCAAAACCAGCTGCCTTTTCATACTCACCAAGTGCAATTAATTCATTGAACCTACAGCCATTGCATTTCATTATGCATTATAATAGTACACAAAAATGGAAATAAAATTGATTAGAAATGTCTAATACAGACTAAACATAGTAGCATGAATATAGAAAAGCAATTTTAATAAATTATAACGAGATTCATTCACTCTGTACAATGTTCTTTCACTCTAACCCTAATATTCCATTTTTTGTAGCCTCAGAATAAAACTCTCACCTGTCAGCCTATATTGAACCTGATCCTGTCCTTTATTCCTATAGTATTTATAGTAAGCCATAGAAAATAGAAAAAAATTTTTAAGTGAATTTATGATGAGTTCAGAATTTTACTCTCGTATTATCTCCAAATGAAAAGGGTATCAGGGGAAAGAAGGACAATCACTCAGAGGCTCAGCCTATCAGAAACACTAATTGAGCACAAAGGCTGCCGTGTTGGAACTGAGAGGTGTCGTTGGTATTCAGAGGCCTATGTTGCTCTGCCAGGTATCAGACTCTCATTTAAATATTAGACTAACACAGAAGGAAAGATAATAGTTCAGATAACAAGTTCCTACTCTTTCTAGGACAAAATGTCTTTAAATCAGCCCTTACCTCACAATTAATGAAACTATGGCACACAGGATTTACACAGTGCTGCAAATCAATGTGGAACCCCAGAGGAGAAAAACATCAAAGAAATATTAAGCAAATATAAAAATCTTTTAACCTTGACAAGGGTTTTTCTCTTATATTAAAGCTGGTAGACTTAGAGAAGCACACAGTGTAAGGAAATAACACAGGCTTTGCTGCTCCACAGAATGATCTTTACTCCTTTTTTGTACTGTATCAACAAGCAAATCAACAGTTGAAAACTGTTTAACATATAAGACTAGGAATATTATATATGTTCATTGCATATTGGCCTTATAGCCTATAAATTAATCTCTCAAAGAATAAAGTCTTAGATCTCTTTAAGCCTCTATTATACACTGTATATAATAACAGTAAACATTATGGAGAAATATGCCTTCTCAATATGTCATTGGAAGGAAATAATAAGAAAAAAAGTACTGAACTGGTTAGGATAATCTGACTCAAGAAGACATTCTCAAAAAAATCAGGTCGATGATTAGGGAATGCAAGAAAAATATACATAAAACTTAAATCAGCACTGCAATTCACCTATGTCCTCTGAAAACTCCCCTAGACTACCAATCTCACTTTTTTTAACAAAGAATCTTTTAAAAAATTTTCTAATTTTCTACTACAGTAGAATTTAAAAGGTACAAAAACTAGAGTCAACAGCTCATCAAGATGCTAAATAAATGCTAAGCAGTTAATAAATATTAAATATTTTACAGGTATTTAAATAAATACTAAATAAATGCTATAACATATTAACAAGGAAAATCAAAGCTTTTAAAATATCTGCCTTTCAGTGTAGTAAAGCAAAACTTCAGCCTCTTTTGCCTTGCCTGGGTCATCTTCAAACAGTCCCTCCACAATGCCTTGGTCATCTGTAAATATTCAAAGCATCATGGATGATATTTAAGGTTATTAATCAATAGAAAATAATAAATATACATATGTTGAACACCAGCAACTTAGTGACATGGTTTCTAACAGCACCAACTTCTTCCTAAACCAAGTGGCCTCCCTGTCCCTTTCTTCCTTAGTTTCAGGTATTCTTTCTTTGGCTCACTAAGTCTACTCTTTACCAATTATCCATCGCTACTGAAGGAAGAAGCCCATAGGCCAACAGAGACCTAATGGTAGTAAGTACATTCTTGCTTTCTTTAACTCAGCCTAGGAAAATCCCACTCTTAAGCTTTCAGAAAAAAAATGTTTTCCATTATTTGTGTTAATTAAAAAATATATAGATAAACTACCATGTAAATCTTTAGTTTTCTGAATCTGCTTCACGAAGTCTTGAAATGAGCTGCTCTTATCAGACTTTACCCACGAAGTAAATGCATAAGAAATAATCTGCAGCCTTTGATGACTATAAAAGATAAAAAAGCATCAACAATACACTGAACCTAAAATCAAACAGTGGAATATTAGGCTAAACATAAATAAGGGCTTCAAACTTTAAAAATATATAATCAACTTTCATACTGAAACTGTAAATCTTTGTTCAGATTTTCAGCTAAATCTCACCGTTTTACAGTCACAACCATTTTGTCATCTAAATCCACCTTACTCTGAGCTGGTATGTATTTTTTCAACATAAGTTGCTTAATTTCTGCATATTTATCTTCAAGATGTTTGAGCTATTTAGTGAGAGCATCTAAATTGACAGATTCTTGGAGAGTCATGCCTGTGGGAAAAGGAAGCAAATCAAAAAGCGAAGCCCTGTGTGGAATTCTTGTGCTCGAACAGCAAATCTTGGAAAAATAGGTCAGATAGTTCACTATGTTAAGAAATAATTAAGAAATGGTAGCATGAACTTGTAGCTTACTGAACATAAACAGAATTTGCATATGATTATAAATGGCTAGCAGTTTTCAACATATCATCGATGAAGACTCAGTGAAGACTGTCCAAACCTTAACATCTTAAAAAAAAATTCACCACAGCTTGCAAACCCCTAAATTATCATTACCCAGTAACACCAAAAGCTCTTGCCTAACAAGGATTTCTCTCTGAAGATTTCTCTCTAATCAAATTTTCCATTAATCTGCTACAGCTAACCCCAGGGCAATCTGTTTCTTCTCTCCAACACAAAGTTTATAAATGCCTGTCAGATCTTCAGTTCTCTCTGTTCCCTCTGTTCATTATTCATTACACTTACACACACACACATACACTTCCAATGACTTTTCTTCTTATTCAGGCCAATTGTTGCCTTTAAAGGCATAACCCAGAATTCTCTCCCAGAAATCCTCTTGGATAATCCTACTTGATTTTAATATTTCCTTAACCTTCAATCCTCTCGGCATTTAATCAATTCATCGGGTATTCTGTACTTATTTATATGTATCTTGTATGTAGTTTACTAGTCCTAATTTTATATTTTGAGAGTGAATCTAGACCCTGCTTCTAGCGATCAGTCAAACTCAGATGAAGTCCTCTGGTGTGGGGTGGCTCATTATCTCAAGACATAGCTTCTTCTATTGAAACCAAATCTGACTTCCTAAATTTCCATTTATTGATTTTGCCTCTGAATAAACACTAGTTGAAATCCTTACACGTTTTTAATAGTTATCTATTCTCAAAGTCTTTATTTTCTTCAGGATGAGTATTTGCAATTCCTCTATTCACTATCATACAAAATTCTTGACATCCTAGATGAATTCCTGGATATACTTCAGTCTCTTAAAACGCAGCTTAACTGAAGATGAGGAACCAGTGAATGCTGACATCACTATGAATCAACAATATTCACCAGAACTTAATACACGACAGCTTTTTCATATATTATACCATGGTTCTCAAACTTTAGAATAACCTTGGAGAACTTGTTAAAACCCTGACTCCTGGGCTCCACCACACCCCTCCCTCAAATCCTATCCCAAGTTTCTGACCACACTTTAATAAGAATCACTACATTATACTTTATATTATCCAGTCTGACTGGAACTCTTTTAATATTCTAGGGTTGTTTAAGTTTTCTCTTTCCCTTTGTATCCCCCTAGAGTATCCGCCTAAAGTAGTTTGTAAAGTCTGGCTAAACTCCTTGGTCACTTGAAACATACGTAAAGCAGCACATATATATTAATTTGTGTAATAGGTAATAACCAGAAAGTTGGAATTTCTCTAAAATATTTTAAACAAAACACAGTACCTGGAATAGGTTTTGAAGGATCTTTGAAAAAGTACAGTATTTTACTTCTTTCATGTCATGCTCTGCCCTAAGTTGTTTCATTTTGTCTATTTGCAATTGGATATTTGAGGAATTATTTTCAATAACCCTCATTCTGAAAAACAGAAAGGCTTTCTCACATTTATTTTGACTAATTATTTGATGATAAGCTTTAGGATAAACATAAGCTTTAAGTAAATCATTACTTTATTTTGGCTAATTATCATGTTTAACCATTGTGGACTTAGGTGGAAGTTTATGGAACAATGCCCACAAAAGTTAACTTCACAAGTGAGGAAAAATCTTCTGCCGGACCCTGCCAGCAGGAGTTGAACAGGTCCTGAGTGGGGGAGTCAGGCTGTATATACAAAATAACAGAAGGACAGACTGTCTGGTGCAGAATGCCGATGAGGCTTTAATGTATACGACTTTTATACAGGAATAAAGGAGAATTAGAGGTTAAGTTACTATAGTTAAAGGTCAATCTTAATGACTAGATAGAGGGTATAGAACAAAGAAATCTGATAACACTGGGGATAACATTCCAGGCTGCTTTCGTCATGATTCCGGTAGGCGATAAAATCAGTGTAAAAGCAGAAAAGGTCAAGGAACAGGTAAAATGGTGAACAAATCCAAAATGGCTATACTTCTGCTCACTATGCTTCTGGCATAGGCGCCCACGTCTCCCCCTTCTTTATTTTTTATGATCCACGTAGACTGTGTCTGTCTTAGGTTGATTCAGCATAGAGGAAGTCCTTACCCGTCATTGGACATCAGACAGCTAGGTCAGTGTCCTGTCTTAGGTCGGTACTTCTCTTGCCGATCTTACCCATCATTGACTATCCAGTCTTTTGGCACAGTAGGTCTGGGAGGACAAGAATAAAGGGCTTGCCTATGCAATCCTCCGAAAGCTTTCGCAAGACCATCAATTATTTTATGGAGGATGATAGGTAGCACTAAAAGCAGAATGAAAAATAATACAGCATAAAAAATCAAAGTACTCAAAAATTCCTTGGTAGAAGACCAAGTAGAGACCATAGCACTTAGATTATGCAAAAATTCTTGTGCTAATTTTCTGGAGTCAGATCTAAATTTGCCTCTTGGATAATTATTATCTCTTGATGTAGCTTTCTTAGGTCAAGTGTTTCATTCTCATGTTCCCAAACTCCTAGCAGGTGGGCCCTCACCTTATCCCAAGGGTAGTTAGTATTATTATACTTAAGCGCAGTAACACAAATAGAGCTATAATCTGCATGACATTTCAGAAGATTCCAAGTTTTCAACACATTAACTTGATCACCCAAGTAAAGCACCATTTGCTCTAAGGCCTGGAGCTTACGTTCCATTTTGGAATCAATTGATTCTTGGGTGGCCCAGGCAAGAGACACATTATGAGCCAGATTATCTACAAAATCTGCAGTCTGAATTTCTGAAGCAAGTACTACGTGGTAGACACAGTGGTCAGTAAAAGACTCAGGAGTGCAATTATGCCTATTATGATGAGCCCTGCGGCTCTTTTTTGTCTAATTGTGAGTTCTTGGTTGATAAGAGTGAGGGCTTTATAGCCTTTTTCTGAAAACCAATCCCCGGATATATTGACAGGTGTCATTACAAAAGAGAGGTGGTTGACAACCAAAACAGTCTTATTTTCTGATAGAGAAGTTACACAGGAAGTAAAGTTACAATTATTACAGCTAACATTGAATTTTGAATTATTCCCCACATTTATATTGACATCACTGATTAATAGAAGATAAGGGGGATTGACACAAGCAAGTACAGTAAAATCTTTTGCATTATTATTAAAACCCCACTCTTCATTTTGATCATTCACGTTCACCCTTCGTCCTGACGCAGCCGCAGCTTCCAAATATAAGTTTGAGGATGCCCATTACTAGACCACCACATTCCAGCCGTCAGCTGATGATCTGAACAGTCATCGCAGGTAGACCAGTCCCAATAGTGCCGTTGACATACTACACTTTTGGGGGGTTTTTCTACACAACGGGTCCATAAGATAGTTGCATTAACCCTCCTATTCTCTGTGCCACAATAAGGCACTTGCTGAGGGGGAAGAGGATGTCCATGGTCATGGCCACATTTGGATTTACTCTTGGAATCGTTAGTCATCCCAGGACGGGACATATTCACCGCGGGCATGAGCACTCTGTTACCTTTGTTGTTCATAACCGTGTTAGTGAGGAGGGACCAAAATTTAACATCGATACAATTGTCAGAAGGCCCAGCACGGAAGCACACCAGCATTCCTTTTCCTTCGGCTGAATAATTCTGATAATGGCTCAGGGCAGGCGAATTCCTGGAGGTGGAAGGATGGCCCAGAATCCTGGTATCATTGACCCGAACAATGATCTCTGGGCCCAAACCGCTGGGTGGAGGATCGGAGGGTCTGGCCCAAATGCCCAGTGTGCACGGTTGGTTCTCCCGGTGGCCAGCAGGCTGCTGAGGAGGATGAGCATTAGCATGGTGAACAAGCCTTTCGGGGAGCCACCTGGCACCAGCTGCATCCTGTGGAAAAACACAAACATGCCCTCGTCCCCAGATTAACACCGGATCTGGGCCATTCCATTGACCCATGAGAGGATCCTTCCACCTCACCATAGCATATGAATCTTTTGTTTTTGGATGCCAAAATCTAACTGCTGCAGACCTGCTCTGTGCATCCATGGTGAGGAAATTTAAAAAGTGCATGGTTTAAATAATTTGTGGGAGTTTCTCGGTATAACTCCCCCTTTTTTATTCTTTGAAGCTGATGCTTCAGGGTACTGTGTGTCCTTTCCACAATACCTTGTCCTTGGGGATTGTAAGGAATACCCGTTTTGTGAAAGATTTGGAATTGCTTGCAGAAATGCTGAAATGCGTGGCTGGTATAGCTGGTCCCATTGTCTGTTTTAATTTCTTTTGGCACTCCTGTAATGCCAAAGCATTTTAAACAATGGGCTATAACATGTTTAGTGGCTTCTCCAGTTTGTGCTGTAGCCATGATGAAGCCAGAATAGGTGTCTATAGAAACATGGACATACTTAAGCTTCCCAAACTCAGGTATTTTTGTAACATCCATCTGCCACAGCTGATTAGGCATAATACCCCAGGGATTAACTCCCTGGTGTTGAACAGTATGGTGAGTGGGACATCTGGGACATTGCTTCACTATCTGTCTGGCAGCCTCTCGAGAAATTTGGAATTGTTGTCTTAAGCTCTGACTATTTTGATGATGTAAAGCATGGGATTGCTGGGCTTGCCGTAATTGAGAGAGGAAAACATTGTGAGTAGCAATGTCAGCCTCAGCATTCCCAGAGGATAAGGCACCTGGTAGGCCTGTGGGTGCTCTAATATGTCCTACAAAGCAGGGGACTTTGTGATTGTGCATGTGTGTTTGTATCTGGGTGAATAAATTTCTTATTTCTATATTGAGAGATTCTATAGCTGCAGTAGTTTCTAAGGGGGGAATGGCTTTTGCGATATATTGACTGTCTGTCCATAAGTTAAAAGGCTCAGAGGGGGCAGCAGAGAACAAAGCTGCAACAGCGCGTAGTTCTGCTATTTGTACTGAAGAGGTGGGACTAAAAAATGTATAAGTTTGGTTTTTAAATATAAAGACAGATTTTCCATTTGAGGAGCCATCACTAAACACATTCTCAGCTCCTTCAATAGGTGTTTTATGCACTTTTTTGGGAAAAATAAATTCTTGTGTGTCTGCAAATTGAAGCAACTTATTATTGGGCATATGGGTGCCTATCTGTCCTGTAAAGTCAGCAAATGCCAGCCCCCAAGCATCAGAAGAGGCAAACAACCAAGTAATCTGATCCTTCTTAAATGGGACCCTGATGTAATTTGGATCTCTGCTAAAGTATCTACGCATATTCTCTCTAGCAAGTTGAACTAGAGACTGCTTCATGGTAAGGGGTAAGTGCTTTCGCAGGTGAAACAGGGAGATGTATCCACAAAGAGGTCCTTCCTGCCATATTACAGCAGTTGGGGTATGTGAGGAAGCCAACACATAAACTTCTAAATCTTTTGAATAATCAATAATGAAAGTTGCTGATTCTCTATGGCCTGTTCTACTTTTTCCAAGGCAGCTCTCCCTCCAGGGGTGAGTGTTCTGGCAGAAGTTGGGTCGGGATCACCTTTTAAGATTTCGAACAAAGGCTTTAATTCTCCTGTAGATAATTTTAAATGAGGTCAGATCCAGTTTATATCCCCTAGTAATTTCTGAAAATCATTCAATGTCTTCACATTATCTTTTCTCAATTGTATTTTCTGAGGTAGAATGACCTTTGGATATAGAGTTTTTCCTAAATATTGAAAAGGCAGCTGAGTTTGAATCTTCTCTGGAGCAATAACAAGCCCTGCCTTAGCTAAATCATTCTGTATAGAACTGAAGGTTGCAAGAACTATCCCCTCATTCTGATGAGCAATGAGAATATCATCCATATAATGTATAATATACACTTGTTTATATTTTTTTCTGGTTAATTCTATAGCCTTGGCTATAAACTTTTGACAAAGGGTCGGGCTATTTGCCATACCCTGAGGAATAACTTTCCACTGATAACGTTTCATGGGTTCTTTAAAATTGACAGATGGCACATAAAGGCAAATCTTTTATTATCTTTTTCTGCCAAACGGATGGTATAAAAGCAATCTTTTAGATCCAATATTATTTTAAAGGTGCCCTGCGGAATAGCAGATGGGGAAGGGAGCCCAGGTTGTAACGCCCCCATTAATTCCATAGTCTCATTAACCCGTCTCAGGTCTTGTAACAACCTCCATTTTCCTGATTTCTTTTTTATCACAAATATAGGTGAATTAGACGGTTCTATATGACCACGGTCAAGTTGCTCCTGCACTAGCACCTCTGCCGCTTGTATTTTTTCATTTGAAAGAGGCCACTGATACACCCATACAGGAGTATCACTGAGCCACGTTATAGGATCTGCATGGGGAGCAGGAGTCTCCGAGGCCTCTATTAAAAATATCCTAGTCCTTGTCTATCAGTTCTAGGTCGAGGGATTATAGGCCGAACGATGCCTTGTCCCTCAGTCCCAAGACCTTGGGATGGAAGGAGCCCTTGATCTAATAATTGTGTAGTAACTTTATCATTAGGACTATAAAGATAGACTCTCATCTCTTTCATGACATCTCTTCCCCATAAATTGACCAGAAGGCCGGCAACTATGCATGGCTGAAAGCTGCCACTGTGATTTTCATCATCCCTCCACAACAGAATGTCAGTACTCTGTTCTGAATTTTGACTTTGTCCTATGCCTTGAAGGTGTGTCACTGTAGGTTGTTTAGGCCACTCATAGGGCCATTGATCACTGGCAAAAACAGATACGCCAGCTCTAATATCTAGGAGCCCTGTTATTCTTTTTCCTCTTATGATTAAAGTTGATTCTGGGTGTTTATTGCCAATAGGTTGAACCCAATATGCATCAGATGAGCCAAAACCCACCTGACCTCTTTTATCCTTTATATATTTGTTTGGAGATTCTACTTTTGGTAGGAGAACCAACTGTGCGATTCTCTGAGGGGGTTGAATGACTGTTATGGCTGTTGGAGAATGAGCCATAATTTTTATTTCTCCCTCATAATCTGGGTCTATCACAACTGGTGCTACTAAAAGGCCTTTCATGGTGGCACTGCTTCTGCCTAATAATAATCCTACACATCCAACAGGGAGTGGGCCATACACTCCTGTGGAAAGGGCCTGCATGCCCATCTCTGGGGTTAGTAGTGTGTAGGAGGAGGGACTGAGGTCCAGTCCTGCGCTGCCTGAGGTAGCTTGGTAGAGGTCACAAACGGATTTCCTTGCCTTGGGATGAAGGCTTGAAGAGCCCCATAACACTATTTTGGGGACTGGGGCTGGCCCCTCCTCACATTTCCCGAATTAGATGGAAAAACATTCCCATCCTTCTCTTTTTTAGAGTAACACTCATTGGCCCAATGTTTTCCCCTTTTACAATGAGGGCAGAGGCCCATAGGCTTATCCCCTGATCTGGAACTGTCTCCCTTATTCCTATGCGGGCATTGCCTCACCTGATGTCCTATCTGTCCATAGCCGAAACAACTGCCTGGATGGCCAGGAGTATGTTTTGACCCATTAGTCTTTTGTTGGAAGAGGACCTCTTTAACTGTCTTTCCCTGAAGGGCCGTGGCCATAGCAAGGCCCTGGGTATAAGAAGGGCCTACATCCGAGCAGAGTCTAATGTAATCAGAAATGGTTCCTTTTTTCCTGAAAGGTCTAAGAGCTGCTTGACATGCAGAATTTACATTCTCATAGGCCAGCTGTTTTACAAGAAGGAGACCAGCATTGGCATCTAACATTAGTCTACTTGAGGTTTGCATCAAGCGAGAGAAAAAAATCTTGAAAAGGTTCATCCGGCCCCTGCCTGATCTTTGAGAGGTCCTCTGACCGTGCTCCGGCCCCAGAGGGTAACTTCATCCAAGCTCTCTTAGCTGCAGCGTCAATCTGTGCACAGGCTGCAGGGTCTAAATCTAGCTGTCTATTGAGGTCGCTATATTGTCCTTCCCCCAACAGCATTTCAAAGGTGACTGGGTGGTTCTGGGCTCTATTAATATCTGCTGTTTTCTGACACTGCTCAGCATACTCTGACCTCCACAGCAAATAATCTTCTCCACTAAGGCAGGCCCCAGCAATTGCCTTCCAGTCTGAAGGTGGAAGGGCATCAGCGGAGAGGGCTTCAAGCACAGCCTGGGTAAATGCGGCAATAGCTCCATAAGAAGAACAAGAAGCAACTTTCAACTCCTTAAGCTGTTTGAAAGGAATAGATCGATGAACCCTATGCCTGACCCCTTGTGCATCAACTTCCTCAAAAACGGGACAAGCCATGAAACCCATGGTGTCTTCTCCCCTATCTGCCACCTGTTGTATAGTCTTTTGTAAAGGGGAGAGCTGTTGTAAAGGCAACAGCTGTCATTTTTCCGGTCTGGGTTTTAAAGGTGACACGGCAAAAGCAGTCAGAGGAGGGGGATCGAGTCCTGCAACAACTGAAGGGGGGGGGGTGTAGGGGGAGAATATTTTAAGGTTCCTTCAGCTATTAACTTACTAAAAATTCTACATAGACAAATTTCAGGTAGGGGCACAAAACTGTTTCCGGGCCTCTTAAGGTCTATCAGGGATTCCTTGTCGCCTTCCCATCCCCCTTCATCAGCCACCTCTGTATGTATGGGTTCTGGTGGTGCCGAAGGCTCAGGCCCTGGAGTATTTTCAGTGTGGGATCCTTCCTTGCTACTCGGTCCCTTGTGCCCGTCATGCCTTGGGTTGAGGCTATCCCTGATTAAAGACCAGAGTGAAAAGGCATCTACGGGGATCTCCACAGGGCTGTGAGTTTCAAAATGGGCCTGCAGAGCTTCCCCAACTTTTGCCCAAAGTTTAAGATCAACGGTTCCTTCCTCAGGGAACCACGGACAAATCTTTTCTATAAAATCTAAAAATTGTAAAAGTTGTTGCTGACTTACTCGGGCTCTGCTATTTTTCAGCATATTTTTAAGCATTTGAGCAAAAAGTGAGCGGCTACTCCCGTTCCCCATATTATAGATGAATCTACTTTTACACGTCTATTAAACTAAAGACAAGCGACAGAGTCAGTGAGAAGTGAAAGAGAAAGATAAAGTGGGAGCTCTCACATGGATACCTGGTCGGGCTGTCAGGGTCCAATTCCAGGCACGTAAGCTTTTGAGCAGTCACTGAGGTGTAGCCCCCAGCCAGACCCCCGCAGTTGCTCACGGCCTTTCTCAGTCCCTCGCATCCAAAAAGAGTCCTGAAAAGAATTCTGTTCTCCACTCAGCGAACGTTCCCAGAGAATCTGGGGAATTTGCTGAGGGTGCCACAGGAGAACCTATCGCTCGAGTCTTAAGAACAGGAGCCGGGCTATTCCCTTTTAACCGGCTGACGAGCGCCTGTTTGTATTTCTTTTAAAAGGAAAGCGAAAGAGAAGATTTAAGTCACCCCTTTATTACGTGGGCTCCACCTCTTTGGGTTCCTGTTCTTACCACCGTCCCCACACTCCATCGGTCGAGGAGCTGCGTCTGGAGCATAGTGCTACTCTTCCTTGGTGGCTCCTTGACGAATTCCCCTGTACTCAGGTCCCTGTTCGGGCACCACTTTCTGCCCGAGCCTGCCAGCAGGAGTCGAACAGGTCCTGAGTGGGGGAGTCAGGCTGTATATACAAAATAACAGAAGGACAGACTGTCTGGTGCAGAATGCCAACGAGGCTTTAATGTATACGACTTTTATACAGGAGTAAAGGAGAAATAGAGGTTAAGTTACTATAGTTAAAGGTAAATCTTAATGACTAGCTAGAGGGTATAGAACAAAGAAATCTGATAACACTGGGGATAACATTCCAGGCTGCTTTCGTCATGATTCCAGTAGGCGATAAATCAGTGTAAAAGCAGAAAAGGTCTAGGAACAGGTAAAATGGCGAACAAATCCAAAATGGCTGTACTTCTGCTTAGTATGCTTCTGGCATAGGCGCCCACAATTTTCTCTTAGAGCATAAATAAAACTTTATAGTGACTGTGATTCATAACCTTATTGGATATTTAAGTGTTAAATCTAATAATTGGGTCACAAAGTACTATTTATTCCCTTTAGGTGAAAATCACATTTGCAGTTTAAAATTATTTTTGTAAGCAGTTGTATTAGTTTCCTGTGCCTGTTATAAAAAATTACCACAAAGTTGGTGGCCAAAACAACAGAAATTTGTTCTCTCATAGTTCTTGAGGGCACAAGGGGAGAAGGCAATGTGACCACAAAGGCCAAAATCAGGGTCAGGGCTGTGCTTCCTCTAGAAACTCTTGGGGAGGATCCAGTCCTTGCCTCCTCCAGCTGCCGGGAACTGCTGGGCTTCTGGGACTGCATAACTTCAACCTCTGCCTTTGTGGTCACATTGCCTTCTCCCCTTCTGCCTGTGTTGATACTCCCTTTGCCTCTCTGATAAGAACACCAGTGACAGGAATTTGGGCCCGCCTGGATAATCCAAGAAAACTGCCCAATCTCAAGATCCTTAATGTAATCATATCTGCAAGGGTCTTTTTTCCAAATAAGAAAACATTTCCATATTCCCAGCATTGGGACCTGATATCTTTGGGGCCTACTACAGTAATTTTGATCCTAGAATTAGTAGCATGATAGTACTTCTTTTGAGGTAAAGCTAAGTTTATCCTGAAATGGGGATCTTAAAGACCAGGTAGACAGAAACTTCTTTTAAGCATTATTTCAAGTTACATCCTAATTTGTCACTGATATTTTAGCCCAGAGAGGAAATAAAAGATTAAAATAAATTAGATACATGAATGTCACTGGGTTTTTGGTAAACTAAAAACAAGTGTGTGAGTAGATAATTGATGCCTGCATGTGATTATCATACAGACTTCTTGGTAACCATAGAACCCTTAGAGTAAGACCTTGCAGTATTCATGAAAGAGGGACTTTGGAAACAAACTATCCTTTGGGTTTCTCCAAATAAACTTATGCTTGTGCAAGAAAGGCATGTTAAAAGTAAACACATTTTCAGAAAAATTGAAAGCAAGGACTCAGATATTTGTACCTGAATGTTCCTAGTGGCATTATTCACAATAGCCAAAGGTAGAAACAACCCAAGTATCCAACAACAGATAAGCAGATAAACAAAATAGAGTATACACCACAATGGAGTATTATTCAACCATAAAAAGGGAGTTCCAATACATGCTACAACACTGATGAGAAGGTATCCAACTTTTACTCTTTTTTTTTTTTTGGAATACCACTGATATACAATCTGACATTGGTTTCAAATATACAACACAGTGGTTCAACAGTTACCCATATTATTAAATCCTCACTCCCACTAGTGCAGTTACTGTCAACATAGGAAGATATTAAAGAATCACTGGCTATATTATCCATGTTGTACTACCATCCCCATGACCAACTTACATTATGATGGAGAATTTTTATGCGCTTTTATCCCTCTCACTCTCCCCACCCACCCACCTCAACCCCTGTGGTAACCACCAGTCACTTCTCGGTGTCTCTGGGTCTACTGCAGTTTTTTTCATTTTGTTTTGTTTTTATATTCCACAAATAAATCATATGTATTTGTTTTTCTATGCCTGGTTTATTTCACTCAGCATAATACCCTCTAGCTCCATCCATGTTGATGCATATGGCTGAATAATATTCCATTGTGTATATGTACCACATCTTCTTTATCCATTCATCTACTGATGGACACTTTGGTTGCTTCCATATCTTGGCCATTGTAAATAATGCAGCAATAAATATAGGGGTGTAAATATCTTTTGAATCAGGGATTTTGTTTTATTCAGGTAAATTCCTAGAAGTGGAATTATTGAGTCATATGGCATTTCTATTTTGTTTTTTGAGGGACCTCCATACTGCTTTCCACAGTGGCCACACCAGTTCACATTCCAACCAACAGAGTAGGAGGGTTCCCTTTCCTCCACATCCTTACCAACACTTGTTGTCTTTTTTGGGCAGTGGCCATTCTAACTGGTGTAAGGTGGTATCTTACTGTAGTTTTGATTTCCATTTCCCTGAAGATTAGCAATGTGGAGCACGTTTTCATGTGCCTGTTGGCCATCTGTATTTCTTCTTTGGAGAAATGTCTGTTCAGGTCTTCTGCCCATTTTTTAATTGGGTTCTTTGTTTTTGGTGTTGAAGCATATGAACCCTTCATATATTTGGATGTTAACCATTTATCAGATAAACCATTTATACATATATTCTCCCATACTGTAGGTTATCATTTTGCTCTGCTGATGATGTCCTTTGCTGTACATATTTTTAGCTTGATGTAGTCCCATGTGTTCATTTTTTGTTTCCCTTGCCTGGGGAGATATGTCCAGGAAAAAACTGCTCATACTTATGTTCAAGAGATTTTGGCATGTTTTCTTCTAAGAGTTTTATGATTTCGTGTCTTACATTTAGGTCTTTAATCCATTTTGAGTTTACTTTTGTGTATGGAGTTAGACACTAATCCAGTTTCATTATTTTGCATGTAGCAGTCCAGTTTTCCTAACACCAGTTATTGAAGAGGCTCTTTTCCCATGTATGTTCATGGCGACTTTATCATATATGGACTATATATGTGTGGATTTATATCTGGGCTCTCTATCCTGTTCCATTGATCTATGGATCTGTTCTTATGCTAGTACTGTAATGTTTTGATTACTGTAGCTTTGCAGTATAGCTTGAGGTCTGGGAGTATAATAACCCCAGCTTTGTTCTTCTTTCTCAGGAACACTGTCTCTTCAGGGTCTTCCATGGTTCCATATGAATTTCAGGGTTATTTGCTCTAGTTCATTGAAAAATGGCATTGATATTTTGATTGTTGCTCCTTTCTATAGCTACCTTCATGTTCTCTTTGACAATTTCACTATGAATCTAGTTTATTATTTACAATGCTTGGAATTCTTTGGGATTCTTGAATCTGTGAATTGGTATCTTTCATCAGTTCTAGAAAATTCTCAGCCATTCTCCCCTCAAATATTATCCTGGTCCTATATTCTCTTCTTTTTTAGAGTTGTAATTAAACATATTATGATGTTCTCACTCTATCCCCCATATATTTTTAAATAATAGCTTCAAGATACAGTTCACAGGCCTTAAATTTCTCCCTTGTAAAGTCTAAAATTCTGTGAATTTCAGTATATTTAGAGATACACAACCACTACCACTTATAGTTCCAGAACATTGCATCACTCCAAAAATTTGCCCCATACCCATTAACGGTATTCTGAGCAGAAGGCAGTTTTTCCATGCAGTTCCTAATGGTGGGGCAGTTGACCTCTGGTTTGTTCTACAAAGGCATAGCCCTTTATAATCCCAGCTTTGCATGGGGAGGATTTCCCAGTAGACTACAGCCTTTGGACAGATCTTGGGCTCTGTGTCTTATTCCCCTATGCCACAGTAAAAACTAAAGCTTATCCTCACTGTTTTATTAAATGCTCCTGTGGCAAAAGAAGCATCAGTGCTCCTCTTGTTACAGTTTTGCTCTAATAATCTCTTACTATGTTGTCAGCTTCATGTTGTTTTTGTACAGATTTAAAAATACATATTTTATGTAGCATTGTTCCCCTATAGTAATCTCTATCCCAAATATAGCCAGCTGTATCACCATAAATGGAGGTCAAACTTTGCATATATTGTCCAAGCTTATTTGAAATTATCTATAAAAATAATTTACACATCATTTATCATATGGAACACTAAAAATATGAGACTACTCAAGAGTAAGCATTAATCCTCTCTCAGTAGGTTACTTACCTTTGTGCATCCCAGGATTAAGTGCTCTAATTTAGATGGTAATCATGAAATTGCACTATCAAATCTTCCATGCAAGAAATTACCTATAGCAATTATCTGTATTCCTCATTTAGTGATACTACAATATGCCTCCAATTATCTTTGGAGATATTATGAAATTCTCAAGCAGAATTAATAATTTCAAGTTGGTAGGAAGAGTGACATCACAACCTGGCTTTAAAAATTTGAAATTAAAATAGACTAAGAACCACTGGTTGTAGATACACTGACTAGTTAATATAACCAAGTAACAATTATCACCTTTGGGCTACTTACTAATATACTTACTTTGCTTCAAGTTGGATTGTTCTTTTCCTGAGATATACCAATGCTGTGGGCTCTGCTGCCAAAACTTTAAGTTTGCCATGAAGATTAAATGCAGTTCTTTGGCCTTTCTTTATTGTCTCAATAAAAGCATCATATTCTTTTCTGAAGTAAGAATGGATTTGTATGCAGTGACATACTCTATTACCTGAAATACGATTTTTCTGCCTATGATACTGAATTTTTTTATATACTATGGATCAAAACTTTGCAAATATCTTTATAGATTATTTTTAAATTAAACATGAGCAATTAGAAGTCTAAAAATTTACAGATTTGAGCACGTAGCAAGATCAAGTATGACTGGGTAAGAAAGACAGTATTCACTGAATACATACACTTTGTTAATCATTATAATACTGTGAGCTTAAATACGAAAGAGAAAAATGGGGACTATATTTTTGCTCTACTTGGGTATGAACACTTATAGGATGTCAGTTAAAACCAATGCCAGGTCTAATTATCCTAATTTTAGATCTTGTGAATATAATTACATATCATCCCTTACTACCTTCAAATCTAGTCTTCATTTAGACCTTGAAATCCTAGATTCCCTTCACCTCCCTATTTTTCTAATCTATCAGTTCCTAATGGCTGATCAGTATACTCGATTCCCAAATTGCATTTCTATTCCCAAGACTTCAGGTGCAACGGTAGAAAACCCCTGATTACTGTACCTTCATGGTTTCCAATGGTGTTTAAGTACAGAATTTCTCTGGAAAGATAATGGAAGAAAATAGAAACAGTGGGTGACCTCAGGGGAAAGGGGAAGCAGGGTCTGAGATAAGAAGGACCTGACTTTATTGGTTCCCTTTCCTTCCTCCCTCCTTTTCTTCCATATTAATCTTTTGTTTGCATTACCTATACAAAACCAAATAATTAAGAAACATTTTAAATAAGTTAAAAAACAAAAGAGTTATAAAAGTTTGGTCTTGGTTTCCAAATTCTGCTCGAGGATTTCGGAGGGGATCAAAGTATGCAAGGAATAGAAAATCTGTAGTTTTCTCTGAAAGCTATAGTTATGCTTTTTACCCCCACTACATCTGTAGTATCTGGTATCCCTCACTGGTTTTCTCTTACCTAGACAATATCTAAAAAATATTGTCCAGGAAGACATCTGGGCTATCAAGAAATGGTATAAGGAGATTATTGACCAATGGCAAGATGGCAAGTACCAGAAGATATCTGAGTGGGAGATATCAGTTGTCTTTTTGACACGACTGTACTACCTGTCTACCCACATCAGAGGTCTACCACTTAGGAACCTTTAATAAAATAGAGACCATTAATCTGTGGTCTTCCAAATTACACACTCCACTGTTCCTGGCCATCCTCCACACCACATGCCTCTGTGATGTGCTGCAACAACTCAACACAACTCAGATACATCAATGGATAAAAAATAAATTTGTATTTACACCATGATCAGCTCCCATATCTTTTAGAAGAAACAGATTTCAGAACACTCATGGGAACCTTTAAGAATGCACAAAAAATGCATTAAAAGAGGCGAACTGTCATGCCACAGGTAGAATAAAGTTTTGCTTGACTCACAAAATGTATTAACATTTAGAAAATTTCCCTAGAAAACATACTTCTAGCTTCTTGAACAAAACTCTGAAAATCTACTAACATGGGTCCCCCATTCTGGTAATGGCAGTAATCAGCTGGAGCATTAGATTGTATTGGTTCATTATTTTACCACAGTCCTCATGATTTCTTATTCTTTTATAGCCAGCCCACTTAACCCTTTTATATGACCTTCCTGGCCTCTGTATTAAGGCTTCCATTAAACCTCAGAAAACCAGAGATATGCTTACTGGTACAGGAATCTGAGGGAGAAGAGGAATGGCATACATTTCATCTCCATTCCCATATATGTATCTAGACTATTTGTGCAGCATAGTACCAGGAACACAATAGGCCAGCCACTTTCCAGAGTCTAGTTGCCTCCATAATTCACCTATTTCTATAGAAGCTCACTCTCTCTAAGCTTTGGTCTTTCTGCTTACTAAGTCCTTGGCTCTCTCTACAACCTACCCTCAAATTTTGTTATATGAGTCTCAGGTCCTCCTTGCTTTGATTCAGGCATGGCTCTCCATGTCAAATCCTCTATCTTTGATTTTAAACAGAATTTGGTATTTGTTCTCTGGTTCTGAGTATTCAGAGAAGCAAGCTGATACTCCCATTTTCTGCCTAAGTGGATCTTTCTAAGAGGGAAGGTCATGATTATAGAAGACAGTGCTTAATAGTTTATTAACAATCAAATGTACTGGAATAACATGAAAATGAAAGGCAGATTATTTATTGAGAAGCTAGAAGGAAAGTTTCTCTAAGTCCCAAATGATTTCTATTTCCCTCTGAAGAATAGGATTCTTTACAATGTACATTGATACAACTATTTGCATAATGCACAGTCTACAAAGAAATCTTGGGAAATAGGGAGAAAAGTACTATACATATAGATATTATCTTTTATTTAATCCCATGTCTTTTCTCAAAGAATTAAATTTACCACCATCCCCCAAATGAATTCAATATAACTATACTAATTTAAAGCAGACAGCTCTTTATATAATAAAATATCTGACAAGTATTAGCATTTGGAATGCAAAGAGAAGTTATGTCAGTTATGGTAACTCTCCTTCGTTGATTTCATACAAGGAGAATGTCAGCATGATTCTTGATATTAATGAAACCTATTCAAAACATTACCTTTAAACATTCATCTAATAACATTCCTTAATGACTAAAATACCAAAAGCAGTATCACTGATCACAACGTATAAAATGAAGCTAAACTGTCAATATACCAATTCTAAAAGATTTTCTAGAGGACTTAAAAAGAAGAAAATACTCTGGTTTCTCAATTTTACATTCTTAGGGATTTGCATCAAATTTCTTAATTCCACTGGTAGGTATATGTGCTTACTTTGTGCTTACTTTTCCTTAGAGAAAGGCACTACGTTTTTACTTAGACAAGAAATAAAACACATACTGTGTAATGTTTAAAAGTTAAAGAAAAGACTGAATTCTTACTTGCCTGTGGCTGTTTTACTCAGAGACCAATAGTTTACAGAAGTCTTCAGGTAAGAAATTATTTCTTCTAGGCAAGGAGGAAGGCATACTGATTTCACCTGTTTACTATCACTTATTTTGTGGGGTGGGAGGGGGTGGTAAAAAAAGTAAAAAAAAATAGGATTGATGGGCAAACTGCAATTGTTTATAAGAAAAAACAGGTATTTCTAAAACCTTGAAAAGCAAAATCAAATATTATGTAAAGCCATAGCATTTTCTAATATAATCTCCACATTTCCAATGTTCAGTGTAGTCAAACCCCTTGCTTACCATGTTTACCATGTCTACCTATACCTCTAATCTGCAAGGGGGTCTCAATTTAGTATGTTAGATCAAATCTAAACAAAGACTTCAATGCTACCACAAACAAACCCAAAACAACAAGAACTATCAGGTGCCTCCTGGCAGCCAAATTCTTAACAAATCAGCTAATACTTTCAGATGGATGCTTAAAATGACGTTAGAGGGCACAGCAAGGTTGTTGCTCAAAAACTGACAACCTCCTTAAGCTAAAACAATTGAAACACTCACTAACTACATAGTAATATAAATCCAGCATTGCATTTTTCCCTATCAATTCTTTCCAACAAATTGAATAAACCTCAAAACCGACAAATGGAATGTAGTCAGACAAGCAGTGGTGTTACTAAGGCAGGAATATTGGTTGTCAAGATAGACCATTTCTACCACACGAAAATTCCATTGTTTTAAGAGCATTATGATACCTAATCAAAAACATTTCGGTATATGATGTAATATTCATCAGAGGTCCTTCCTCATTACAGTCTACTTTTCAGTTTCTGTAATTATGTATTTGTGCATGCTTTCCAAAAATTCCTTGTCACTTTTACTAATGATAGGAGGGAGAACTGCATGTTTATTTATTTCTTGGACTGACATTTGTCACAATCTGCACACTGGTTCACCAGAGAGAAGTTAAGTCTTGACTTGCTTTTGCAAAAAAAGCCAAAACTGTGATAAAAACCTGAAAGAAAAAAAGACCATCAATTAATCTAAAGGTTAAAATAAACCAAATCAAATATTGATCTAAACAATACATATTTGTTTCAGGAAAAAGAATGTCCCATGGATATCTGAGATAAATATTTCAACCTATGAATTAAAAGGTCTTGTCTATACTTTCATGTGCTCTTCCTCTGACATAGAAATTACCAAACACCGGTCAATAAAGAGCCCTTTTCTTATGAACCAAACATATGTGTCATATAATTAGATGGTTTCTTATGTTTAACTCAACGCTTTCTAGCAGAAGTCTTAGCATTTCATTTGTTTCATGTGGGAAAACTAGTTTGGAAGCTCCCTGATGACACAGACAAGGTCAAATACTTCTCTACCCACATGCCCACCTGGCCCAGCCACAGTTGTCCAGCACACAATAGCTCTATTATGGTTCATGAATTTATTTTTACGATAAACTTTATTATAATTATTGTCTTTAATATGAACACAGTAACTGAAAAGTAAGATGTCAGGACTTCTGCTAAAAATCCATCTATCAATGACGTCAAAGATAACAGAGTGCCTTCCTAATACAGTTTTCAAGCAGCTACATTGTACTGCTTTTTTGAAAGAATAATTATCCAATTAGAGTTGGATATGGAAGTTAGTTCTCGGCACCTGTTCACATTTACATCAAACAGAACCTCTAGCTTGCTTAAAAGTATCTGGCAAGACAAAACATTTAAAACTCCCCCTCAGCCCATTACAGGTATATACTCAAGGGCATCACAATACAATACTTGGAAAATACAAGCTGAAGAAAATTCATGAAAAACCAAAAATGATCCAGAATCCCACCACCCAAAGATAATGACTATTTAATTTTTGGTGTTTCTCCTCCCAATTTTTATAATTATAAATTTTATAAAAATTTTGTAAGAAAAATTAGGGTCACTCTCTATATTGTTTTGTATGCTCATTTTTTCATTTAATACTTTAAAAGCACTTTTCCATGTTTTCAAAAACGACTTCTAATGATTGCATAGTATTTCAATAATGCTGTGATGAATAAATGTCTCCATCAATTTTACTGTATTTAGCAATATAATTAATATCTGGTTATCTGAAAGAACACTTATGGCCTATAAATACAGCCCACAGGCCATATAGAGGAGGAGGAAGATACCAAAATAATTTCAAAGTTTAAAAGACCTAATTTATCTTATGTTGATGAACTGGACAATAAAAAATCAACTTATAAATGAACATAAAGTAGCTCCAACAAGGTAATAACCTACAAATGGATCAACAGTTTTCCCAAATGAGAAATCAGTTTCCTTGTTCATTCATTTAATCTATATTTATTGAATGCTCAGTGCTGGGAATTGTTTTAAGGTAGAGATTCAACAATAAATTAGATAAAGTCCCTGGCAACTTGGAGCTTACAGTCTGGTAGGGGAGATTGACTATAAAATAGTATAATTTCAGACAGTAAAAGGTAGTAGTCAGAGGAGGAAGGAATGGGTGTGATCCCTGGGGAGTGGGTGGTCACTTCTGAACACCATTGGCTTCCTATTACCCTTAAGAATATAAAATCTGAGTTCCTTTACTTCACCTATGAATGACCTATATACAGGAACTAGGGACTCTTTTTCTATGACCAAATCTAGCCTTTTCATGCCCATTCTCCTCATAACTCCCATCCTCACTACCCTGAACTTGCTGTCTTACCCGAAGGTCTTGCTTCTCTCCACATCCCTGCATTCTCTACCGCCATTCTCACCACTCCCCTCCCCACCAAGACTCACATGTTCTACCACTCTCATTCTCTTGACTTTTACTCATTTTTCAGACCTTAGCCTTTCCCTCCAGGAAGGCCGCCCTGGGTTCCCTTAAATTTGGCCAAGTGCCATGCCTATGTTCTCTTATGGTACTGTGAATATCCTCTATCATGGTATTATCACTCAGTTACATGCTATTAAAGAATTTCTGTTTATATTCTCTGTCTCTTGTAGGCTGTAAGGTTGACAAGATCAGGAACCAAATTATTTTCATTCTCCATTATCCCTCCCCACTTATATGCATTCCAGTGCATAATACAGTTTCTAGCAGAGTACGTACTCAAAAAAAAAATCTGCTTAGTAATCAATAACCCCTGAACAATATTTGGTTTTCTCAGAAGAGATGTCTTACTGTGCTCTCAAACCAGACCACAGCTAAAATGACTGTTCCTTAGCATCTACAGAATGCCACCAAGTTACATAAACCAACTCAGATAACCCTTTACTCAGTCATTCATATTAGAGGGATACAGAGAAAACAAATCACAAGGGTTCCCAGCCAAGTCTAGTGAGTCTAGTTAATTAAGCCATTGCTAGAGCAGACAAGGCAGTGGTACAGAGGTGGGCACAAAAGGCTACGAAAGCCCAGAGGGACATCTCACTAGTCTGTGGGAGAGGGCAGGGGAAGCATCCCAGGCAATGCTTAAGTTGTGCTGCATTTATTTATTCAGTAGGTATCGGGGGGGCACCTATTTGTCTGCCACTATTCTAGACCCTAGAGATGTAACACTGAACAAAACAAAGTCCCTAACCTCCCAGGGGTTATGTTCAAGTAGAGACAGACAACAAATGAGGAAAAATACAGTATGACATAATGGGGATTATATAGGAGAAAAATAAAACAGGGAATGGGGGAGAGTAAGAAAGGGGAGAGGGTGCTATTTTACATAAGGCATTAAGTCAAAGAGGAAAGCCCTCACTGATCAGGTGACATTTCAGCAATATGGAAACAATAAGTCTTGGATTCCTGGGAGAAGAGTGGTTGAAGCAGAGGGAGCAGCAAGTTCACAGGCCTCAAGGCAGAACAGCATGTCTGAAGAGCAGCAAAATGTGCAGTGGGGCTAGAAGATAACAAGAAAGTGAGAGAAGAAAGAATGAGGTCAGAAAGGTAGCTGCCAGATCATGTAAGATATAGGGACTTAAAGGCAGGACTACTACTAGCCCATTGGGCAACATAGGGTAGGTTAGAAAAAAGTGCTTCTTTCTCTGGGCAGACTTGGCGGGAGGAGTAATGAGCTGGAGTGTGGCCTCATTATTCCAGTGTTGGAACAACAGCCTCACTTACAGGAACTAGGCTTAACTATGAATGAGATAGAAGCCATTAAAGGGCTGTGGGTAAAGGAGTGACAGCTGACTTACATTTTGAAAGAATGCTCTTGCTGCGTTGTGAAAATAAGCCAAGATTGCTGAGGATTAGATGTGGGTATGAGAGAGCAGTCAAGGATGGCCATAAAGTTTTTAGCCTTAGTAATTGGAAAGATGGGAGATGGGAAAGGCAATTCCATGAGAACAGGAGTTTGGAGCTTTCCTATTAAGATGTTGAGTAGACAGCTGGATATGTGAAACTGGAGTTCAGGTGAGTAGTCTGAGTTAAAGTGTGTAAGTCATCTGCATATAAATGGCACATAAAAGTTATGACAGAATGAAAATGACCTGGAATACATAAACAAAGCAGAGGTCCAAGTATTGGACCTTGGGGGCACTCCAAAGTTTAGAGGTCTGGTAGATCAAGAGGAAGCAGTATAAGAGCCTGGAAAAGAGTGTTCAGGGAGGTAGAAGTGAGAAGTATATCCTGAAGTCTGGTGAAGAAAGTGTTTATAAGAAGGAAGTGATCAATTGTGTCAAAGGCTGCTGACAGATTGTGGGTAAAATTGCAGTATTTCCAGAATCTCTTGCCTGGTCTTAGTTCATCTCCATATCAATAGGTGTTTCCAAGGGGTGGAGCAAAGTAGTCTATCTCCGTATCAACAGGTGATTATGGGGGAGCAACAGTGCGGATAAAGTGAAGGTTCCTATGGCCAGGATTCTTCACCTGGCCCTGGTTGGCTAGCTCACTACACACATGTGACAATACTTTGTTATTGACTCTATATAAATAGCTCCGCCCAGTGCTCTGGGCGACACAGTGGCAAGGCTGTAAGGCTGCAGGAGAGCAGAGAGGAGACTGGAGTGTGGGCAGCACCAAGGACAGAGACTGACATGGTTGTGGGGGCAGAGAGGCCCAGAGGCAGAGACCAGACTTGCTCTGAATGGATGGGATTCTAGTGACTGACCTGCCACCGTAGGAATAAAGTTGGGTATAAACCTTTCACCCCAAGAACATTCCACTGTCATTTCTTCGGATTCATTGATTCCATAGTGAACTTGTCCAGGGCTGAAACCCACTGGCAAGGCAAATGGTATATCTGGACGGGAGAGGTTGGGTGGGTCTCTTTTTTGCAGCCGGGTGGTGAAAGACACGGGTAAGCAGAAGTGGACGACTGCTTGTAAGCAATAAACAGGTTGTCCCACTTTATTTCTCCCTTTGACTAATTTCGGTTTCAAAAATAATTTGCCCCAGGTTGGGAAAAAGATTTTCCCCCTGGAGTTACACAAATCAAGTATTAAATAACCACTAAATCTAGCACAAGTGCTATTTCACTGGTATGGTGGGACAAAGCTTGACAGACATAGGTTCAGTCCGTGGAAAGGGTAGGATTGGTGACAATGCATATAGACAACTCCTTCAAGGAGTTTGGTTGCAAAGGTCACTAGTAGGCAGATTACGGGATGAAAAGTATCCCTGGAAAGGAAATGGATTCTTCAGAAGGGCCAAAGCATGAGATAGCATAACTCAGAAACTTCCATTAGCTCAGTGTTATTAAAGTGTAAAGCAAGTAGTAGGTGGGCAGGTTAGGCTGTAAGAGAGGCAGAGGCTGACTATCACACTAGGGAACTTGCATTTTATCCTGAAGGTGAAGTAGAATACAGGTGACCCTGAACAACACAGGGTTATGGGCGCCAATCCCAGCACAGTCAGAAATCTGGGTGTAATTTCTGACTTCCCAAAAACTTAACTAGTAGTAGCCTATTGGTATCCAGAAGGTTTACCAATAAACAGTCAATTAACACGCATTTTGTATACGTGTTACAACAAAGTAATCTTACAATAAAGTAAGCTAAAGAAAAAAAGGTTTTCACCAAGGTCCCCCCAAATTTCCAATATATTGATTTGGAAAAAAACTACTTAAGTGTACCCCCAAAGTTCAAATCCTTGTTGTTCAAGGGTCAAATGTAATGACATAATCATTTTTAATTTTTAGAATATTTTGGAAGCAAGAGTGAAGGTGCGTTGGAAAAAGAAAGATAAAGTTAGATACTGAACATTTCCAGAAGAAAATTAAGGAGTGCCTGAATTTGGGAATGGGGATGCTGAAGGGCGAGCATAGACAGATAAACTGAGAAGACGTTAGGAGGGCACACTATACAGGATTCTGTCATTTGTGCAGCGGACAAGGCCAGAGAGGGAGGGCACAACTCGCTTCTAAAGGCCGGGGTTCACCACCACTCCCAACGTCCAAACTTGTCAATTCTACAGCCAAATAACCATTCCACCCCTCTTTCCTGTATGTCTTCATTTAAAAATTTGAGAACAGATATTCAACACCAAGCTCAGAACCTTCCTTAGGCTAGGAGGAACTCGAGGGTTGATGCCAAGAAGAGGCCACAGGGCGAGAAAAGGAGGAGTCAAAGGTTTTAAAGGTACCACTTTTTTTCAGTTTTGCGTAGTTAGGCTGCGGGAATTCCCTTCCCGCGGAAGCCCACGGGGCGTCAGGTGGTAGACCGCAGAGGCTCCGCCCCTCGCCCCCGAGGGACTCGAGTGAACCAAATACTGTCGGTCCTCCTTCCGTCTCCTGCCCCGTAACGTTTCCTCCTAGTCATTTCCGACCCGTTTCTATCTTCCTCGAAACCATTACTCCACTTCACCCTTCCTCCCTCCTCACCTTAATCCCCTCCTCCAAACTCCGGCTCGTGCTTCGACATAGTAACTAGGGAACCGGAGGCATGGAACTCCATCTTGGGACGAGTAGCCTGGCTAAGGAAAGCAGCGGAAAACTACAATACCCCGAAGACGCTTCCATTTCTTCCCTTTTCCTCAGTGAGGCCCCCCTCAGCCACACCGCCTTTTAAAGACCCTTTTAGCCACGTCGACTGTATGGGGAAAGTCTTTTAAATACATGTTTAAGTTGAAGTCTACTATTTCAAGAGCATTCTGCAGGTTAAACTGAGAAGTAAGCCCCGGTTAGAAAAAAGAGAAAGGAGGTTCACGACTGAGTCTGGCACGCAGTTAGACAGTCGCTGTGACGGCCGCCAGGCATCCGCATGGCCGCCTAGGAGGCGGGGCCTCGGGCGAGGGCGCGGGGAAACGGGCCTGCGCGCTGCTCTTCTTTTCCGAACCATCATGTGTGGGGAGTGTGTGCTCCGAACTTGTGTTCCGTCCGGTGGCCCGCCTGTCTCCTCATCCCGTGTCCCCAGGTCTAACCGGACCCTGCTTTTCCCTCAACCTCAGGTGGAGCCGCCGCCAAGATGCAGATTTTCGTGAAAACCATACTGGGAAGACCATCCCTCTCGAGGTACCAGCCATGGAGTCTGAGGAAGCCAAGGCCTGAGTAAGGGCCCGAGGTGGATTTCGCATCCGGCACTGCTTGCTGCCTTAGAAAGTGCCTCCAAGTCTGCGATCTGAAACCTGGCCCGAAGCTGAGCGTTGTTTGCCGAGCCGGGTCCTGCGGCCGGTTTCCGATGCCCGAAGCCAGGGCTTAGGCCTCCAGTGGTTCCGGCCCGGTAGCCGGCGCAGGGGGCTCGTGGCGGGGAAGCGTGTTCCCCAGCTCAGACCCGGGAGGTTGCCTGCCCGCTGGCAGAATGCTGGGCTCTGGTGGGTGGGCTTGAGTCCCGACCCCGCTGGCTTCTGTGGTAACCTTCAAACTGAAGTGAGCGTTCTAGTTTCTCAGTGTGTTACCAATGCGTTTTCATTTTAAAACTCAGGTTGAACCTTCGGATACAATAGAAAATGTAAAGGCCAAGATCCAGGATAAGAAAGGCAAGTAATATTTGCTAGTTCAGAAAATTTATAGAAGTTCCAGCCTTCTGTAAATAAGGTCGTATCTGCTCTTTGTGGGGTGAGCACGGTTCTGACGGACAGAATGAGACTCATTTGAGTAACACGAGACAAACGTTTATGAGCATGGAGCCAAGCCGCCCTGCGTTTCAAATATGTGAATTTGGATTAGTTATTCTCAACACCTGTTTCCTTATCTAAAATGAAAACTAACACGTATTAAGTGTTCTTGACATTAAGGTGAAATATATAAACGTTTAAAACTTCACCTAACCTGTAGTAAGAACACAGTGACAACTATTGGTTCTATGTGTTTGTTTCAGGGTTGTTACTTTGTGAATCTCCGGCAGATAAACTTGTTCTGCTGTCCCTAATTGTTCGTTTTCATTAGGAATTCCTCCTGATCAACAAAGACTGATCTTTGCTGACAAGCAGCTGGAAGATGGACGTACTTTGACTACAACATTCAAAAGGTCTGCTTGGAGGAAAGAGCGTTTTAAATAAAAGTACTTTGGAAACTTTAACCAATGTGCAAAAGTGGGGGAAATAGTATTAGATTAGCAACAGATTCGCAGGTGACTCCTACACAAACTTTTGAGAAACACAGTTTCTCACATTCTAGATTTTGCAGAGTGCATCCGCTGGTGTAATTTGCTGTGTTCTTTAATCTCTGTAAAATAGTAATTAAGAGTCAGACTAACCCCAACAAGGTTCTATTTATGTAACTGTGTACGTCTTACCACATCCAATTTTAAGATGCCTGATGCTACTTATCAGTTCTTACTGGAGCGTGAGCTTAATCATTTTTAAAGCCTCCTTTTTCCCCTTACATTGATAGGAGTCTTACTGACACTTCGTGGTGGTACTAAGAAAGAAGTCTTACACCACTCCCAAAAAGAATAAACATAAGAGAAAGAAGGTTAAGCTGGCTGTTCTGAAATATAAGGTGAACCTGTATATTAAAATTTTTACCTATTTTTATTTGCATCTCTGGTTTCAAACTCTCTTCAATATAGAAGTTTTGCTCTTTTCCTCCCTGCTTAGTATTTGAACAAGTTTTATATAATGGGGTTCCCTTATAACTGGTTCCAGCTAAGGTTCTGACTTTGAAGTCAGATCTGAGTTTCAGGTCTTAGCTCTGTCCACCACTTTAATGAACTTTGAACTTTTTTGTTACAGTAATTACTGGTAAGGCTTTGGGGTGCTTTGGTTTAGAACTATTAAAAATTACCACTGTTATGCAAATAAAATGTTAAACATTTTGAGTTCCTTAGATTGCATATATCTTGTAAAATTATCTTAACAGAAGGTATGTTCTTTTTAGGTGGATGAGAATGGCAAAATTAGTCATCTTCGCCAGGAGTGCCCTTCAGATGAATGTGGTGCTGGAGTTTTTATGGCCAGTCACTTTAACAGACATTATTGTGGCAAATGTTGTCTGACCTATTGCTTCAATAAACCAGAAGACAAATAATTGTATAAGAGTTAATAAAAGACATGAACAAAAATTAATTGTTGGAGTTTATTCCAGTAATTTATTAGAGTGGCTTTTAGCATCAAATTGATGATCACTTTTTTTTTTAATAAACACTCTACACTTTGGCAGGAGAATTCTATTTAATATCAGGTGCCTAGATATAAACCAGTTTTGTGTTTGTTTTTTACATCAGTACTATTTGGGACCAGATAATTCTTTGTTGTGTGGGCTCCCTGTGCATCATAGGATGGTGAATGGCATCCCTGGCTTTTACCCACTTGATTCCAGTAGCATAGAGCCTCTCCCTAACACCAAAAGGGGTAATCCAGACATTGCCAGATGACCCCTGGTGAAGAACTGGCCCCTTAAGATTGAGAAACACTGATTTGTATGAATCATACAAATCAGAGGCTACATATTGGTTATGTTAAAAAATTTTAAGGCTAAGAACTAATATCTGGATTCAGCAAAGTTGCAGGATACAAAATTAACACACTATCAGTTGCTTTCCTATACACTAACGATGAGCGAAAAGAAAAATCAGGAAAACAATTCCATTCACAATTGCATCAAAAAGAATAAAATACCTAGGAATAAACCTAACAAAGGAAGTGAAAGACCTATACCCTGAAAACTGTAAGACACTCCTAAGAAAAATTAAAGAGGACACTAAAAAATGGAAATTCATTCCATGCTCTTGGATAGGAAGAATATTGTCAAAATGGCTATACTACCTAAAGCAATCTACAGATTCAATGCAATCCCTATCAAAATACCCACAGGATTCTTCAATGAACTGGAACAAATAGTTCTAAAATTCATATGGAACCACAAAAGACCCCGAATAGACAAAGCAATCCTGAGAAGGAGGAATAAAATGGGGAATTACGCTCCCTGACTTCAAGCTCTACTACAAACCTTCAGTAATCAAGACATTTTGGTATTGGCACAAGAACAGACCAACAGACCAGTGGAACAGAATAGAAAGTCCAAACATTAACCCAAACATATATGGTCAAATAATATATGATAAAGGAGCCTTGGATATACAATGGGGAGATGACAGCCTCTTCAGCAGCTGGTGTTGGCAAAACTGGACAGCTATATGTAAGAATATGAAACTGGACTACTGTCTAACCCTGTACACAAAAGTAAACTCAAAATGGATCAAAGACCTGAATGTAAGTCATGAAACCATAAAACTCTTAGAAAAAAACAAGCAAAAATCTCTTGGACATAAACATGAGCGACTTCTTCATGAACATATCTCCCCTGGCAAGGGAAACAAAAGCAAAAATGAACAAGTGGAACTATATCAAGCTGAAAAGCTTCTGTACAGCAAAGGACACCATCAGTAGAACAAAAAGACATCCTACCCAAAGTATGGGAGAATATAGTCATAAATGATATATCCGATAAGGGTTTGACATCCAAAATATATAAAGAACTCATGCACCTCAACGAACAAAAAGCAAATAAACCAATTAAGAAATGGGCAGAGGACATGAATAGACACTTCTCCAAAGAAGAAATCCAGATGGCCAATAGGCACATGAAAAGATGCTCCACATCACTAATCTTCAGAGAAATGCAAATTAAAACCACAATGAGATATCACCTCACACCAGTAAGGTTGGCCAACATCCAAAACACAAACAACAACAAATGTTGGCAAGGATGTGGAGAAAAGGGAGCCCTCCTACACTGCTGGTGGGAATGCAAATTAGTTCAACCATTATGGAAAGCAGTATGGAGGTTCCTCAAAAAACCCAAAATAGAAATACCATTTGAGTCAGGAGTCCCACTCCTAGGAATTTACCCTAAGAATGCAGCAGCCCAGTTTGAAAAAGAGATGCACCCCTATGTTTATTTCAGCACTATTTACAATAGCCAAGAAATGGAAGCAACCTAAGTGTCCATTAGTAGATGAATGGATAAAGAAGTGGTACATATACACGATGGAATATTATTCAGCCATAAGAAGAAAACAAATCCTACCATTTGCAACAACACGGACGGAGCTAGAAGGTATTATGCTCAGTGAAATAAGCCAAGTGGAAAAAGACAAGTATCAAATGATTTCACAAATATGAGGAGCATAAGAGCAAAGAAAAAAACTGAAAGAAAAAAACAGCAGCAGGCTCACAGAACCCAAAATGGACTAATAGTTACCAAAGGGAAAGGGACTGGGAAAGATGGGTGGGAAGGGAGGGATAAGAGGGAAAAAGGGGCATTACGATTAGCAGATGTAATGTTGGGGGCCCACGGGGAGGGCTGTACAACTCAAAGAAGACAAGTAGTGATTCTATAGCATCTCACTACGCTTATGGACAGTGACTGTAATGGGGTTGGTGGGGGGTACCTGATGAAGTGGGTAGTTTAATAATCATAATGTTGCACATGTTAATTGTAGATTAATGATACCAAAATAAATATTTTAAAAAAATTAAAGGCTAAGCTTTAAGTTGTCAGTTCAGAAACTCATCCTGAGTCCCTGGCTGGTTTGGCTGGTATGTTTGCCATCTAGTACAAGGGAACATAATTTATTGTCAGTGTCAAGCAAGAACTCAGTTTAAACTCTTAATGTTTGCTAATACTGTTGAAGCTGAAAAATAGTTTTGAGCTGTATTTGGTGCCAAATTTTGCCCATGGAGCTTGATTCAGGGAGAATTGTTTCTCTTCATACCACTGTTAACTAAAACATGCACTTGAAGTTTATTAATAAAGTGATTACTGTGTTTAGTGATACACCAAATATTCCCTTTTACCATATTCTTTCTACTCCAGTATTTCTAGTTGGAGGCATCCTTAGATAAGTTTTCCTACTTCTGTAGCATTTTTTCAAATTAGGCATGTGAGTGCTTGACAGAACTAGAGTATTTTTTGATCAGTAGTGGTGTATTCATACTGTCAATAAAACCATTTGCTCTATAATAAAGCAATATATTTAATATTTTAATTTTTAAAATCCGGGGTCCCATGAAGTCTTGGCTAGAACTTCCTTTTCTTCATAACAAACAATTTCATCTCCCACTTTAAATACTACCTTTTCTTCATCCAGGCTGACACCACAATCCATTCCAATTTTGACAACTAAAATGTCATCTTTATGGTGTTTCAGTGAGGTTAATGAACCTCAAGAAAACAGAAGACTTAATGTTCATATATTCAACAAATAAGTGCCTATTGGCGCTACATAGTCTGGTGTTAAGAAAGTTACACTGAATTCTAACATTTTAGAATCCTGTCGAGAGTGAAAGAACTACATCTTACATTCAAAGGCAGATAAACTGCAGAGGACGGGACTGTGCTCAGGACTTGAAGCCATGAGCCATGATAAAAGACATTGCAGGCAAAAGTTCTACTTAAGGTTGGAAATAAGTATGATGTAGTAAGTCTAGGAGACAGGGCTGGAGAGATAGTCTAGGGCCAATTTTTAGAAGCTTACAGTAAGTCTGGGGGACTAAAAGACCCAGAAGAGTCAGCAGTGCTAGTAAGGGAGGAAGCCCATCAACTAGAGACCACTTAATGCAACAAGGCAGGTCTGAGCCCAGATCTGAAGAGTGACAGACGAACAGACTTCAGATGGTCACGTGGCATCATGAGGTTTTGGCGACTGCATTTGATGACGTTTTGATGTTTCTTACCCTCCCAAATAACACGTCCGTTACGGATTAACTTAAATTTTTTTTGTTTTTCTAACTGTCCCTTTTGGACTCTGCAACCAGCCACGGGAACTTTTTTCTTCCCTTGTGTCACAGAGAAGGTAGCTAGTATAGAAGCCTCACCTTTAGGAAGAAGAAAACATTAAGTGCACAGAAAATGAAAGATTCTGAGAAATAATTTCTGACCTTGTGCAGGGCAAGAATTAAGAGGTGTGAGAAAAATACAAACTCATGGGTAGAAAGGTTTTCTCTGAATCCACTGACTTAATTTTCCTGACCAATATTAGAAATAAAAACATGAAAATCCTTGTGAATTCTTGGAAAACAAAATCATAAAAATATACATGCTTACCAAGAGAATGGACAAAAGAAAAATGGAACACATTTTTTTGGTTGAGTAAAATGCACTAGAAGGTGATAAGTACAATTTATGTCAGCTCCCTGAAAAACCTGGTTTTCAGCTGTCCCTCAATATATTTTCTGGAATATCTGTTACTTACTTACTTTTAATCTCACTACTGGTAAATTTATATCCACTTAATAATGCTAATTCTGTAACTAAGCTTAATTTTTTCAATGACAGAAAATTAAAACATTCCAATAATGACATTGGTATCACATAGTATAATGTACTAATTTTCTAGGGTAAGTGTTATTTAATGCTTACTGCTAGGAACCCTGACATGACTCATAGTTTTCCAAATTTCTCTTAACACAAGAACATACAAATCTCTGTATGATCATGTTTAGGTCAGAAAAGCCTAACATAAATCTGTATTGTGGACCAAAATGCAAACACTGAAACTCATTTTGAGGAAACATCAGACAAATCCAAATTAAAATACATTCTGCAGTCACAATTCAAAAACATCAAGGTCAATAAAGACTAAGAACTAAATGTAATCTATGATCCTGGACTGGGGGGAAAATACATATCTATAAAGTACATTATTGGGAAAATGGACAAAATTTGAATATGGGCTGTGGTTTAGATTACAATATTAATGTTAAATTTCCTGAGTTTGTTATTTGTTCTCTGGTTTTATAAGAGAACATCACTGTGCTTAAGAATGCAAGTATTTAGTGGCAAATGGACACAATATCTGTTATTTAGTCTCAAGTGGTCCAGAAAAAAAAATTTGTGTGTGTGTCTGTGTCTGGAGTGGGACATGCATACAGCAAGCAAATAGGGCAAAATGTAAACTGGTAAACCTGGGTAAAGGGTATATGGGAGGCAGTCTTTTACACTTGTTAATTTTTCTGGAAACTTAAAACTATCATCAAAATAAAAAATGTGTGTGGGGAGAAAAAAGCAGGTAAAATGATTCAGTCCATCTTTAATAAATTTAGCCTTTAATCAGGTCAAAAGATATGCTAGAAAGAATATTTTCAAATACTTAATTTAAATGTAAATTTTCTTCTCATGGCAGATTTCTCTTTCAGCTCCAGGACAAAAATCAATGGCTCCTCTTATGACACTGTGAATAATCTTTATGCCTCTCATCCCAATCTAATTTGTATTACAATTAGTTGTTCATGTATGAACTTCAGGGCAAATTCTTATTGCCTTAGTTGCCTTTGTATCCTCAGAACCTAAGTACAAAGTATTGCAAAGGCAGGTGTTTATAATACACAGGAAGTTGCAACTGAATTCTTATAGTAGTTATTTTTTCTAGAACACAGGATATGTATTGGAATAGTGAATGTATTTCAAAAATTAAATATACTTCTCTCATATTTGCCTTCAAGTTTTATTTATAGCACCTAAGATACTAATGTTTAGAGGTATAACATTCAGCAAACACTCACCTATTGGGTCCTCTTCCACAGTGGGGGCCAACCTACTGCCCTGTTCTTCCTGCACATCTTCAACAAGACGGTAAATGATTTTGTGAAGTTTAATTTTTACTCCTTTTTTTTGCAGCTAATTGCTGGATAACATTGCTTGCACTCACACCAAAGCCATATATAACACCTGGCAAGCAAAAATACTGCATAACACCACTTGTCTTTAAAGCAGAAACTCAAATCTAAATTGTTTTATTTCCTTCTATGTAAATTAAAAACAAAGTAGGGGAGATGAGAAATTCTGTAATTTTTTCTCATGAAAAATAGTAAATTTTTGAATTAATGAAAAGATTTTATAAATTCTATTGTGGCTGTTTAACAAGGAAAATTGATGATTTTTAAATCTACTCATTTAGGAATTATTATTTTAAGTGCTATAATGTGCAAGGCAGCATGCTAAAGAAAGCTCTGATTTTTTTTGTCAGAGAAATAAAACAAAAAATGATTAGGGATAAATATTAATTATTTTAATAAAAATTCTATTATTAAATTATTTTATTGTGTATTTTTGTCTAAAATTTTTCTTGTTTACAGGTATTTAGTTGGCTAAAAGATGCTCAAAAATAGTTATTTAATCGGTAAAGTTCAAGAGTTATCCGAAAATGAAACAAGTTCCATGGAGCTAACCACTTTACCAAGAACAAATAATGTATTTAAATGCAAATACCTTGGGGGAATAAAAAGTAAAAGCAAATATTTGTGCCTTAAACAATGCAAACAGCTTAAATCAAGAGAAAAACACAACCATCTTCAAAGTCTTATTTTTAATCATCTAATATAGTACCTACATTACATGGTATAGTGCTATGCCAGTTAGTGCCTATAAAATACTTTGAATTAACCAGCATTATAGAAAATACCTTTCAGTGCTAGAGATTTAACATCTAATTCTACTCAAGGTAGGTCATGAAGTATCTGCTTCTTAAATGATTCATTAATCACTCAATAATTTTGGTGCTTTGCTAGGTGTTCACTAGTTAAAGTGGCAGTTATGAGTCCCCTCTCTGCTGTATCATAACTTGACTAATGAACAGTCCTCCTGCCTTCTAGGCATTTTAAACAAAAAGGAGCTTTCGCTCAAAGAAAGATACAATTTGTAAAATTACCAGTGAAAAATGGGTAGTCAAAAAAAAGATGAAAGAAAGTACTGTATAGGCTGGTTATAGTGTTAGGAGAATTCAAAAGTCTAAGTGAAAGAACCAACCTTGGATTAAGTGGGGATGTGGGAGGAGTGGGGAATGGGGGCAGTACAAAAAAGAAAAAAAAAGAAACCGAGACTTGAAATAGTTCCTCAACATTGCAGTACAATGACAAGGGGAGCTATGGCTGCAGAACTGCACATCCCATCAGCCCTAATTGCAAGCTTGGACTCCAATACAACAGGAAGGAAGAGGCTGTGGGGATAAATGTCAGATACGACTAGCCAAGCAACAAAAGACAGAAGCCAGATGGTTCACAGTGTATTCTAGAGAAAAAGTTAAACAAATAGGAAATGGAATTCTTACCACAAAATGTTTCAGCAAGGTTAACATCATTTTCACTAATATCACCTACACCAAAATGTACTAATTCAAGTTCACACTCATGTGAAGCATCATAGTTTCCATAATGTCCAAAATGGCCTCAACCAAACCATCAACATCACCTAAATGCAGCAAAAGTTTTAAATTATTGGTGTTAACAGTTACATATGAACAGACATAAAAATGACAATAGTCTATTGGGATGGCATAATAGGAATGGCACTTATCACTAAGTCCACTTTTATTTAGGTTTAGCATTATAAGTATCTATTCAACTTAATAAAGTATAATGAACCAAACATACATTTACAACAAAATAAGCAAGAAAAATGTTTACTAAGGAAATTTTCCCCAGTTGAGGATGGGTGAAAAAGGTGAAAGGTGCTAAAAGGTACGAACTTCTAGTTCTAAAGTCAGTGATTCCTGGGGATTAATATAATGTACAGCATGGTGACTACAGTTAATAATACTGTAATGCACATTTGAAAGTTGCTGAGAGTAGATCTGAAAAGTTTTCATCACAAGAAAAATTTTTGTACCTATGTCTGGTGATGGGCGTTAGACTTACTGTGCTGATCCCTCTGCAATATATACAAATATGGGATCATGCTGCAGCTCTCGAATGTAATACTGCAGGTCAATTATACTTCAGTTTAAAAAAAGTCTCCCCCAAAATACTTAAATAATTTTGGCTTATATTGAAAGCTCAAATTAATTGTGAGAATAAAGAAATACATGAATTCCAAAAACGTGTTGTTGAAGTGAAATATTTAAAAAGTCACCTTTAATAATTATAGGAAGTACACTTAAGTCTCTTTCTGCTTTCTTTTTTGGCTTTAAGGATTTTGGTACTTTATAAATGATCTTTCCTTCCAGGACAAAGTACCATACTTCTCACGGGCTTTCTGATGAGCTTCTTGGTGTTCCTTCTGCTTTTCTTCTGTGATTTTCAAATCTTCTTTATTTTTCTCCTGTTCTTGTTCATACTTCCTCCAGTGAACAACTTCACGTGCACTTGACTTTACAGGGAAAAAAAATGGACATTATTTAACAAAACAGAAACCAGTAACTACTGAGTTAAAAGCTTTGGATTTTTCCTCCATTTAGCTTAGCTTAACTCATATATGAAACTGCTCATTTTAAGTTTCAAGAAACTTATATAACTTTGGAGGCTTTATGTATGATTGAAACTATTTAAATTTTTTTCTCACATTTAAAAAAATTCAATAGCCAAATTCTAAAATGGCACTGGCCCCCTTATAGGCTAGAATTACTTATTAACATTAATATACTTATTTAGCATTACAAATAAAGATTGGTATTTAAAATCATTATATTGTGTCTAATGAATAGGAATTAAACTTGATATACCTCAGATTCTACTTCAAGAATGTCATCTCCTGCAGAAGGGAGGTCTCTCCAGCCTATAATTCCCACTGGCATGCTGGGACGGGCCTAATTGATTGTTTTTCCATTTTCATCAAACATTAAGTGTACTTTTGCCCAACTCCTTCCAGCAACCAGAATTGAGCCTTTTCTCAAAGTTCCTCTTTGAATTAAAGCTGTGGTAACAGGACTAAAAGGAAAATAAAAGTATGTATTCTTAATGTCCTAACTGAGATGTAATGGCATTTTCTTAAGTAAAGCAAAGATATCTTTATGAGATTTAAATATATATAATGTACACACAGGGTTAACCCCACCACTTCTCAACTCTCAGTTTTTCATACTATAAAAACATTTCTTCACTATTGCCAAGAGGTGCCATAATGTTATGTATCTTTACCATTAAAAAAAACAAAATTTCTTATAAGGTTATGGTAGTGGAGGGTGCAGATAGCTGAGTAGGTTCTAACAGAATCCTAATCCCCTTTTTGGCAGAAGAATGTCTATTGATAGAAGAATGGATAGAGAAAATGCTGTATATACAACGGAATGTTATGCAGCCTTAAAAAAGGAAGGAAATTCTATTACATGCTACAACATGGATGAGCCTCAAGGACATTATACTAAATGAAATAAGCTGGTTAAAAAGGCCAACTACCATATGATTTCACTCATCTGAAATATCTAAAGTAGTTAAAATTATAGAAAAAGAAATAGAAAGGTAGTTGCCAAGGGCTAAGAGGGAAAGTGAGGGGAAATTAGTGTTTCATGAGTAGAATTTCAGTTTTGCAAATGAAAAGTTCTAAAGATCTATTGCACAACAATATGAATATGCTTAATACTATTGAACTCTACATTTAAAACTGGGTAAGATGGTAAATTTAATGTTATGAGTCTTTACCATTAAGAAAAATTTTCTTGTAAGTTTACGGTAGTAGAGGGTGCAGATAGGTGTGTAGGTTCTGAGAATCCCAGATCCCTTTCTATAATTTAATTGTTAAGCAGTGAGAAGACCTCTTCTGCTGATAGGGAGGGAAAATTAAAGAAGAGAAAACCACTCCAAAGACCTTCCTATATATTATATTAATGGATAAGGAAATAAAGAACTTAGAAACATAAAATGCAACAACCGCTATTTCATTTCAATTTATGGTCATCTATAAGGCTTTTACCAATCCCGTTAAGTCAATGATGGAAAAAAAATCAAACAAATTGAACTACATAAGCCATCTAAGTATGACTACTGGGTGTATACAGACAGTTGCTACAGTCTACTAATAACTGCATTTTGTGTTCTGTATGCTAGTGTAAAAAAAATACTTTTTGAAACAAATGCTTTGAAAATATAGTTCATTGGCTAACAGTAACATGCAATAAAAATAATCAAGTCACAAAAACAACAGAACAAAATTATTAAAAAGCAAGCATTTTAACAGTCCTACCCTCTTCCTTTGTCTGTGAAAGATTCTATTACTGCTCCTTCCACTGGACCAGTAGGGTCTGCTTTCAATTCTAATATTTCTGCAAGGCCAATTGTTGCCTCTGCCAAAGCCATCAGATTACTGCCCTTTAACAACAATGAAAAGTTATTAATAAACATTAATAAATATTATTTGTAAACGTAAATACCAGGTTCAGAAATCCAAAGAATCCTTGACAGTTATATTATACTTTTCTCTTTAAGCATTAAGAGCATAAGAGTTAGAAGGAAAGAAAGAAGGCAGGAAAAGATAAGAAAACCTGATCCAGGAACAGATCTTGCAATGAGCAGTGGCCTTTTTTTAAAAAGGATGGCCACTGGTGATGATTGTCAATAACCTTTCAGAAACACACACTTCATTCCTCTCTCTCTCTTCTGTCTCTACAATTGTGTTTTCTTTCTGTTATTTCCTTTCATGCTACTTTACATTTGAAGTTCTATCCAACTGAACAAGCTTCCACATCTGTTATTTACTTTGATTCAACTCAAGAATCCTGTAAAGTAAGTATATCAAACATTATTTACTTTTATTAAATACATAAAGAGAAAAAGCACTGACTAGACCCAGGTTTTAAGCCACACTCTAACCACCCAGCTGTGTAACCTTGAAAAATCACTTCATCTACCTTGATCTCCTTTCCTCAACTGTAAAATGAAGGAGCTAGGTTGGATAATTCTTTCACTTTTAATAACCCATGTTTACTATGCTCTGTAGGGCTCCAAGATAACACAGCTGATAACTAGTGATGGAAATGAAACTGATGGGCAAAGGATTTTTCCATTCTCCATGTCAGTTAAGAGATTGCTCACAATTGTTAGAGTATAAACAACAGAGACAACTGTAAACAAAACCGACTAAATACTCTGCTTATCCATCCGTTTTTTTTTTTTACCCATTCCTAGTATATATTACAATTTATACAATGCTGCTCTGAAGAGCAGGGCTGGGTTGTTTCTTTGCATGAAGTAGTCCATTATCTCTGCCTTGGGAAAGATGGCCTCATCTTACTTCCCTGCTATTCTCTCCTAACTCCCTCCATTCCCCAGGAATTTCTGCCATGTCTCCCAATTTGCCTAAGCAGCTTTACTATCTATTCATCTGATGGTACCTGGACAGAAAGGTGGCCATGTCTTCAAATGTTTAATTTTACCATCTGGCTTTCAGAGTACAACAGCTGTTGAGGTATAGCAGAAAGATAACAAAGTAAGGTGGCATTTTACGAATTTCAGAGGAAAAGAGGCATGGCTAGCATGCTAGGGGTAACAAACTTAGGAAAAGCAAGAAAAGAAAATGAGACAATTAGAGGAAGGAAGCCCAAGTACCATCCCTTCAGTGAACGATCAGGGAGAAAAGTCTGTATTATGAGTAAACCATGGAGTATGATAAGAATGGAATGAAGAAAGGAAATTGTATTTAGCAGCAAACTGTATATGGAGAAGAGAACTGGAAAATGCTATCACAACACAAATAATGAGCACCCTTGGTGTTTTTCAACCAGAAGAGAATAACTGGTAATTTAAAAGATAATGGAATTCATCATTAATACCATTATGAGCCTTAGGGCAATTTAATTCATAGAAACATTGAGCCCATCAATAACAAACTGAACCCAAATGGTTCATCTTTGTATTAATGAAATTTTTGTTTAAATCTCTATTAAATGCCCAAGACCTATTCTACTGTTTTTTACTATAAAAATAAGCACTTTTTATTACCAACTGTATTTCATTTCTTCTTAAAACTGTCTTTAGCCTACTATTACCCTATCTTCACATCACTCACCATTTATTTCCCTCATTCTAAGTATATCATAATAAGAATACCATTAAGTTTAGACTCGACTTCCCAATGAAAGCTGTATTACCCTGGATTGGTAACTGACCTTTCTGAGCCTAATTGCTAATCTACCAAACCAGGATAATGATTCCAGCTTGGCACCCAGAGAATTTTTAAACAGAAATGATGTATGCCAGAAGCACAATGCACTACGTGCACTACGTACAGCAATCCCATCTGAACAAATCATCGACGAGGTGCCTCCATTTACCTTAAGTGCACAGACGTTCACTGCTTGAACGTCGCCTCCATAATCCTCACACACCACATCATAAGCTAGCAGTTCTTTTTTAACTTTTTCAGGATCAGCCTCAGCTTTGTCACATTTGTTTATGGCAAGGACAATAGGAACTGAAAGAGACAGAGTTAAAAGGAGTGCAAATGATGACACCTTCAATAACAGGTATTCATAAGGAGGACACCAACCTTTTCTGGCTTACTTGACAAAAGACCTTAAAAGACCCACTTTAGACCCACCCGTCTCTGCTTTCTATGTGTAAAAGAGGAATCTCAGATGGGAGATGTCAAAACCGTAATTATAAGCAGATTCTGACATAGAATGGGCAACTAAGATTATTTTTTTAAAAAACACTATGATGGTGGGAGACAGGATTAAAGATGGCAGCATGAGAGGTGAGACAGAGAGGCTTCCTCCTAAAACCACATATAATACGAAAATATAATTAATACAACTAATCCTGAAAGAGCAACTGGAAAGAGGGGTGTGCCAGACTGTATACACCTGGAAAAAGAATAAACCTCACAGAACAGGGTAACGTACCAAAGCCATGGCCCGTCAGAACACAAGCCCTTCCCCCACCCCAGATCACCAGCAGGAGGCAGAAAAATGGAGTGGGGAGGGAGTGGAGGCCTGGGACTGCTGAACACCTACATCTGGAGATCTGCTCTGGGAGCACAAACCTACATTTCATGTTGTTCTCATAATTAGGGGGGTTGGAAAGCTAAGACAGGCAGAATACCTGGAGAGACTGAGATTCCAGCCGCTTGTGGAAAACAGGTATCCATATCCAGTTGCCTCTGGGACAAAAGGCAGGCGGGCAGTCTGAGAGACTTCCTAACAGCGAGAGGGCTCCTAACGAGGCAAGAATTGCACAGAGCTTACTGCTCAGGAGAAAGGACAGGTAGACAAAATTGTCCAGGTGCACTCTGCCCAGCAGGTAGGGAACTTTCACGATCTTCAGGTGATTGAGCCCCCTGGCTGGATACGCAGCTCCAAGGCCCCCTCAGTGATACATGGCGTGCTGCACCTTCCTCCCAGCCAGCCCCACCTGACTTGCAAACTGGCAAACCCTACCCTGGCATTAGGCCAGTCAGAGGGAAGCCCTGACTACAGCAGCTACAAATGCAAAGCATAGAGGTTTATACCTGTGTGCTCGGCCCAGTCATTCTGGGAGTGGAGACAGGCAAAGCAGCCAGGAAGCAGGAAACAGCTCTTTCTTCCCACCAGGCACCAACACCACTCCCCTGCAACACCCAACATAGCTCCAGGGGCTGAGCAGCTCCAGAGAGTAGAGCTTCTGGGAACTAGAGGGCACCACATACAAATACGAAACGTCAAAGGAACCTGGTTCAAAGCAAAATTATGAATACACCAGAGAAAGATTCAAATGAAATTGACCTCATGAATCTTCCTGAAAGATTTCAAAATAAAAATCATTAACATGCTCATGGAGGTATAGGACAACATTCAAAAACTCAGGGATGAATTCTGGTCAGAAATCCAATCATTACAGAACACGGGATCAGAAATGAAACATACAATGGAAGGTTTAAAAGCATATTAGATACAGTGGAGAAGACAATAAATGAAATAGAAATTAGAGAAGAGGAATACAAAGAAGCTGAGGCACAAAGAGAAAAAAGGATCTCTAAGAATGAAAGACTATTGAGAGAACTGTGTGACCAATCCAAACGGAACAATATTTGCATTATAGGGGTATGAAAAGAAGGAGAGAGAGAAAAAGGGATAGAAAGTGTCTTTGAGGAGGTAATTGCCGAAAACTTCCCGAGTCTGGGGAAGGAGATAGTCTCTCAGGCCATGGAGGGGCACAGATCTCCCAACACAAGGGAACCAAGGAAGACAACACCAAGACATATAGTAATTAAAATGGCAAAGATCAAGGATAAGGACAGATTATAAAAAGCAGCCAGAGAGAGAAACAAGATCACATACAAAGGAAAACCCATCAGGCTATCATCAGACTTCTCAGCAGAAACCTTACAAGCCAGAAGGCAGTGGCATGATGTATTTAATGCAATGAAGCAGAAGGGCCTCAAACCAAAAATACTTTATCCAGCAAGACTATCATTTAAATTTGAAGGAGGGATTAAGCAAATTAGAGATAAGCAAAAGCTGAGAGAATTTACCTTCCAGAAACCATCTCTACAGTGTATTTTGGAGGGACTGCTTTACATGGAAGTGTTCCTAAGGTTTAATAGCTGTCACCAGAGGTAATAAAACCACAATAAAGAAAGTAGAACAGTTTATTACTAAGCAAATACAAAATTAAATCAACTATCCCCAAAGTCAATCAGGGAATAGACAAAGAATACAGAATATACCTAATATATAAAGAACGGAGGAGGAAGAAAAAGGAGGAGAAAAAAGAACCTTTAGATTGTGTTTGTAATAGCATACTAAGTGAATTAAGTTAGACTTTTAGATAGTAAGGAAGTTAACCTTGAACCTTTGGTAACCACGAATCTAAAGCTTCCAATGGGAATAAGTACATACCTATCAATAATCAGCCTAAATGTAAATGGTGTGAACGTACCAATCAAAAGACATAGAGTCACTGAAAGGATAAAAAAACAAGACCCATCTATATGCTGCCTACAAGAGACTCACTTTAAACCCAAAGACATACACAGACTAAAAGTGAAGGGATGGAAAAAGATATTTCATGCAACTAATAGCAAGAAAAAAGCAGGAGTTGCAGTATTTGTATCAGACAAAATAGACTTCAAAACAAAGAAAGTCACAAGAGTCAAAGAAGGACATTACATAATGACAAAGGGGTCAATCCAACAAGAAAATATAACCCATTATAAATATCTGGGCACCCAACACAGGAGCACCTACGTATTTGAAACAAATACTAACAGAATTAAAAGGGGAAATAGAATGCAGTGCATTCATTCCAGGAGACTTCAACACACCACTCACTCCAAAGGACATATCAACTGGACAGAAAATAAGTAAGGAGACAGAGGCATTGAACAACACATTAGAACACAGGGACCTAACAGACATCTACAGAACTCTACAGCCAAAAGCAGCAGGATACACTTTCTTCTCAAGTGTATACGGAACATTTTCAAGAATAGATCATATACTAGGACACAAAAAGAGCATTGGTAAATTCAAAAAGATTGAAATTGTACCAACCAGCATCTCGGATAACAAAGGTATGAAACTAGAAATCAGTTACGAAAGGAAAATGAAAAATCCTACAAAAACATGGAGGCTTAAAAACATGTTCCTAAAAAATCATTGGATCAATGACCAAATAAAAATAGAGATGAAGCAATATATGGAGACAAATGATAACAATAATACAACACCGCAAAATCTGTGGGACACAGCAAAGGCCATGCTAAGATGAAAGTATAGTGCAATACAGACCTACCTCAGGAAAGAAGAACAATCCCATATAAACAGTCTAATCTTACACTTAGCAAAACTAGAAAAAGAAGAACAAATAAGGCCCAAAGTCAGTAGAAGGAGGGACATAATAAAGATTAGAGCATAAATAAATAAAATCAAGAAGAAAAAAAAATAGAAAGGATCAATGAAAGCAAGAGCTGGTTCTTCAAGAAAATAAACAAAATAGATAAACCCCTAGCCAGACTTACCAATAAAAAAGAGAGTCTACACATATAAATAGAATCAGATATGAGAGGAAAAATCACTATGGACAGCACACCACAGAAATACAAAGAATTATGAGAGAATACTATGAAAAATTATACGCTAAAAAATGGATAACCTAGAAGAAATGGACAACTTTCTAGAAAAATAAAACTTTCCAAGGCTGACCCAGGAAGAAACAGAAAAATCTCAACAGACAAATCACCTGCAATGAAATTGAACTGGTAATCAAAAAACTACCTAAGAACAAAACCCCTGGACCAGATGGTTTCATTGCTGAACTTTATCAAACATTTACTGAAGACCTAATACCCATCCTCCTTAAAGTTTTCCAAAAAGTAGAAGAAGAGGGAATACTCCCAAACTCATTCTATGAGGCCATCATTCTAATACCGAAACCAAGCAAAGACACCACAAAAAAGAAAATTACAGACCAATATCCCTGATGAACACAGATGCAAAAATATTCAACAAAATATTAGCAAACCAAATTCAAAAATACATCAAAAAGCTCATCCATCATGACCAAGTAGGATTTATTCCAGGGATGCAAGGATGGTACAACATTCGAAAATCCATCAACACCATCCACTTCATCAACAAAAAGAACGACAAAAACCACATGATCATCTCCATAGATGCTGAAAAAGCATTTGACAAAATTCAACATCCATTCATGATAAAAACTTTCAACAAAATTGGTATACAGGGCAAGTACCTCAACATAATAAAGGCCATATATGACAAACCCACAGCAAACATCATACTTAACAGCAAGAAGCTGAAAGCTTTTCCTCTAAGATTGGGAACAAGACAGGGATGCCTACTCTCCCCACTTTTATTCAACATCGTACTGGAGGTCCTAGCCATGGCAATCAGACAACACAAAGAAATAAAAGGCATCCAGATTGGCAAGGAAGAAGTCAAACTGTCCCTTTTTGTAGATGACATGATATTGTACATAAAAAACCCTAAAGAATCCACTGAAAAATTACTAAATCTAGTATCTGAATTCAGCAAAATTGCGAGATACAAAAATAATACATAGAAATGTATTGCATTCCTATACACTAATGATGACCTAGCAGAAAGAGAAACCAGGAAAACAATTCCATTCACAATTGCATGCAAAAGAATAAAATACCTAGGAATAAACCTAACCAAGAAAGTGAAAAAACTATACTCTGAAAGCTACAAGACATTCATGAGAAAAATTAAAGAAGATACCAATAAATGGAAATACATCCCATGCTTATGGATAAGAAGAATTAATATTGTCAAAATGACCATCCTGCCTAAAGCAAGCTACAGATTCAATGCAGTTCCTATCAAAATACGAACAGCATTCTTCAATGAACTAGAGAAATAGTTCTAAAATTCATATAGAACCACAAAAGACCCCAAATAGCCACAGCAATCCTGAGAAGGAAGAATAAAGCTGGGGGGATTATGCTACCCAACTTCAAGCTCTACTACAAAGCCACAGTAATCAAGACAATTTGGTACTGGCACAAGAACAGACCCATAGACCAATGGAACAAATATAGAGCCCAGATATAAACCCAACCATATATGGTCAATTATTATACGATAAAGGAGCCAGGGATATACAATGGGGAAATGACAGCCTCTTCAACAAATGGTGTTGACAAAACTGAACAGCTACATGCAAGAGAGTGAAACTGGATTATTGTTTAACCCCATACACAAAAGTAAACTTGAAATGGATTAAAGACCTGAATGTAAGTCATGAAACCATAAAACTCTTAGAAGACAACATAGGCAAAAATCTCCTGAATATAAATATGACCAAGTTCTTCCTGAATGCATCTCCTCAAGCAAGGGAAACAAAAGCAAGAATGAACAAATGGAACTACAACAAACTAAAAAGCTTCTGTATGGCAAAGGATACCATCAACAAAACAAAAAGGCATCCCACAGTATGGCAGAATATATTGGTAAGCGACGTATCCAACAAGGGGTTAACATCCAAAATATATAAAGAACTCACAGGCCTCAACACCCAAAAAGCAAATAACCCAATTAAAAAATGGGTGAAGGATATGAAGAGACAATTCTCCAAAGAAGAAATTCAGATGGCCAATAGCACATGAAAAGATGTTCCACATCACTAATAATCAGGGAAATGCAAATTAAAACCACAATGAGATATCATCTTACACCAGTAAGGATGGCCAGCATCAAAAAGACTAAGAACAAATGCTGGTGAGGATGCAGAGAAAGGGGAACACTCCTACACTGCTGGTGGGGATGTAAGCTAGTTGAACCATTGTGGAAAGCAATATGGAGGTTCCTCAAAAAACTAAAAATACAAATACCATTTGAGTCAGGAATCTGACTCCTTGGAATTTACCCAAAGAATACAACTTCTCAGATTCAAAAAGACATATGCACCCCTATGTTTATTGCAGCACTATTTACAATAGCCAAGATATGGAAGCAACCTAAGTGTCCATCAGTAGATGAATTGATAAAGAAGATGTGGTACATATACAGAATGGAATACTATTAAGCCATAAGAAAGAAACAAATCCTACCATTTGCAACAACATGGTTGGAGCTGGAGGATATTATGGTCAGTGAAATAAGCCAGGCAGATTAAACCAAGTGCCAAACGATTTCCCTCATTTGTGGAGTATAGCAACGAAGCAAAACTGAAGGAACAAAACAGCAGAGGACTCACAGACTCCAAGAAGGGACTAAAGGTTACCATAGGGGAGGGGTGTGGGAGGGCGGATCGGGAGGTAGGGAGATGGGGATTGAGGGGTAGGTATTATGTTTCATTCACATGGTGTGGGGGGTCACGGAGAAAACAGTGTAGCACAGAGAAGGAAAATAGTGAATCTGTGGCATCTTACTACACTGATGGACAGTGACTGAATTGGGGTATGGGTGGGGACTTGATTATATGGGTAAATGTAGTAACCACATTGTTTTTTCATGTGAAACCTTCAGAAGAGTGTATATCGATAATAATAATACCTTAATAAAAATAAAAACAGTATCATTGTTTGACAAAAGGCTTATTACCCTTAAACCTGAAAGCAAGATCAGCAATTTCCAGAAAAAAAAACAAGAGCAGAGTTTACCAATTCTAATACCACAAGATCATTTGCCTCTTCTTTCCAGGAGTTATTAACCAACTGCTAAAACCCAATATGTCATCCTCAGGTGAAACTAAGTATCCGTGTTGTAAACTTTCTCTTAGGATTTACAAGCAACTCTTTATTCCTATACGTACCTGAGGGACTGACATATTAAACAGATTCTCAATAAATGTTTACTTAATGAATAAACCAAATAATCTTATAGTCTACTTGTCATTAACAAATGTACTTTCTCATTAAAGAAATCATACAAAATTTTCTAGCAGATAATTCTCTGGTTGAGTTTCGCCAACTCTGTGACTTTCTCAGGCATTAAAGGAAAAAAATTAAAAATAGACACAAAAAAGCTATGTAATCACAACCTACTATTATGAAAAAGTACATTCCATATAAATGAGCTGGAACTTAACAGGACTAAGATGATAGGTATAGAAAAGAATTATTCTATCTCAGCCAACTGCTTTGTTATACAATCCCAGAAAATTTATTGCCCTCTTCTTTTTGTTATATTCCCTAGAATCATTAAGAATGTAGGCCATTTCACAAAGGCAGTTCTGACAGATTGAAAAACAAAAGAATAACACAGGAAGCTAGAATACCAGATTCTAAATGGGTATGTTGCAAATTAACTGTAACTGGGGGGGAATTACTGCCACTCTGTGGTTCTTAGTTTTCACATTGTGAGATTAAAGAACTAGACTAGATCAGTGATTCTCAACCATTTTTTCTTCTTGTTGACAAACCCAGGAGAATATCATGCTCTGCATCACGTACATTTTCTCAAGGGAACAGAATTTTCTCGGTGGGTGTAGGGTCATAACAGGGTAACAACGAATGTATAATGTGTGCATGTGCATGTGCGTGTGTGTGTCTTGAAGGGAAGGAGAGGTTATTGTTAAATGGAGAAATAAAAGATAGCCAAGTGATTTTCCTAAAGTTTCAATTTTATACCTTTGACTTCTATTTTATACTTTAAAGAAGAACTTACTTAAAGCAGGTGGGGAAAGTGTCTCTTTAGAGAACAATTCCAGATAATAAATAAATAAGGAGTAACAAAATTAGAATAGCACCACTTTGCAACTCTTAATAAATTTATGTGATGAGTACATAGGGGTTCGTTATTCTATTATTTAACATATGTTTAAATTTCCATGATAAAACGTTTTTATAAAAGTTTTGCACCATGTCAAGTAAGCAGCAGAGGAAGAACTGACTTGTGGTCACAAGTCCCAAGCTGAATCCTGCCTGCTACTCTTTTGTCCATTATATCTGTGAGAAAACAATGCAACTGCTTTTGAGCCTTATCTGTAAAGCAGGTAGAATATTCCTGGGCTTGCCAGGAAGAGTAAATGAATTACACGTAAATAGCCCCAAAACTGTTAACTCTGTGTAGTAGACCCTTAAAGAAAGAGAGAAAAAGAAGCAACTTCCTTCCTTATACTTGTCAGTCACACAGTACCTTGGGCATCTCTGGCACGCTGAATAGATTCTACAGTTTGTTTCATCACTCCATCATCTGCAGCCACAACCAGTATGACAATGTCAGTGACCTGAGCACCTCTGGCTCCCATTGCTGAGAAAGCAGCATGTCCTGGCATATCAAGAAAGGTTATCTTCTCCCCAGAAGGCAGAGAGACTGTGGAAAGAGAAATCCAAGAATACTAAGAACTCAAATATGTAATTCCTTAGTATGAAGAAATATATGTGGCATTATTAAACATAATCAATAATTCTTTAAAATAATTTTATTCATTCCATTAATCTTAATCAGAACAATATAGATCATTTTATAGTGAAAAATGATAATATACCAGTGAGACTTGTTGTGTAATAATTTCAAATTAAAATTCTTCATATTTCTAGAAATATTTTCATAAATATACCAACTGTTATCTATTTTGGAAAGAGACTAGACTGATAATTATATAGGCAGCCACCCCTACACTGGCAAACATCAGCTGCACAACAAAGGCAATTTAATATATATTATTGAGTCCAACAGCTTTGCCATTTACTAGCTGTGTACCTTGAGCAAGTAACTTCACCTAAGTAAGTCTCAGCCTCCTCTCTGTAATAGGAATACTAACACCTAGCTTATGATGTGGCTGTGAAAATAAGAAAGATAAAGCATGTAAGGTGCTCAGCACAGTGCTAGGCACATGTTAGGTGCTCAGTAATGGTAGTTATTATTTAACTATTATTAGCAATGTTATCACAACCCAGCATTAAAACAAACTAAGAATGGGCTAGAATAAAAACAGTAAATATAATTTTCTTCTCATAGAATGTACAAAATAACCTTTATTAACCACCTGCTCTACATTTCGTCAAACCAATGGCTTTAAGCTCTAGCGTTCCCTTTTACTCTGAATTTGTATATTATATACTATGACACTTGGTTTAAGAAAATGTGTGGGATTCCCAAGCACACTGTAAGGTAATTTGTGTTCATACCAAGAAAGGCACCAATGTGTTGAGTGATGCCTCCAGCTTCCAGTGCTGCCACTTGAGTTTTTCGTAGTTTGTCAAGTAATGTCATTTTCCGATGATCAATATGGCCCATTATAGTAAAACTGGAGACCTTGGGGTTAATAAAGCTGGATCTGCCTGGGGCCTACAATTAACAGCAAACAAGTTTCATTACTTAAATATCAGTAACACTTTACAGCCAGTGCCCTGGTTTGCAATTATCTCTGTGAACTACCATTAACAATAAAACACAATATTCAGCTTGGATTAGATGTAACTATTCTCCTCTTCTATATATACAATATGACAGAATATATAATGACTGCCCACCTATAGTTGGCATCTACGTAACAACACACAGAACTGAATAAAATTTTTAAATTCAGCATCAATATACATACTCGGCAAAATAAGAAAAATAACTCTTGAAGTTTTATAACCTGAACATAACTTCTGATGCTTCAAGCACTTGGAAGAAAAGTTTAACCTCAACTCACATGTAATTTTAACTGCAGAAATTTTAAGGCAAATCTTTCCATTAAAAAGTCTGAATAAAACTATGTGGACTTTCTAGAACATATATGGTTAAGTTTTACCTTCTTACAGCATCTTTATTTTCTCTGACTTTGTCTTGTTTTAATTTGTTCTACTTTAATTTCATCCCTCCATTATTTATCACTTCTTTGATTCAGATTTCATCTAAATGTAGTCTGCTTCTAGTGAATCTATGTCCACAGCAGTGTTCATTAAGGCTTCATATATACAATCTGGGTGGAGTAAGATAAAAACTTTTAGGATTATGGATTAAATGTTCAAGAAAATGACTCCTATTAATAAGTGTCTACAGAAACAGTACATTCAATGAGAGGACTAACTATATAAGCTATTTCTCTAATGTTAAGAAATCACAAAGAAGCTAAAAAGAAAATAATCTTTTAAATATATTACACTTATATTAACTAACATTTCTGCAAATTCATAAATATTGGAATATTCAAGTACCTTATGAACCATCTGAGCCATCAATAAAACATTAAATTTCATGTTGTATACATTTAGTACTGAGTAGTTTACCATAGCCTAGTTCTTTGAAAATTTGTCTTATAAATATCATGCGTATACAAATGTGTATTGATATGTGTGAGTTGACTCTAGTTACCCACAGTAGTTATGTTGTATAAACTCACTGGGAATACTGAATTAGCAAATACTGAACCATTGCTCTGAGGGGAAGTACACGATTAGATTCCTTCAGCCTCTGATCACATTCTCATCAGCTGATCAATACATACTGTGTTTTCTGTGTTTCTATTTAAAGACACCTTATTTAGTATATATTATGGTTCATTAACATTGAACTCATGGCCAAAAACACTGTAACTACTGTCTGAACAAAGCTCATCTAACATGTATTTTCTCTTACAACTAACATGTAGGCACATTACAACCTTCTTGCAGTTAGCATCACTAAATAGCACTTCAGCACTATGATTAGGGGCAATTTTAAACAGTGAAATCAACAAAAAGCACATAAATGTGAAAAATATGGTACTAAATAAACCACAAAAATGACACTTGTTTACAGTATGAGAGCTGAAATAAGAAGCAGAGTGTTGCTTTTCTGAACTTCAGCTAGGAATGTGGAATCAGACAACTCAAATATTTTACTGCTCTGCATATGTCCAGGAATGACTGCAAAACCACTGTTAAGTACTGACTTTGGGGCTACAAATAATTTAAAAGAACTCACCAATACAGAGTCCCAAAATAATGAGGATCGACTATATGACACCCCCCCACACACACACACCTCAGAATACACACAAACACAATTCATCTATAACCTCAAAAACATAAATAGCAAAATGCAGAAAAATAATTAGGAAGTAAAGAGTTTTGATGAGTATTTATTACATCTGTTTATGATTTTATTTAAAAAATGGTTGTGCTTAATAACCAACTCACATAATTCCTTTTAATTTAGCAATCAGGTCAGAAGGTAGTGCAAGCCAGCCCCAGTACATCATTGATCCTATTCTATAACAATGCGAAGAAACCCTTTCCTAAATATCTCCCCATTTCATCCTTTCTAAAGAAAACACATTTTAAGAATGATACAACACAAATTTTCTATATGTATATGCACCCAGAGAACAATAAAACTTTCTAAAAAATTATGAGTTTAATTCTGTTTCTAATAATGCTAAAAATCCCTAATAATCCAGTAAGCAGAGTTTACCAACATGAGAGGTAGCTTATTCACAGGGATAATCTTTTTCCCCCTATATTATATCTATACAGTATTGACATATTATTTTATCTTTACCCAAGACTTAAATAATAGTTACATGTAGAAAAGTGTCCAAAGCATTTCAACTAGAAATATTACGTCAATTTACTTTAATTGTACTAAAAAAAATGCACTCACATTGCTAATACAGTAGTTAAAAATATTCACCATATGAAAACTACTTTGATTCAAAAGAGATGTGAATATTAAGTAAGCTTCAAGTATATAACTTTTATTTTAAATCAAAGCAAATCGGTTTTGGGTTTAGAGCACTGAGCCATGGGATTAAATTTATATTTTACTTATTCTATTTATTTGGTGATACAAAGGAATTATTATAGTTACAGGTACACACCGTTTGTGGTAATGCTTAAAAAACAAAGAATCCTAATCTTTTAGCAATAGATGCAATAGTATTTATGGATTAAATAATATATTAATAATTGTCACTGGCTTATGTATACATTACGCTTATTATTCCATTCTTGCTTTCATATGTGTATGAAAATTGCCAATAACATATCTTAAAAATCAAGTCATTATCAATGTTATTTATAAAATCATATCAATACAGTTTTCTTTGGAAAAATCCCAAATTACATGGCCGTATCCATTTGCTCTCTTAAAGTTTTTTAGTTATAAAATGATTACACAATCCAACTGCAGTTATAAAAACAGAAGGCAGTGTGCTATTTTATATTCTTTGTGAGGATGTGCTTGCACAAAGAATGGTAACACTTTCAGGTAGGAAACCCATTAAAATTCTAGTTCTGCTGTAATTTACAAAAAAATAATTCTTGAGTGATAATTTCATCTGTGATTAAGAACATAAGCTCTGGAACCATACTCACCTGGCACATTATGTCTGACAGACACTCTGTGGAGTGAGCTATTACCAACAATCTGTCCATTCTACCCTCCAGTAAGCACAGCAAATGGGATGTGTTCCAACTAGGCCATAGGTTTCCTTAAGAGCTAAATAGTACATATGGCATTTGTTGAATCATTTTATTGTTCAGAAGACAGAAATTTATCAGGAACATCATTAAGCTGAAGAATCTACAAGCTTCTTACCTATACACAGTTAAATAGGCAAACAGGCTGTTTTTCCTAGTCCCAAATGCAATAATTAAGGAAAATTCATTTGGTAATGATATTCACTGCTATGGCATATTGGCACTTTTTTTTCAGATCAATATTAGCCCAAATCTGCTTATAAAAGTAATGGTATCACTTGGGGGCAAAATATCCCAGAAAGTTCTTATGCCAACTGTTCTACATGATCTTTTCTACTGAAAAATAGGAGGTAGATGGAAGTTTATGTGATACAAAATTTTAAGACATAGGAAGTTTTAATTTTTCTTGTTTTTATAACATCCAATTAACACACAAGCCAAAGAAGAGCAGAGAAACAAGAACAGGAAGGGTGGGGAGGCTGTGACAACTACAGTTTGGGGCAGTTTGGCTCCACCCCATCTTTTAATATCACTCCTCTCCCACCCACAAAGCACAGGACCAGTGATGCAGATTTAGAGCACCACACCCTCCTGCCAGAGGGATTTATCCAGGGAATATTATGCAAAGCAGGTAACCCAAATTGAGCTAATCCAATTCTTTTCCCATCAGGTACTAAAGGGGATCCTCAGGCCTGGGGTTATGGAGCTAGACAGAAGTGAAGCTAAAGGAGCTTGCATGCCTCATGAAAAGTCTTATCAGAAATAAAAGACAATGAGGCCAAAACACAGAGAAATAGACCAGTGAGGAAGAAACACAAAGCAGAGGGAGAGAGAAAAGAGAGAATGAGAAGACCTTTCAGTATCCTTTTGAGTCCCTGGGCCCAGAGTCTTACCCTATTCTTGCCAAGATCATGATCTGCTAAATTCTGCTCTTTGCTTAAACTCATTTGCGTAGGATTTCTGTCCTGTGACTAATAGTAAGACATCTTACATTACATCCATTTCTAGGTCATGGCAACTATTTTTAAGATCAGTCTCACTTCTACTCCAAGGAGGAAAAAGAATACTATGGGAAATAGAATTACATTTAAACATTATTAAAGGTGCCTGATATTTTGTCTAGAATCTGCTAGGAAATACAGTAGTTTGATGTATATGTATGTAAATTAATCTACCTCCCAGGAACAGTGATTTTTATTTAACAGCCTGATCAGAGTAGAGTCCACACTCCAGGCAGGACCCTAATCAGTAGTTCGTCCCTCAGAGGAGGCTAGTGCAGCCCTCTACATATTGTTATCTGGACCTGTACCATAAGACATTTTTTTTATAGTGAAATGAGTGTTATTCAAAACAGATTGTACAGGTACCTCCATTTTGCATAAATGGAGTATAAGACTCTGGCAGCCCAGAAGCCTTCCAGCCTTCCAAGTAGCACCCACAGTCTCTAGTTCTAACATGTTTATTTCCAAGTCGCTTTTCTTAATACAGAAATTTTTCACTTCAGCTGGCTAGAAGGTTTGTTCATCATTTATCAGAATACAGTTGCATTGATATTCAAGTGAATCTTCCATGCAAAGAAGCTTGTCCAAGTGCCAAGAACAGGAGTATGGATTTCACTGATTTCAGAGGAACCACTTGTATGATTACTCTACTTGGTCTATTCACTAATACAGGTTTGTATCTGTGGAAAATTAGGTCTGAGATTAGTTTTTATTGTAATATAACAACAATGCTGTAAGAGAGGAAGTATGGCTCCTACCCACCTCTAAGCTCTGGAAGCTCTTGTTAGGTTTATTAGAAGATGACATTTTTTGAACCAGCAAATTGGCTTAGGTCAGATAGCAATAAAGAAAGAACTTGCTTCATGCCTTCTTATGACTTAGATTCCCAAGCACTCCTTGGGCTTTTACCCAGTTTTTTTTCTCAATTCCCACTTTTAGATTCCTACTTCTATGACCTCTTCTTCTTGCTCTAATTCAGTTTGGTTTCTGGGTGTTAGTTCTTATATTTGCTTGCAGTCCACCTCTGGTTTTTAGACTTAGGTCAACTCACACCAACATTTGCGCAGTGCACACAGCTATCTATCCCTCCCCTTTTATCTCTAGACCTTTTCATTCTGCTTGAAAGAAAGTATTCATTTCTATTTTGAATCTGGAATACCTTTTTCACTGTACATATTACTAGCAACAGTCTGCCCATAATTAGAGTATTCTGAACTTTTACATAAAGGCAGAATTTATAACTAAAAATAAGGCTTCAATCGTAAATACTTTTTCACCATATTATTTCTTGAGTTTTAGCTGTAAGTGTATGTTCTTGAGGCAAGAGACCTTTTTCTTCAGATATGGATAAAGTAGTATCTTCTTCCCATTTCTTAGCCACTCACTTTGGAAGATTGTTAATCATTCAAAGTACCCAACTGTGGGCTCAGCTTTACTCTTATAAATATGGGAATGCTTATGGATTATTAAAATAATGGTGATCAGTTTAAACAAAATCTGGTCATTTAGAAAAATGTGATTTACTCCCTGCCATGCTTGCCCACTTTTGTTTTCAATATAACAGTGTAAAAAAACCTTATTTGGTTGTTTTATGCAGTGCACAGAGCAGCAGCATACCTATAAAACCAAAGTTTTAATTAAAAATAACTCACTACACTACAATCTTTTCTTCAAAATAAAAACTTCTGGCCCAATGCAGAGTAAGAAGAGCTGCCTACATTTGGTGATCATGGGCTGTCACCTGTCATAGCTAAACATAGTGCCGGTGCACATGCCTTACAAGCAGAAGTCATCCAATCGCATTCTGTCTCAAATCAAATTCTTATTGAAGCTCTTCCTTGAATAGCCTGTGGTCAGGTTTCAGTTTTAAAATCTTTTGTCTCAGGAGGAAAAAAATGGAACTAGCTGGTCCTAAAAATACTGGGAGGACAGGGAATGGCTAACAAGAAAGTACCTACTTTTTAAGCAAAAGTAAATCCTAAGTTCTCCTTAATAAGTCAGGCAAAGAATGAGGGAGGCAGTTCAATAGGAAATTAATAAGCAAATATATAAATATTAGAAAAGTTAAATTTTGTTATTTTTCACAACCATAATCTTTGTTAATAAATTATTTTATACGTCTTAGGAATCACGATCCTTAAATCAAATTCTTCCCAATTGCCAGTAAAAGTCACTAGAATTCAGAGTTGATCATTTAGCACCACACAGTAAGCTTTTACCTCCATACAGCAGAACATTCACTTGGTAGTAAATGACAGGTGAAGGTCCAGAAAAAGATCTGTGCAGAGCAGAACTCAACTCTCAGCAAAGAGTAAGAAGAGCTATTTTGTCCTTCGATTTATCATCAGTATGACCCTGACTAGATCACTAAACCTAGTTACCTGTTGTGTAAAATCAGAAAAATGATACCCACCTAAGAAGTCAGGTGAAGCTGAAAGGAGATTTCATAAAAGGAAATGCTTGGTGAACTAAATACACTCAATAAAGGAAACATCTCAAGAAAGTCAAGCAGGTCAATCAAATATTAAATGTGTGCTCAACTAAGATCTGATTTTTTAAAAGGTGAATTCATCTTTCTCTGAAAGCACTGCTAATTTAGTTTCAATCAGCAAGTTTCAGGCTCATGAGTACCCTAGTATGTATCTCCACCAAACACCTGGCAGTCCAGTAACTCCACTGGCCCCCTCCTCTTCCTGTAACGAGTTCCTGAAAGATACACAATTTCAAATCCTTGTCTCTTTCATCACTAAATCTTTACTGCCTTACTGTGACAACATTATAGTGTGTTGGCCAAGTTCAACCACCATTTAAGAAAAACGCATTTTACATACAATCATCATAAATTCTATACTGGCCTTTTCTATAACAACCCCTATTCTGAGTATGGAACTGTGTTGAATAGTTTTATATACATTATCAGTAATCACAACCCTATATTTATTATTGTATTTTATACATGAGGCAACTGAGGCTTAGAAGTATTAGTACATAGATTGTCCAAGGTTACAGATGGAAATCCAGGTCAACCATGAAGGTTTCACTCTTTCCATTATACCACATTTTGTGTTTAAAGGAATGTATCGGTACTCAAGTTTGTTTTTTATCCTACCTGAAGATGTCAAATAGCATTTCAACCTCAATTTAAACTGAGAAAGAGAAGAAATTTATTAACACCATGAGCAGATAAACCAATAAATTCTGGTAATATAGATTCAACAATAGGAGTTATTCATGTTCTATTTAAATTACAAATGGCTTCTTAGAAGCTCTCTAAATTATTCCTCTTTGAAAATAATAAAAATTAGAACTGAACAGTTGTGTGTGGGAGACTGTGTACCCAGTTAAGACAACACAAACCAACCATAATGTAAAATTGCACATCTTCCTAATAATGCAGGATTTTATAAGGTCAATGTTTTGAGTGATGTTGGAGAATTACTCAAAAATATGGACAGACCAACAGGCACTTCAAAACAGAATATCTGACATTGAGAGATTAAAGGCAATAAACACTTGAACATTTTTTGTAAAAGGACATTACATATGTTCCACTGTGAGATTCAACCATGAAGTGAAAGATGCCATTTTGTGTTACCAAACAATTTTGCGGTAAAAATTACACATCCTAAAAGCCCCAAAGTCTGGTTCAACCTCTGTTTGTTCTAAGATTTACACACAGCTGTGATTATAACCTAAATTTGATAAGAATAAACTGAAACTTATTTTAACTGTTGATTTTATGTTTCAAAATAAAGCCTTTATCAAATTTTTTCCCTCCATTATTTGCTATGAAATTTTGAGTTTAAGTGACCTTTATTTCTTTAAGTATCTTCAAGTAGAAAATGCCTCAAAATAATACTTATGGTTGCTCCCTTCTAAGAATAATCCAAATTTCTGAGATAGAGAACAGTGAGGTTCAATAATCACCCACATGCCTCATGTTACATTCACCAATTTATTTAAATAGTTCATGTACTATCCAATACTCCCTTTAATTCCATGTTCTACCTTCAGTGTTATTACAAAACAAAATGTACAACAGAAAATAACTCTAACTTCCCACTTCCAATTTCTCTAAACCATGATAATTTTCCCTTTGCAGGAAAATTCATAAGCTAATTCCATTTTCTGTAAGGTAAAGCTAGTAATATCTTCTAAGCTTGTTATATATACATATTCCAAGCCAATAATTCTCCCTACCCTCACAAAGTTTATCTGCAATTGTAAAAGATGTCAAAATAAACTGTCCCCATAAAAAGCCTATACTTCTGATAAATTTTGGTAACCATGTTATTTATTTTAAAATACCAGAATTCATCAAGACTTATACAACTGGAAACCCAAAATTAGAATGCACATTGGTTCAACACATAATTTACTATGGTTTAAATTTTACTTCTTGTTTGTATTCAAGCATTACAAGAACAGGCACCAAACCTTAGAAACAGGAAATCACCGCTCAAAATCCTATTTTCTACTAATAAAAAAACAAATGGAAAACAGTTCTGTAACCCTAGAAACTCAAAAAACTTAGTAAGTGGGATGGGGAGGGAAACTTGAAGCAAATTACATGTACAAAAAGAAGAATGAACTGCACTAGTGGATAAACTAGTGTGTTTATACAGATGGTCCCTGACTTAGGTAATTAAACTTAATGATTTTTCAGCTTTACAGTGGTACGAAAGTGATACTCATTCAATAGAATATGGTCTTTGAATTTTGGCTTTTTCCCAGGCTACCACCATGCAGCCAGATAGTCGCTCCTGACGCTAGGCAGCAGCAGTGAGCCTAGACCAGTCAGCCATGCATTGAGGAGGATAAACAACCAATGTACTTACAACCATCCCATATCCATACAACCTGCTTCTCACTTTCAGTGCAGTATTCAATAAGTTACATGTGATATTCAACACTTTATTATAAAATTGGCTTTGTGTTAGATGATTTCCCCAACTGTAGTTAATGTAAGTGTTCTGAGCATGATTAATATAGGCTAGGCTAAGCTATGATATTCTGCATGGTAGGTGTATTAAATAAAATGCACTTGCGACTTAGAATATTTTCAACTTACAACGGGTTTATCCAAACATAACCAAAGTCAAAGGTGATCTGTACTTCTTTAACTTTATACACTGTACACACTGAATATACTCACTGAATAGCTAATAGTACAGATAATGAAACGAAGTTCTCACATCAGAACACTAAATAGACTAGAATAACCTACTTTAAATTATTTTAGATTTTTTTAGGTGGAAAAAATACACAAATGAGTGTATAGAACAAAGAACACCTGTAATTCCTCAAGTTCTTATGGAAAAGAAGAATTTTAGCAAATCTGTATAGTCTGGGAATAGAAATCCCTAAATCTATTCCAATGCCCAACTCTTAACAATAGACTTGCAGAGACAGCATTAACATTTGATAATTTTTTAATCTTTAAATTGCTTTGAGCTCAAGTAAAGGCTATATAGGATAAATATAAGATAGCGGTGATACCGTATTTGAGGAGAGACAATAGTATTTTGGTGTATCAATATGTTACATAAATGCCTAAGTGATGACTCTGAAAATCATGAAGCAAATTTAAGTAGGTATAGTTATACATTTTATATACATACACTCGGTAACAAAAATCAGCAATATCCTTGACAAAGCAGAGAGACAGAAAATTTTATCTCAGAACATTGCTCCAAAGATGCAAAGAGAAGCACTGGCTAAATTATACTTAATAACATACTGTAGCCTAAATCTGAGCAAGACATGGGATTAAGTGAATAAATAAAAAAGGAACCTACGGGATACTTAGAGACCAGAATAAGAATTATCTGTTCAGTGCTTAAATATTTCTCCTACATTCAAGCATGTAATCCAATCCTGAAGGATGAAGAGAAATTATACTCTTGGCCTTCAGCTCCCACTAGGATTAACCTTTTAACAATACAACTAACCACACCCACCTTCTTTCATGGCTAGTGGGATAGATTACTGACTCTCTTATTGCAGAGTGAAGACCATATAAAAAGCAATACATATCATGTTCAATAAGATCCCATAGTTAAGACTATAAAGGAATAAAGTATCACAACATGGGTTATTTTAGCTTTTATGTTTTTCATTCTTCAGTTGTTCAAGTACAAAGATAAATTGTAAAATAAAAACAAAGGCCCCATGCCACTGCTGTGTGATCCTGAAATAATAATTTAATCTTTAGTTTTCTTGGTTTCCTTACCTATAAAATGAGTAAGTCAGAATAAATGACTAATAAAATGCCTTGACTACAGGTATAATCTAAAAATCTCAGATTTACATAAATTACCTGATTAATTACCTTAAGTTGCCTGATTGCCCTATTATGAAAGGGTAAGGAAGGGAATGCCTTTTCTTATTTATTCCATGTGTAACAACATTTTTAAAAGTTTATTTTGATATCATTAATCTACAATTAAATGAGTAATATTATGGTGATTACACTACCCCCTTCATCAGGTTCCCCCCCGCCGCAACCCCATTACAGTCACTGTCCATCAGCGTAGTGAGATGCCATAGAGTCACTACTTGTCCTCTCCAGGTTGTACAGCCCTCCCCGTGCCCCCCAAATATTACATATGCTAATCGTAATGTCCCTTCTTCCCCCTTGCCCCTCCCTTCATGTGTAACAACATTTTAAAAATTGTCCAAGAGTGTATTTACAGGGTTCGAGATGATAAGTAAACCTGGCTGAACATCAGAGCTCTCAGCCTCTCGTTTTATTAAGGACACCCAGTGACAGAGCCACCACTGTTTGTGCCTTCAATTATGGTCTAGCAAAAGAGTAGTATATCTCTATACATACCCATGAACATGTATCTATACAAAACTGTAATAGAAGCACAAAGTGAAAACGAAGAGATGGGAGTTCTGAGGAATACTGGATTACCTCCTGGATTACCTCCACCTGGAAGGACAGTGACAACCTCAAAGAGGACTGTCCTTTGGTAAGTACAGCTTGAATGAAATGAAATCACAAAAAAGGGCATTCTAGACAGAAAAGCACAAGCAAATGCAAAGATCTGGCATGTTTATGGAACAAGTCTTTCAATGTGGCTGGAAACAGTACCGGGAAATGGGGTTTTTTATACATGGAATGCCTAGTCCAGTACAGACTTTATGAATTTAATTTGAAAAGTTAATGAAAACCCTGTAAGTGCTATGAATAGAGCCACCCTTCAGGAAGATTAATTTGCCTGTGACCCACAGGATTTAGTGGAAAAACCAGTTAGGAGTTCTGGTGACGAAATAGGCTTAGGTAAACAAAGAAAAGAGAGAGGATATTTCTACCGTTGCTCCTACTACTTATCCATACAAGACTTTATACCATATATAGGAGAAAACATTGCAAATGTACTCTTTTTTAATATAAACCTAGCTCTCATCAAGTAATTTAATTTAAATAAAACATAACAAAATAGCTATCTTAGAAAGAGTTAAAATCATCAGAAATGCATACATACTATTAAATTTTTGCCAAAGTTTCAGGACAGACTCTCCCCTACATTTCTCAAATTTTGTGCAGTCTTTCTGGAGGGCAGTTTTGCAACATAAACCAAAAGCCTACATACTATAACCCAGCAACTTGGAAATAATCACGGATAAAAACAAAGATTTATATTAAATATATTCATTTAAGCATTGTTTATACTTGCAAAAACATTAGGAATAACTTGAGTAATTAACTCTATGAGATTAATAATAGAATATTATAACATATTTATTATGACATTAATAGATTGATACCTAGAATATTATAGCCATTAAAATGATGGAGAATATTTTTATATGAAAGATATTTCCCCATTTAGTGGGAGAAAAATGATTATAGAACAAATGCACCATATGGCTTCCTCAACACACACACACCATTAAAAATATACACCAAAATCACTGTGAAGTGATGGTTTTATACTTTTAAATACTTTCTAAATTTCCTGATAGACAGACAGATAGATGGAATTGCACTACTAAACCAAGATCCTGAAGAAATATCTATTGAATGTTTAAACACTAGGCTTCTACTAAGTTTAGAAATGAAAGCCAGGGGCCTTTCCTCAATCAACAGGTCTCACAATTGGTTAATACCAAAGTTCCTTTCTCAGAGGTTAAGTGCGTCATTTACTTCAAGCAGCACAACCCCTGCTCCTCTCTACCTAAATGTCAGTCTGAGCGTACACCTGTATACACTAACCTTAAACCTCCAAAGAAATTCAAAGTGGCTTAACAATGGGAAAGGTCAGGGAACTCTGTAAGACCCTCTGCAAATGAGTATGCTCCAGAAATGGTCAAAAGCCAGTTTGTCTTCAGGTGTAAACAAATTCAAACATCTCTGCCCCATCCTATGGAAACTACTCAGAGAAACTAACATAGCATGTTAACTGCGAAACACTAAGAGCACCAGTAATGGACAGTGCGTTACACATATTCCTAAATTTAATAGAGTCCACAACCACTTCTTAATTTTCATATTAAATGGTTTCTCTGTAGCATTGACCACCTGTTCTTTCTTGAAAATTCTTTCTTTCAATATCAGTGAACTACAGTATTTTGCTTCTTTTACTGACCTTCTTTCCTGGTGCCGTACATCCCCATAATGCAGGTTTTAGGATTTCTTTCATTCATCTTCATTTCTAAGTAAATTTCTTCACAATATTCATGCCTCACTCTGCATTCAAGTGCAAAAATATGTAAAAGAATACAAATTATTAATATTGGTCTCAGCCTGAAAGATAAATGTCTTAAATACCAATTAGCAAAAAAAACAACAACCAAACTTTTAAAACATTGGAATCATTTTAAACTTCTGTTATACCATTATACTTCACCATCATTAGATGACTAGATGTATTTCAACCATGGAACTTAAAGGGGAGCAAGCAGGGGTAGGGAGGTGGGAAATGGTAGAAAAAAATTTGGACCTAACTTATTTTTTTAAAATATATCTGGAGCCCAGATTAGATTCTTTCCTCTAATGCCACACACTTTTCATAAAATAAGGAAGAAACTCATTCCAAGGTAGCTTCAGTTTCTCAGTGATTTCCATTTAAGTCATAATCTGTAATCTAAAACATTAAAATTAGCTGCTAAGGAAAATACTAAAATATAACTTCACCAATGAATCTGAAAAATAGGTAAAGTTAATCTTATCAAGACAAAATCCAAAGACAAGCACTAAAAAATATCAGGGCATTCCACTTACATATAAAGTGAGGTTCCACAGAGATACTTAAATTTGATTTTATACTTAGTGCCTAAAAATAATCCAAAGAAATTTATGGTATAATATGAGCTACACTGGATCTTAATTTCTGTCTCAAATTATCCCTAAATTCGTTCAGCAAATAAAGAACCCAAGATGTTATTAAATGGCCTAAGATTTAAATTAACACAGAGCCTTAATAGTTAGAGTAGGTCCTGATGTGACTTCTCACCTGTTTTTAAAGACTGTATTTCATTGTATTGTTATCACTACTATAACTTTTACTTATCAGAAACTATGTATCAGTTGACCTTTCACTTTGTAATGCTGTCAGAAGATGAAGAAAGAAAAAGACTTCTTCTCTTGTTTAAATTCACATGTAAATAAACAATAAAGGTAAAAATCCAAAGTATTGTTCTCTACTAAGTTGTTAACTATAAAATCCTTCCAATGTCAAAATGTGAACTCAATCTTAAAACCAACTTTTCCCCACATTTCTTTACTGAATAAATTTTTAAAAGGGTGTCATGAAGTTTACTGTAATTAGCTCCATATATTGCTTTTACAAACATTATCATTAATCCTGCTAACAATTCTACTATAGAAGGAATTAACATTTTTTAAGAATTATAAAATTTGAATGTGGCCAGAAAAAAAAATGATGTGGCATTTCTACTTGGACTACTTAAAAACAACTCTAATACTTTTTATGACAGTTTATTGTATGTGGTCAGATACACACCACCTGCTCTTTTTTTTTTAATGGCACATTTAACCATCTACATAATAAAATATTTTTAGAATATTCATTACAGTCAACAATTTACCACTTATGGGCTTAAATTCTTACACAATGAGCCTTGAAAGAATCTGCTGGGATTTCAAGGGGGAGGAAAGGGGATCAAGATCACTGATTGGTTATTACAATATATTACTGTGAATATATTTTAACATTTCTAGATGGACAAAAATATAATCTAAGTAAAGGTGACTGGTAGCAATTTAAAGGTTAATCATATTTCCAAAGAAGAAAATAGGCTTATTGCAAATGCAGTATCTTACTACCTATAAACATTTGGGTAGAATTTCAACTACACTGAGTCAGCTTTAAAAAAAAAAACTTAATCACACAAAATATGTCATTATGGAATACTAAGATAACTTTCTAGATTTATCACACAGAGTGACCAACAAATGAAATATGATAAAACCATTCTGTTTACAAAGTGCAAGATTATAGAACCTAATCAACGATAGGACTGCAAAGACTAAATCAAATGCCACTGAAACAGAACAGCATGACATTTCCTCACACACAACCAAATGTAAGAACACATGAAATAGCTGTTTTAACCCTTTACTCTTGAACCTAATTTCATAGTCCTCATTTTCAACCCCAAATATATCTAAATTGCAAAGCGTGTTTGTAGAAATATATTACTGGTCACGTAAAAAAACTGAATTGAAGATTAAAAAGTAGATATACCCTTGTCTTTCCAATTTTTCCTCTAACCATCCATCTTGTCACAATCTCCCCTCCAGATGCAATTATCAATTATGCATAACAACAGAAGAGCTGTAACTGCAAAAATCTACCCCCTGAGACATGAACTACCCTCCTCCTCCATGGAAGTCTGCAGTCTCCTCTGCTGCACAACTGCAGCAGGGCTGGTCACCTGACATGTTCTGGGTGTGGAACAGACTGACGCAGTGCAATCCGTAACTAGGCTACTAATACTCAGGCACTATAGCCTTCCTTCTATCTGTTTATTGCTCCAGTCTTCTGCTTGTTGCTCATGCTAAATGGAGCTACTTTTGCAGGGGGAGGGACAAGCTACAAAAAAAAATGTTAAGAAAAGAGGTTTTTTTTTTTTTTAGCAGGGTTAACCGCTGAATATATTTGATATACACTTAAAACCATGTGTAAACCCAACCATATATGGTCAGTTAATATATGATAAAGGAGCCATGAACATACAATGGGGAAATGACAGCCTCTTCAACAGCTGGGGTTGGCAAAACTGGACAGCTACATGCAAGAGAATGAAACTGGATTATTATTTAACCCCATACACAAAAGTAAACTTGAAATGGATCAAGGACCTGAATGTAAGTCATGAAACCATAAAACTCTTAGAAGCCAACATAGGCAAAAATCTCCTGAATGTAAGCATAAGTGACTTCTTCTTGAATGCATCTCCTCAAGCAAGGGAAACAAAAGCAAAAATGAACTCATGGGAGTACATTAAACTAAAAAGTTTCTGTACAGCAAAGGACTCCATCAACAGAACAAAAAGGCATCCAACAGTATGGGAGAATATATTTGTAAATGACATATCCAACAAGGGGTTAACACCCAAAATATATAAAGAACTTACACGCCTCTACACCCAAAAAGCAAATAACCTGATTAAAAAATGGGCAGAGGATATGAAGAGACAGTTCTCCAAAGAAGAAATTCAAATGGCCAACAGGCACATGAAAAGATGTTCCACATCACTAATAATCAGGCAAATGCAAATTAAAACCACAATGAGATATCACCTCACACCAGTAAGGATGGCCACCATCCAAAAGACTAAGAACAACAAATGCTGGCGAGAATGCAGAGAAAGGGGAACCCTCCTACACTGCTGCTGGGAATATAAGCTAGTTCAACCATTGTAGAAAGCAATATGGAGGTTCCTCAAAAAACTAAAAATACAAATACCATTTGACCCGGGAATCCCACTCCTTGGAATTTACCCAAAGAATACAACTTCTTAGATTCAAAATGACATATGCACCCCTATGTTTATTACAGCACTTTTTACAATAGCCAAGAAATGGAAGCAACCTAAGTGTCCATCAGTAGATGAATGGATAAAGAAGATGTGGGACATATACACAGTGGAATACTATTCAGCCATAAGAAGGAAACAAATCCTGCCACTTGGAACAACATGGATGGAGCTGGAGGATATTATGCTCAGTGAAATAAGCCAGGCAGAGAAAGACAAGTGCCAAATGATTTCCCTCATTTGTGGAGTATAACAATGCAGCAAAACTGAAGGAACAAAATAGTAGCAGACTCAGAGACTCCAAGAAGGAACTAGTGGTCACCAAAGAGGAGGGGTGTGGGAGGATGGGTGGGGTGGGTGGGAGAAGGGGATTGTGGGGTATTATGTTTAGTACACAGGGTGTGGGGAATCATGGGGAAAACAGTGTAGCACAGAGAAGGAAAACAGTGAATCTGTGTCATCTTACTACACTGATGGACAGTGACTGAATTGGGGTATGAGTGGGGACTTGATAATATGAGTAAATGTAGTAACCACATTGTTTTTTCATGTGAAACCTTCATAAGAGTGTATATTAATAATACCTTAATAAAAAAAAGAATGGAATGTTAACGAATGGAATGGAATATTATGGAATAGAATGCAAAAGAATGTTTTGGTTTGGAATGGAATGTATTGCAGTTGAATATAATAGAATGTTATGGAATGGAATGGAATGTTATTTAACAGAATGGAATGCTACAGAAAGGAGTGGAGTGTCATGGAATTGAATGGAATATTGGGGAATGGAATGGAATTTTGGGGAAAATAATGGATTGTTAACGAATGGAATGTAATATTATGTAACAGAATGGGATAGAATGTTATGGAATGGAATGGAATGTTATGCAATAGAATGCAATAGAGTGTTTTGGAATGGAATGCAATGTTATTTAATGGAATGGAATGGTTTGGAATGGAATGGATTGTTGGGGAATTTTACGGAATGTAAATGAATGGAATGGAATGTTATGGAATGAAATAGACAAGAATGTTATGGAATGTAATGCAATGTTTTGCAGTACAAAGTAATAGAATGTTATGGAATGGAACATAATGTCATGGAATGGAATGGAAAGTTGGGGTATAGAATGGAATATTCATGAATGTACTGGAATATTATGGAATAGACTGGGATAGAATGTTATGCAATGGAATGAAGTTTTAAGCAATTGAATGGAATGTTATGCAATACAATGGAATAGAAGGTTTTGGGAAAAAAACCATGTGTAGTTCTTGGTTGTTTTGTTTTGTTGACAGATGGGTGAATTATGCTGCTGGTTTTCAGTTTCATTTAAAATCCTGAAATCAATGGTTACCTGATAAGATAAAGATGGACTTATCCAAAGAAGGGTAATAGCTTAAGTTTCAAGTCTGAGATATGTCAAATCTCTTCTTACTTCCTTGAATTTATTAAGGCTTAAAGCATTCAGCATTTTGCAACCTTAAGAGGCTATGTGCAGAGAATCACAGTCAAATTATTAATGTTTATTGAATATGTACTACTTCAACAGAAAAGGCTTTTATTCAATTTCAGCAATCTCATCTTTCAAATGCAATGATATTTTTTCTTCTTTTTATAATTATGGAAATCCACAGACTTAGAAATATAAGTTTATACTTAATCATCACCTGTTCCAACTCAGTCTTTCAATAAATATCTATTAGACACCACTGCAGGTACTATTAGACTTAGCTTGAGCAGAAATACTCATGTGGTAATTACATCATCTATCTTGAGGAAATGAAATAAGGAAAAACTAAAATTTTATTGATAAATACAAAAGCAAATATACGTACAGAATTTCTCAAATGTTAGTTCAACATTATAAAACTGTCATGCATTCCAACGCAGAGTATTGTGTCTTTACTAATGTCCCACAATGGGCTTCACTGATGTTACCATTTGACTAAGCAAAAAAAGGCAATATAAAATGACAAATCGGCTCAAAGATTTTTAAGTGTGTGTACCCTATGTACAAAAGCACATACTTCTTAAAACAATGTGGCTACACTGAAATAGGTAAAGTACTTTCTGGACTATTTCCTTCCTATAAAACTATGTGGATTGCAAAACCTTGCAAAATCCTTAATATCAGAAGTGGCTTTCTCACTCCAAACATAAATAAAGCAATTTTTAAAGAGAGTCTATTATTCTCAGCTCAAGAGTTAATACTTAACTTTAAACTTTATTTGCCAGACCCTTGCATAATGTGATACTTGAGAACCCTGTCACCCAGTCATATCATGGCTGAAGACGTCTGCTCTGGTCACACAATCTCCACACAACAGTCTAAAATCCCCAACTATTCAATAAGTACAAAATATTTTCAAAACAGTATTTTCTAATATGAATCCTTTAAAACCAAAGGCCAATAAGTACTTTAGCAGTAGAATAAAGCACTCAAAAACAATGCCCAAACATTTATCAAGTCAGAGTTACTACATTCATACAAGAAAAAAAGATTTTTTGAGACCAAGATATTTATACCTTTTATACTATTTGCATCTTCTGGTACTTACTCGGTTCAACAATTTAAAAAAATAGTCTGAGAGAGCAAGAATGTGAAGTAATACCCATTCATCTAAACATTAAATACACTTAATAGCTCCCCAGCAGATTAAACAGTCAAAATAGGAGCCCTAAAGTTTAGCCTTATGTAGTAATACCTAAATTCTTCAATTTGTATGGTCATAGCAATTTAGACTAGTAAGGTTTAGAGGGAAAACTAGCTGAAATAAATTGACATTTTACCCATTTCTTTCTTAAAAAGTTTTAAAACTAGAGTTGCTTTAAGTTTGGTAGGCTGAGCAAAGAAGTGCTTAAATTTGAAAATTTGATGACACGCATTTGTTAAAAACATAAAGCCATATGGGCTATGCTTATTTAGAGGGTCAAATGAATGAGTATAAGCAAAAAGTCCTAGGACAGTGCCTGTCAAAAAGGAGGCCCTATTGATGTGCATTTACTATTCTTATGTTAAAAATAACAAACTACAAGGAGACAAAGAATATAAACCATGTCTAAGAAAACTTGTACATTAAGCCATTCAATTCTAAACAATAACCCACTACCATCCTAAACCCAAGTACGTGCCCACCCCAACAAAGTACTGTGCTTTGTTATGTAGGACTATTATTCTCCAGCTGAGAAAAAATTATGTATGGATGGTTTATGGGTTCTATTCTGCATTAAATTCCAACTTAACAGAGCAATAAAGGACAATATCTGTTAAAAATTTATCACTTAGTTTTCCTTCAAATATTTAACATTTAATTTTAAAAAAGTCTTTGAGGCGGGACCCGAGCACTCCCCCACCCCAGCGCACTGGCAGGAGGAAAAGAATCAGAGCGGGGAGGGAGTGGAAGCACCACCAAATAACCAGCCATGGTGATCTGCACTGGGAGCACAGACACACATCGCATGGTGTATTGGAGATCAGAGAAACAGAAGGGCAGGATACGAGATGGAGACTGCAAGTGGGTCCCCTCAGTCAGCTCCCGAGGACAAAAGAAAAGAGGGTGCTTTTTTTTAAAAGTCTTAAAGAGAAAAGGGCCCAACAGTGGAACAAAATTGTCCCAGTGCACTCAGCCCAGCAGACAGGGAGTCTGGGGGACATTCAGACCCCCTGGCCGGCAGCCAGGGAAAGCAGCAGCGCCGAGGCTTACCACAGAGATCAGTAGCCTGCCATTCATTCACCCCCGGCAGGCAGCGCAAAGGGTCAGGCGGATCCGCCACCACTGCAAAACAGCGGGAGAGCGGCCCCACCGACAGCAACCTCACAGAATCTACTCCCGGTTGGTGCACAGAGAATTGGGAAGAGCTCCAGAACCCAGACCAAGGTATGGAAGGCACCAAGGGGCCCAGAATGCACCCAGCAAGACTGCAAACCTGGGAGTGCTATAGGCTAGGCTGAGTCGGCCCCCAACACAACAGCTCAGGAGTTTATCGAAAGACTGCCTCCTGGTGTGTGGAAAACCAGCTCAGGCCCCAGAGAAGGGCAAGGAGAACAACAAGCAGGAAAGGACTTTGTTCTCCCAGCTGACACATGTGGCACCTACCAGTGACCACTTCTATCACCATGAAAAGACAGAAGAATATGGTCCAGTCAAAAATCATCCAGACAACCCCAGAGAGAGGGCCTGAAGGGATAGACTTACACAATCTTCCTGAAAAAGAATTCAGAATAAAAGTCATAACCATGCTGATGGATCTACTGAGAAATATGCAAGAGCTAAAGGAGGAACTGAGCAAACACAATGTACAAATGAGACAAGTGATCGATGGGCTTAAGAGCAGACTTGACGAGGTGTAAGAAACTGTTAATGGAATTGAAATCAGAGAACAGGAATACAGAGAAGCTGAGGCAGAGAGAGATAAAAGGATATCTAGGAATGAAAGAATATAAAGAGAACTGTGTGACCAATCCAAACGGAACAATATTCGCATTATACGAGTACCAGAAGAAGAGAGACAAAAAGGGATAGAAAGTGTCTTTGAAGAAATATTTGCTGAAAACTTCCCCAAGCTGGGGAAGGAAATAGTTTCTCAGACCACAGAAGTCCACAGATCTCCCAACACAAGGGACCGAAGGAGGACAACACCAAGACACGTAATCATTAAAATGGCAAAGATGAAAGACAAGAACAGAGTATTAAAGGCAGCAAGAGAGAAAAAAAAGATCACCTACAAAGAAAACCCATCAGACTATCATCAGAGTTCTCAACAGAAACCCTATAGGCCAGAAGAGAAGGGCATGATATATTTAACGTAATGAAACAGAAGGCCCTTGAACCAAGAATACTGTATCCATCTCGATTATCATTGAATTTTGAGGGAGGGATTAAACAATTCCCAGACAAGCGAAAGCTGAGGGAAATTGACACCCACAAACCACCTCTAGAGGATATCTTAAAGGTATTGCTCTAGATTGAAGCACTCCTAAGGCTAAAAAGATGTCACCAGAGAAAACAAAAATCATACCAAAGAAAGCAGATCATCCAAATACTAACTAAAGGCAAAAAGTAAAATCAACTATCCAAAAAAACAGTCAAAGGAAACGTAAAAGAGTACAGAATAAAACACCTAGTATATAAAGAATGGAGGAGGAAGAATAAGAAGGGAGAGAAATAAAGAATCTCAGACTGCGTTTATAATAGCTTAACAAGAGAGTTAAGTTAGACTGTTAGATAGTAAAAAAGCTACCCTTGAACCTTTGGTAAAACCACAAATCTAAAGCCAGCAATGGCAATAAGTATATATCTATTGATAATCACCCTAAATTTAAATGGACTGAATGCACCAATCAAAAGACAAAGAGTAATAGAATGGATAAAAAAGCAAGACCCATTTATATGCTGCTTACAAAAGACTCACTATAACCCAAAGATACACACAGACTAAAGGTAAAGGGATGGAAAAACGTATTTCATGCAAACAACAAGGAGAAAAAATCAGGTGTTGCAGTACTTGTATCGGACATAATAGACTTCAAAAAGATGAAAGTAGCAAGAGATAAAGAAGGACATTACATAATGATAAAGTGGTCAGTCCAACAAGAGGATATAACCATTATAAATATATATGCACCCAACACAGGAGCACCAGCATATGTGAAACAAATACTAACAGAATTAAAAGAGGAAATAGAAAGCAATGTATTCATTTTAGAGACTTCAACACTCCACTCACTCCAAAGGACAGATCAACCAGACAGAAAATAAGTAAAGACACAGAGGCACTGAACAACACACTAGAACACATGGACCTAACAGACATCTACAGAACTCTACACCCAAAAGCAGCAGGATACACATTCTTCTCAAGTGCACATGGAACATTTTCCAGAATAGACCACATACTAGGCCACATAAAGAACCTCAGTAAATTCAAAAAGATTGAAATTCTACCAACCAACTTTGCCGATCTCAAAGGTATAAAACGAGAAATAAATTGTACAAAGAAAACAAAAAGGCTCACAAATACATGGAGACTTAACAACATGCCCCTAAATAATCAATGGATCAACGACCAAATTAAAACAGAGATCAAACAATACATGGAGACAAATGATGACAACAACACAAAGCCACAACTTCTGTGGGATGCAGCAAAGGCAGTTCTCACAGGAAAGTATATTGCAATCCAGGCCTATTTGAAGAAGGAACAACAATCTCAAATGAATACTCTAAACTCACAATTATTGAAATTGGAAAAAGAAGAACAAATGAGGCCCAAAACACCAGAAGGAGGGACATAATAAAGATTACAGAAGAAATAAATAAAATTGAGAAGAATAAAACAATAGAAAAAATCAATGAAACCAAGAGCTGGTTCTTTGAAAAAATAAACAAAATAGATAAAGTCCTAGCCAGACTTATTAAGAGAAAAAGAGAATCTACACACATAAACAGAATCAGAAATGAGAAAGGAAAAATCATGATGGATACCACAGAAATACAAAGAATTATAAGAGAATACTATGAAAATGTACATGCTAAAAGCTGGAAAACCTAGACGAAATGGAAAACTTCTTAGAAAATACAACCTTCCAAGACTGACCAAGCAAGAAACAGAAAACCTAAACAAACCAATTACCAGCAATGAAATTGAATCAGTAATCAAGAAACTACCTAAGAACAAAACCCCCAGGCCAGATAGATTCACCTCTGAATTTTACCAGACATATAGAGAAGAAGTAACACCCATTCTCCTTAAAGGTTTCCAAAAAATAGAAGAGGAGGGAATACTTCCAAACTCATTCTATGAAGCCAGCATCACTCTAATACCAAAACCGGGCAAAGACCTCACCAAAAAAGAAAATTACAGACCAATATCCCTGATGAACGTAGATGCAAAAATACTCAACAAAATATTAGCAAACCGAATTCAAAAATACATCAAGAGGATCATACACCATGATCAAGTGGGATTCATCCCAGGGATGCAAGGATGGTACAACATTCGAAAATCCATCAACATCATCCACCACATCAATAAAAAGAAGAACAAAAACCACATGATCATCTCCATAGCTGCTGAAAAAGCATTTGACAAAATTCAGCATCCATTCATTATTAAAACTCTCAACAAAATGGGTATACAGGGCAAGTATCTCAATATAATAAAGGCCATATAAGACAAACCCACAGCCAACATCACACTTAACAACGAGATGCCAAAAGTTTTACATCTAAGATCGGAAACAAGACAGGGATGCCCACTCTCCCCACTGTTATTCAACATAGAACTGGAAGTCCTAGCCAAGGTAATCAGACAAAACAAAGAAATACAAGGCATCCTCATTGGTAAAGAAGAAGTCAGATTGTCACTATTTGCAGATGACATGATATGGTACATAAAAAACCCTAAAGACTCCACTCCAAAACTACTAGAACTAGTATCTGAGTTCAGCAAAGTTGCAGGATACAAAATTAACACACAGAAATCTGCTGCTTTCCTATACACTAACGATGAACTAACAGAAAGAGAAATCAGAAAAACAATTCCATTCACAATTGCATCAAAAAGAATAAAATACCTAGGAATAAACCTAACAAAGGAACTGAAAGAACTATACCCTGAAAACTACAAGACACTCCTAAGAGAAATTAAAGAGGACACTAACAAATGGAAATTCATACCATGCTCTTGGCTAGGAAGAATTAATATTGTCAAAATGGCTATACTACCTAAAGGAATCTACAGATTCAATGCAATCCCTATCTAAATACCCACAGGATTCTTCAATGAACTGGAACAAATAGTTCTAAAATTCATATGGAACCACAAAAGACCCCGAATAGCCAAAGCAATCCTGAGAAGGAGGAATAAAGCAGGGGGAATTACGCTCCTTGACTTCAAGCTCTACTACGAAGCCACAGTAATCAAGACAATTTGGTATTGGCACAAGAACAGACCCACAGACCAGTGGAACAGAATAGAAATTCCAGATATTAACCCAAACATATACGGTCAATTAACACATGATAAAGGAGCCTTGGATGTACAATGGGGAGACGACTACCTCTTCAGCAGGTAGTGTTGGCAAAACTGGACAGCTACATGTAAGAGAATGAAACTGGACTACTGTCTAACCCTGTACACAAAAGTAAACTCAAAATGGATCAAAGACCTGAATGTAAGTCATGAAACCATAAAACTCTTAGAAAAAAACATAGGCAAAAATCTCTTGGACATAAACATGAGCAACTTCTTCATGAACATATCTCCCCGGGCAAGGGAAACAAAAGCAAAAATGAACAAGTGGGACTATATCAAGCTGAAAACTTCTGTTCAGCAAAGGACACCATTAGTAGAACAAAAAGACATCCTACAGTATGGGAGAATATATTCATAAATGATGTATCCAATAAGGGGTTGACATCCAAAATATATAAAGAACTCACGCACCTCTACAAAAAAAAAGCAAATAATCCAATTAAGAAATGCGCAGAGGACATGAATAGACACTACTCTAAAGAAGAAATTCAGATGGCCAACAGGCACATGAAAAGATGCTCCACATCGCTAATCACCAGAGAAATGCAGATTAAAACCACAATGAGATATCACCTCACACCAGTGAGGATGGCCAACATCCAAAACACAAACAACAACAAATGTTGGCGAGGATGTGGAGAAAAGGGAACCCTCCTACACTGCTGGTGGGAATGCAAATTAGTTCAACCATTGTGGAAAGCAGTATGGAGGTTCCTCAAAAAACTCAAAATAGAAATACCATTTGACCCAGGAATTCCACTCCTAGGAATTTACCCTAAGAATGCAGCAGCCCAGTTTGAAAAAGACAGATGCACCCCTATGTTTATCGCAGCACTATTTACAATAGCCAAGAAATGGAAGCAACCTAAGTGTCCATCAGTAGATGAATGGATAAAGAAGATGTGGGACATATACACAATGGAATATTATTCAGCCATAAGAAGAAAACAAATCCTACTATTTGCAATAACATGGATGGAGCTAGAGGGTATTATGCTCAGTGAAATAAGCCAAGCCGAAAAAGACAAGTATCAAATATTTCACTCATGTGTGGAATATAAGAACAAAGAAAAAAACTGAAGGAACAAAACAGCAGCAGACTCACAGAACCCAAGAATGGACTAATAGTTATGAAACGGAAAGGGACTGGGGAAGATGGGTGGGAAGGGAGGGATAAGGAGGAAAAGGGGGCATTACAATTAGCAGATGTAATGTTGGGGGGACACGGGGAGGGCTGTAAAACTCAGAGAAGACAAGTAGTGATTCTATAGCACCTCACTACTCTGATGGACAGTGACTGTAATGGGTAGGTGGGGGTACCTGATGAAGTGGGGAGTTTAGTAACCATAATGTTGCACATGTAATTGTAGATTATTGATACCAAAAAAAAAGTCTTTGAAGGACAATTTTCAAACAGCACAGATACCTCCATTTGCATAATAGCACTTTGATTATTTGGGGGTAGGAAGCTATTTTTCCTTTAAAAAAGGCTTCCAAAAGAGGGACCACAGAGTCTTTTATTTATAACCAAGTAACTAAAAGCGCTGCTGAGTTACAGTCCTATTGCATCGGAGTGGGGAGACTCATTCATTTCCTGAACTCAAAATTAAGCCTTACATAGAACTTCTGAAATAAACTGTTCAAAGTTCATGTGTGACAGCTTCCCACTCCTCAATGTCCATATCCTCAGTACCTCCCTAAAGCACAACAAAACCCAGTGATGAAAACAAAGCATATCCTTAACTCCTTTCCAGAGGGCCCCATGCTCTAACATTACCCACATGTTCTACATTTCTCTTCTCATATCTCAGTTCAAAATTCCTTTTCATAGTGTACTTACCTCATTAGTAGGAAAATTATATGACTCTACTAAAAACAAAACAAAAAACCCTTTCTCTATAACCTTCTCATGAACTCTGTGTGTGTGTGTGTGTGTGTGTGTGTGTGTGTGTGTGTGTATTTTTGGCTTGTATCTAAGTAGCAGGATTTCAAACTGCAGGACTGTATTTGGAATAAGCAGCAGTAACTATAATCCCATCCCAGCCAGCACCCCAAGATATTCCTCCTTTTCCATCTCTTTCCTCCTCTCCTTCTGAACCCCAGAAAAATGTGTTCTTGTTTTCTGTTCTCTTTACAATGTTTAGATATCAAGGGGAAAAAGTGGGACAGATATATAGTCACTTAGATTGAAAGTGCTACTAAATTGGATGACATATCTTGATAGGTAAAATAATTATTTCTACTTTCCAGCAACAGAGAACAGGATTGCCTTTTTTTTAAGTAAAGAAACTATTACAACTACACAATGGTTTTTAAATTATTTCAAAATTTAATTATTGCGAGCTATACAAAAGCATGTAACTAAACCTATGTCTCATTACTGAAAGGTTTAATACCATATGTGGTAATATAATGCCCTCTATGGACAAAATTATAGCACTTCAACATTAACTACTGGATTGAACCTTAAGACAGAGATAGACTTTAGTATAGAAAAATGAATGACAATACAAGTTAAAACAGCAAAAAAAAAAGCATTTTGCATTTTAAAGTTATAAACAATTTCATATAAGCTGCAAAAAATGCATATTAAAATCCATAAAGTGAAAGTGATACTATTCAATGAGAACTAAATAAATGCAGACTTCTTGTATAATAATCTAAAATAAACATACAGATACACCAAAAGATCGAAAGCACTTTAAAATTCAGAATTAAAAAATAGTCATTAGGTTCTAAGCAAACCTTAAAACTTTTTAAAGTTTTCATTAAAGTACTCAGGCTAAGGGGACTCCTTAAGTTCATTTCATAATGTTCATAACAGCATGATTCAAGCATTTTTTTAAGTACAATGTGTCAAACAAAATTCAACATCCTTTTATAAAGTCGTTTTTAAAGTCATTTGTTAGTATGAATCAGATATTCACAACTCACTAAATTTCTCTGCCCAAATGAGTGTATTCCATTGGTCAGTTATAGAGAATTCCATAGACCTCATTTTCTACAACACTAGATGGCACCAACACCATGGTACAGCTGAATGTCCAAACCGAGGTATGTAATCTGACAAAAACTGTTTTCTCCGTTTTTTGGCTTTTCCCTAGAATTGTTGCCTGGAACTAGGGAACTAGAGCACTATGGGAATAGTAAAACCCACCACCACCAAAATAGCATGTAGGATAAAATTATCTCTGACCAGAATTCAAAATCAATTTAAAATACATTAGAATTAAATGTAAAAATGAAACTATTAAATAAGTTAAAAATTATAGGTTTTTCCTATATGAAAATTAAAGATACTGACTAAAATGTAAAGTAGAATAAAAATTGTTTAGAAAACTAAGGGAAAACTGTAATACAACAAGAGCTTGCATACTTCGTATATAAAGAACTTTAATAAATCAGAAAAAGATGAACATCTAAATTTAAAAATGGGCAAAGAGTATGAACAGGCAATTCACAAATGCAAGTAGCCAATAAATACATGGAACACGTTCACCTTCATTAATAATCAAAGATCAAAACAGGAAAATACCATCTAACCTTTCAAACTGGAAAAGGATTTAAAAAAAATGTCAAGTATGGAATATATGAAAGGATACATAAGAAATAAGTTATAATAGGTGACTTTAGGAAGGAGCAGTAAGTGGCTTGAGGCAGCAAGACTTCCTGTCATTGTACTTTTTCGATTTTGTATAATGTGGGAAGTATTATGCATCCAAAAAATAAGTATCAAGTGTTGGTGATAAAACAGATATGGGTGCTCCCTTACTCTGTGAGAGGGGTAAAAATTAGTGATTTTTCTTATAGCCAATTTTTGTCAAAACTCTTAAAATGCTTGTACCTACTCACCAAGGGTTTTATTTCTAGTAATTTATGGAAAATAATTCAGGGATATGTAAAACATTTAAGTAGAAAGACATTAATAATAGCATTTATGTATAAATTAAAAAGTTGGAAACAATCTAAAGGTCCAACGGTAGCAAATGGACTGGTTAAATTATAATATATCTAATATCAAGGAAAACTAAGCATTAAAAAATGCAGAACTGGACATAAACCTGAACGACTTCTTCATGAACATATCTCCCCGGGCAAGGGAAACAAAAGCAAAAATGAACAAGTGGGACATCAAGCTGAAAACTTCTGTTCAGCAAAGGACACCATCAGTAGAACAAAAAGACATCCTACAGTATGGGAGAATATATTCATAAATGATGTAACCAATAAGGGGTTGACATCCAAAATATATAAAGAACTCACGCACCTCAACAAAAAAAAAGCAAATAATCCAATTAAGAAATGGGCAGAGGACATGAATAGACACTACTCTAAAGAAGAAATTCAGATGGCCAACAGGCACATGAAAAGATGCTCCACATCGCTAATCACCAGAGAAATGCAGATTAAAACCACAATGAGATATCATCTCACACCAGTGAGGATGGCCAACATCCAAAACACAAACAACAAATGTTGGCGAGGATGTGGAGAACAGGGAACCCTCATACACTGCTGGTGGGAATGCAAATTAGTTCAACCATTGTGGAAAGCAGTATGGAGGTTCCTCAAAAAACTCAAAATAGAAATACCATTTGACCCAGGAATCCCACTCCTAGGAATTTACCCTAAGAATGCAGCAGCCCAATATGAAAAAGACAGATGCATCCCTATGTTTATTGCAGCACTATTTACAATAGCCAAGAAATGGAAGCAACCTAAGTATCCATCAGTAGATGAATGGATAAAGAAGATGTGGGACATATACACAATGGAATATTATTCAGCCATAAGAAGAAAACAAATCCTACCATTTGCAACAACATGGATGGACCTAGAGGGTATTATGCTCAGTGAAATAAGCCAAGCTGAAAAAGACAAGTATCAAATGATTTCACTCTTGTGTGGAATATAAGAACAAAGAAAAAAACTGAAGGCACAAAACAGCAGCAGACTCACAGAACCCAAGAATGGACTAATAGTTACCAAAGGGAAAGGGACTGGGGAGGATGGGTGGGAAGGGAGGGATAAGACGGAAAAAGGGGGCATTATGATTAGCAGATGTAATGTTGGGGGGGCACGGGGAGGGCTGTACAACTCAGAGAAGATGAGTAGTGATTCTATAGCATCTCACTATGCTGATGGACAGTAACTGTAATGGGGTTGGTGGGGGGACCTGATGAAGGGGGTAGTTTAATAACCAAAATATTGCACATATAATTGTAGATTAATGATACCAAAATAAATTTTTTAAAAATTAGTGAAAAAATCATGCAGAAGAATAAGACATGGAAATGATGGAAAAAATATTGCTCATTTTTTTTAAAGAGCTATACAGAATATGTAGTGTATGATCCCAATTTGGTTAAAAAACACTTATTTCTCACTTCATTCATAAAGCATTAATATGCATAGAAAATAGACTAGAAGAATATATTCTAAAATACAATTATATATCTGGGTGATATGATTACAGTTTTTTTTCATCTGAATACTTTTCTCTATTTTGCAAATTTGTACAATGAGCATATATTACTTGAGACTGCTTCAGATACTGTTGCCCTGACTTCACTGATACTCAGCAGGTCCTTGAGAGAAATTCTGACTATTGAAATTACTGAAACTCAAATAGATTAAAACATTTGCCCAAGGTTATAGAGCTAATGAGTGATAAAGTCAGGATTAGAACTCAGATCTTCAAGATGCCCCAAATGAGGTTCTTTCAACCATAGTATATTCAGCATTACCTATCTTTTATGGTATATATTTCATATTTATTTTCAAGCTGTATTGAGCCCATAGTAAGTGCTAATAAATCCTCACTAATTTAATGTCATATTTGTTTAACTAAATATGATTCCTTTCTTAACATTTTCTAATTTAGCTATACTGTACATTTACTAAGAGCCTTCCAATTAAAGGTATTTCTACTCAATTTGTCAATTAAACATTCAATTTTTCAAGTTACTTAAATTTATTACCTTTATTAGATTATCTGCTTACTGCCATAATCAAAATCCAACTAATAATTATCAAAAAGAATCCTAAATATGCTCACTAAAAATATATTTTAACCGAAATACTAACCTTAATGTCTGTAATGCTTTGAGAAAGCTCAAAGACCTTATAATACATTTTTAAAATTAATATAAGGAAAAGCTTTAAGTCATAAACATCAAAAGAAAGCTCTTATTCATGAACACATTTAAGAAGTATATATAAATTTGCAAAGGATAATTTTTAATTCTTTACCTAGACAAATGGGCTCTTTCAAGTGAATTCTTTGCTACATCAATACCATCAATACTGCTTTGTTATTCCTTGATATCAGACAGTTTAAGCACAATGAATAAATAATCAGTTTGTGGTTGGTTTACATTTTACTCACCAAGAGTTCAACATATCAGCAAAACACAGTCTACATTCTGATTATGAACTGAAAATATTCTGTGCATTAGCGACAAACCAAGCAACCAACAAACATATATTAAGCAATCACTATCATTAAGTCAAGATCTCACTGGTTTGGATAGGAGACTAGGTCCTACCAATGGCCTCCCAACAACATAGATGTCCACCATAACAGGTTTAGGCACGCTCCATATGGAAGCAACAGAATGGTACCTATTCTCATGTCCCTACATATTGAATAACATGTGAGAAAATGTACATGGTAACCAACTTCTTTGACTTTTTTTAAATGTCTTGCATTGGATAATGTCTCCAACACAACAGGTATGTAATAAAAGCAGCAGGACCTTGGTTGTCTGCTAAATTTGGACAGTAACTGCTCATTCCAAAATGGGAAACAACTGAAAAGGAGACAAAGCCTAACCTGTTTGGAAAAAGACTTTCCTTGTAGAATCAGATAAGAATATAAATAAGAGAGTTAGCCCAATATCTGGAACATGGTAGAAGCTCTAAAGTGTTGTGCTTATTACATAATTTTCTATACCTTGGGAAAACTACTTAACATTTCTTGATTTAGGTTTTCTCATCCATTAGATGATTCCTTCTTTCAGACTATAGTGAAGACTAAAGATGAATATGTGAAAGTGCTTGGTGCTTAGATTTCCCATAAATGGCAGTTTGCCCTGAAACAAGTTAATCAAACTATTTCAAATGAGTATTATAACTACACTGAAAGTGGGGGAAGAGAAAAAAAAGAGGCAAGGGGAACTACTCCAAGTAATTATATTATAAACAACCAAACTTGGACACTCTTAGGGGAGGTGGATTTGCAAAATAATCCTGAACTCTTTTACTATGTTTATTACAGTGATATTAGAAAGCATTCTAAAAACTATTTTACATGTATTAAAGGATTAAACAAATGAGTAAATATATTGGTAAGTATTAGGAGCCAGGGTTCTCACTATAAAAAGAATATATAAATATGAAATGAGGGAAGAAAAAGAATCCTCTAGGAATGGACTGGAATTGGAGGTATCTATGTGAACTCATGGTTCCATAAGTATGTGTATGTGCTTATGTTTATTTCTATGCATAAATATGTAACTATTTCCTACCTTTGTCCACTGGAAAGGCTAAAATGGAATGACCCCATGGTAGCAAGGAGTACAACTAGCATCCAGTTCTTGATATGTAATACCATTTCCCACTACTGGGAATCAGGGATCCTTGGAGAAATGGCTGATTACAGGGCTGGGGAAGAATAGGCATAAGATGAGCCTACAACATTTTGTTGTGTTGGCAAGTAAGAAGTGCTTCCCTCTCTGCCCCAGAAAAGGCTGGCTGCATATCCTTCAGCCAACTGGAATGGGGGCCCCTCCAAACTTGGGACAATTTATAACCAAAATAAGTACAGTAATGAATTATAAACCACTGAGGAGAGAAGAGAAATTCAAGGATTCATACAGATAATTAATAAGCTAATTAATTCATGGAAAAGGAGGGCTCTTATGTTAACAGCAGAATGAGAAGAATCATTAATAAATGTGAAGGTAATGTTGGAATTGAAAAACCATCATTTTGCAATCTTAATGGTAAAGACTGAATCAAGTAAGAATCATCAGTGGCTACTAACTCTAGGGAGGGAATGGTAATAGGGAGCAGGATATTTGCCTGGTCTTGAAGTGACATCCCTCATAATGCTTATTAGTTTGTAAGGTAGAAAAAAAGATAGTAATTACACAACAGGGAAATCAGAGACCACCTCATCAATGAGGGACTGATGGATATTGGGTAGTTCCATGAGAGGGGCACTACATCATCCTAATTTTGGCCATGAAGCCATAACTTCAATCTGTTTGATTACTAACAAACATCAGACAAACACAAAATGAGGAAATGTTCTATTAAAAAGGGAGAAGGGGAGCAACTGTGTTCTTCAGAAATGTTAATGTAATTAGAAATAAAAACTAGAAATGTTCCAGTCTGGATCTTGTAGCAGAGGACACTATAAAGGGCATTATTAGACCAACTAACATAATTGGAATATAAACAATAAGTGGGAAAAAAGTATTGCATCAACGTAAATTTATGAAGTTAATAGCTACTGAGGTTATGTAAGAGAATAACACTTTCTAAAGTATTTGGGATAAAACAGAATGTATGTAACTTACTCTCAAATGGTTCAAGAAAAACAAGAACGTATTTATGTACCCCTATCTAGTTATCTATAGAAAGAGAATCACTAATGATAAAGCAAATGGGGAAAATGTTAATAAATTTAGATGAAGAACATAAGGACATTCTTTGTGTTATTTTTAATTCTGTAATTGTTTTAAGTTTGAGGTTATTTCCAAATACAAGTTAATTTTTAAAAAGCAACTGTCTTTAAAAAAAACTCTCCAAAATGATAGTTTTATAATCTGTGTAATTCCAGTCCCAGAAAATTTATCATTAATGTTTTATAAATCATCCTTGAGCATACATTGGTTTTTCAGTTTAATTCTAAGGAGACCTAAATGTTCTAATGTTTTCTTTCATTTAGTCACTTATGGCCATCTGATGCAAAAGGGGTTAGACAACCCCTTAGCTCCAAATGAGTAGATTTCTATACACTGACCATAATATCCATACACATACACCTGCCCCAAATATAGCAAAACAGGATCTAGAAAATTTTTATCATAGTTACACAAATGAATAGGTCTATGTGTTTTCTGCATTTGCTGTCAATAACTTTTTCATAGACTCTTCAATGAAGTCATTCCTAATTATGGTAGAGCTACTGAATATACATCAAAACACTAAAGCATTGAAAATATTAAATAAATTATCTGAGGAAGTTTTCTCTAATTTATTTTCCTTGTTTTCGTAAAATGACATTTGTAAAAAGGATTTTCTGAGGAAGTTACCTCTTTCTTCCATGGTAGAGCTAGCCTCTCTGTGTCCTTGTGTGTTGGTGGCCTTCCAGTTCAATCAATATACATTTATATCCCAATATACAATCATACTGTATTTTAAAAACAGAAACCACCAAGGTACCAAAAGCATAAATCTTTAACCACTGATTTTTTAAAAAGTAAAGAACATATATTAGAATTCTGAGCCTAGATTATTAAAACTGCCTCTGAACAATGAGGTACAGTAAAAAAGAAAGAATGAAATGTTCATAATTATGAAGAGAAAAATTAGTATTTACATTTCATTAATATAGCTTGATAAAATTCCTTACCACAGGAGGAAAGACAGTATTCATTTTTTTCATGACAAATTTTATCCAAAAATATCAGTAACGCATCATAGTGTGCATCATATCTTGCTTTTCTCCCTTACAAAATCAGTCCTTCTTTACCCAAGTTAAAATTGAATTCTGCCTACGAATGTCATTTTAAGAAAAGGAGAATAGAGATAACTTCCTCAGATAATTTATTATTCAATATTTTCAATGCTTTAATGTTTCAATGTATATTAAGTAGTATGCCCCATTTTTTAAATGCTTTATGTATATAATTAGGGGTGGTATAAAATTTGTAACCATTTGAGAGCAGAGCCTCTCATGTCATCAGTCTCTTGCTGCACTTTGGTACATCTGACTTGAGTACACTTAACCTACACTTTTAGGAAGAGAGGGAAGCTCCTGAACCCTTACAAAATATATTACAATGCTTAGCTATGTTCTTACCAGTCTGTGTCCAGCAGCTGACTGAAAGTTGCATGAGAGACTTTGTCTTCACCTTCCCCCCCACCACACCCCTAGAAAAACCAGTACAGGGCTTGGTGTAAGTACCCAGAAGCAACCACCCACCTGCTTATGAACAGTTGCCTATTAATTTTAAAGACAAAGAAACAAACAAGTTACATGGACCTAATCTAATCCTCTTCCAAAGGAAACTAACCACTAGACAGATGAAGTGGTTGTCAGTGGTCCAGTCAAGACTAGAACTCGTGTTGCTTATATTGTTTTTACTGTACATGGAGTTTCCTTTCTACGACTTCTGTAGAATACATATGTTGGGTGTATCCAAATAATTTTCTGTTCACTAATTAGCTGTTGAGATAGTTAATATTAAAAAAAGGGGGAGGGCTGAGTAAAAGAAGCATGAGTAATAATTTCTCAGAGAAAAGGCATTAATAACTACTTCTAAAGAGAAGCTCAGCCATTACTTATACTTTCTTCTTCAACCATCCCTACTTAGCCTTCAAAGGCACTGCCCTCTTTTCTTTCCTTAATTCTAAACTATTAGGCCATCATAAGTCAGGCCAAGATCCTGTGGCTTAGTAAAATCAATCCAAGAAATAGCTGACTCCTGAAATACCTGAGTGCCCCCTCCTTCTAGAGGATGGTTAGCATTAAGGTTTGGAAAGGAATGAAGGGGTAAACAAAGAAGGACTTTGCAGGCTGTCAGAACCACTGCCCACATCCCTGCTGATCCTTGGTCTTTACCCACACCATCATCACCAGGCTGCTCTAGGCTCTGTAGTCTCTTCTCTCTACTGTCCTCTCCTAAACCATTTCACTGTGCTGTTTAAAATCCCCTTTCCACTATGAACCATCTCCCCTAACCTTCAACTTCTTCATTAAACATTCCTGCCATTACCTCCTTTCACTAATACCTGGCACTTCTTTGAGGACACTGTTTTCCTTGGGGAACTGTAAATAAGGGAGAAAAGGGGAGGTCAGTACCCTTCTTGATCATCAATGCTGCTTCCAAGACTACTATTTGAGAGGCTTTGGGCAAAAGTCTTAGCTATTCAACTATGACAATCACTACCTTTCCTTACCGCTTCCATCTATCATCCTGCCAGCTGCTTCACTGCCCTTTATCAAAGTCACTTGTCCCTAATCATGTCCATCCCCAAGTACTGCCTGGGAGACTTCAATGTCATATGTAAGAGCAATTTAACATTTTGGCCTCATGGTTTATTTGACCTCACCTCTTGCAACTTTCCCCCCACTCAACTTTAACCCTGGCCTTATGGCCAAAACCTGCAGCCATTACAGGCAAACTGGAATTCTAAATTCAACATCTAACATGCAAACAAACACAGACAATCCTACTTTGACCACAACCTCCTATCATTCTGGTGTTCATATTTTTTTTCTACTACTGCTGATTCTTAGATCTAATTTGGACCTCGAGTTTCTTTGACCTTCCACTCCCCTATCTATTAACTCCCTCTCCTCCCCTCTCTACATTTTCAACTTAGGTGCCACAGTCACATCAAACTACTCTTTTGCTCTTTTCCTTAACTTTAACTCACTGTCCTTCCACTGGGCCCATCTAGCAAAACACAACCATGAATCAATATAAACATCTGCCTTTCCTGAACTCATACCTGGGCTGTTGGGCACAGATAAAGAAAGGTCACTCTATCACACAGATCACCCTTCAACCTTGACTGGTCTTCATGCAGTACCTTTGCTTCCCTAATTAGATGGTATTTCAGACTTTTTCCACCCAAGCACGTTCCAGTTCATTCTTAGCAAATGACCTAAAATTCTGCTTTAAAGAATAAACTGCCAAACAATTCCCTCAAGTTCCAGTCACAAAACTCTAGCAGTATCAATACCCTTACTTTCCCTTACATTCACTACAGTCTTTTAAAACCTTCCTTTTATAAGCTGATTCTTCCACCTGAATTCTGGATCTCATCCCATCCCCTCCTGACCTTCTGCTAGCTCCTTTAATTAGACTTTCACTGCCATCTTTTAAAAAATGAAAAGAAAAAAAAAAGCCCTTCCTCAATCCCATACACTCCTTCTAGCTTGCTAATGCTTTCTCCACATTCTCAGACTTCTTAAAAACTGTCAATATTCAGTACGCACTTGCAGGAGTCCCATTCACTCCTCAACCCTAGCCCTGCCCACTTGATAACACCTGCCATTGCCATGGTGTTGGCATGGCAAATTCTCAGTCCCGTATCTTAACCAAGATCTCTAATATTTGATAATGTTGATCAATTCTTCCACCTTTAAATCTTTCTCTTCTCTTGGATTTCCATAGTTGCTATCTGTGACTTTAACTACTATCACTGAGCCCATGGCAATATACAATACAGTCAAGGTCTCTCTCAAGAGACCTTGTATATCCATCAATTTTTGGATGTCTCCTGGATACCTTAATACCAACATATTCAAAACTGAACTTTTTATTTTCTCCCCTTCTACTCAATTTATTCTCTCATCTTCCCTCAGTTTCTCATAATGCCATTCATGTATTTGCATTTTCAAGGAACCCAGGTTCTGGAGTCATTGTTAACTTCTCCCCTTATCCTTCATGGCCATATTCAGTTAAACACTACCTCCTCTGTTTCCATGCTCATCCCACTGCCTAAATATCCATAATATCTTCTAAGATTATAGTAACAATCTCTAAACTGGTCTCTCTGCCACCAGAACTACTCATCTCCAATACATAAGTGTATTCAGTAAATACACAGTAATCACTACATATGTTTATAGAAAACACAGCTGAATTAGAATGCTTCATAAAAAACACATGTACAAATCACCTTACACAAATCAGTTATGTGGGAAATGTAGAGTCAAAAGAAAAAAATGAGAATTAGTGCTTTTCAGAAGAATTCCTAATAGCATATCTCAATTTATACTTTTCAAGAAAATGTCAACATGCTTAATTTTATACCTATTACTGGAAAATACTGCATTATATTGAAAAAGTCAGAAATATGTTTAAAGATTTTTTTCACTAAAAATTTTATAGTGAAGTAATTTCTGGGAAAATTAAATTAAATGCATCTGAAAATACTTTTAATACCTCTTGCTCTTCACACTCTGAACACACTCAGGCATAAGAAAAGAAACAGACTTTGAAGGCAATTCTAATTTTTAAAAAGTTCTAGTTCCAGGGAGCAATATAAAAATTATTAACAAATAACTGTGTGGAAAAGAACAAGAGTGAGTGATGAGTACAAGGGGTTAGAAAAAGCATTGAGACTTTAAAGGAGAAAGCAGAAAAGAATTCTTATCAATATGATATACTAAACACTATAAATGTAATATATTACACAAAACATTGTGGAATGTTCCACGGTAAGCCAAAGACGGCAAGAAAGCACAAAACACTGTACAGACTAATAATTACCTGAACTTTTACTCAGCTCAGCTGAAAATATAGCAGATGGTGATCTTTTCTCTTTTTGTATATCAGAAGGAAGTTTTTTCTCATCTTCTTTCACAGGAACTTTGGGTTTAACTGTACTGCCTATCTCTGTTTCAGTGGCCAAAGCAGAAACATCTGGAGGCAGTGAGGGTACCTGCGAAATAACTGACTTATCTTTGGAGAATTCATCTGAGACATGGACTTTATCTTCTTCTTTAGGTTGTACATTCTTAAAAGAAAGGTCGTGGAGAGATTCTTTGCAAGGCAATGACCCAGCTCCACCCTGGACATCAGCAATTTCATTTTTGTGGGATACTTCTAGGTCGCTGTATTCCCTGGCTAACTTAGGAGAAAAATCTGTTTTAGAACTGACAAGTGTAGGGAACTCATCTATAATTTCAATTGGAGATGAATCTGAAAATGTTTCACACTCTCTCATTTTTGCTTCCTTTGCAATAAATAAGCCATCATTTGAATAAACTGCGGTATTGAGCTCCTCCATCTGCAAAGGAATTTTCTCCTTTTTGGTCAATGTTGAAACGTCATCCAATGACAAGGTATCTTTTGTGGTGTCTAAACTGAGCTCAACAGATTCCAAATATGGCTTTCCCCCAGATGGTGGTGAAGCACTGAGTTTTTCCTTATTTTCATATGCTATCATTAACTCAGATGAAGTTTCAATGAAATTTTCTTTCCCAAGTATCACAGCTTCATCTTGTTTTTGTGGAACTTCAGGTATTGAATCATCACTAAATAAGTCAACTGGTTCAGAATCTGGTGAAGAATCCTCAACTAGCTCAGAATGATCAGGCACTGGCTGTGCAACTTTTGCTATTTCTGAATAATTAGGGAATTCTGGAGTTGGTTCAGTAGAGAGCTTTGTTTCTTTAATTAAATCACACGCAATAGATATATAAGGAGCTTCTGTTTCTTGAACAGCTACATTAATACGTTCAGGCTCTTTAATTTCTTCCTTAACTCCTGATACCTTTTTTAATGACACATTCATGGCCTCTTCATATGGTGGAGGATTTTCAGGCTCAAGTTTTAGGCTTTCATAATTCACCGAAGGAGGAGCTTCTAATGGTGATGAACTGGGCTGCACTGCAGAAGCACCAGAAGTAGGAACTGTGGAATTTAACGGTGCTTCCATAACAATGTCAGGCAAAACTGGTGAAGGAGTAGCTTCCAATTCTTCAAAGGATGGGCAAAGCTGTGCTACAGAGTAGAGTGACTCCTGCATAGCTTCTGATGTTTGAACCAAGTCCATTTTTGTTTCAAAAGCAATCTTTGTACCTGTAGCTTCATTCAATTCACTTTCACATGCTTCCTGTACTAAATCTGGGGTTAGGCCTTCAGGCATGTTTGCCCCTAGTTTCTCAGTAACCTTTGATAAATTATCCGTTGTGACATAACCTATCTCAGAATCCTTTGTTGCTACAAGGAAAGGGTTTGATGTTTTAGTACCAATATTCTTCTCTGTTACAATTTGGGCCTTTTTTTCTTCCATTTTTTTCTCATCTGTTTTATTTTCTGAAGTATGATCTACCAGCAAAGGAAAAATGTTTGTTGAAATGTTTTCAGTCACTGTTGTTTTAAAGGGAGCATATGTGATATATGCTCCTGACCCATCTTTGATAGCTTCTGGTGTACTGGGAAAAGAAGTATCATCATTACTGCTTTCACTATCTTTTTCAAGATGGGTTTGCTCAAGGCTATCTGCAAAATATTTCTGATCCACTCTACTTTCCAACTTGTTCCTTATATTGCCTCCTACAGCCACCACATCACTATTTTGCTTATCTTTTACTTCCCATACTTGCTCAAATGGTTTGAAATCTGCATATTCCTCCCTCATAGGAGCTCCTCCTGCAATTCCCTTTTCATTAAAACTGTCCTTCGTTTTTTCTAGAGACATAACTTTGTCCTCTATTATCAATTTAGTAAGGGCTACAGGTAACTCTTGTTTATAACAAAGGATGTTATTACTAATTAAATCCGCTTCTTCATCTTTTTTCTTCACAATTATTTCTTTGCTAGGATTTGCTACTATTATGGCAGATTCTGCTTTTGGAGAACCACTGAATGATGACCCCATTTCTGAATATTCCAATTCTGAAAAATTTGTTAAATTTCTGTCTACAAATGGATTTTTTTGCCTTCTCTGAGAACTCTTGAGAAGCTTCATTTGAAGTTTCTTGAAGTGTTCCTCCAGTGGGTAATACTGCTGGAAAATTACCAAGGTATTCATGCTCTTTAAAAGAAGCAGCTGAGAGGGGAGACAGAGAAGGAAGAGAAGCAGCAGTTTCAAGCAGGACAGATGGGAAATCCTCTTGACCAGCAGAAACATTGTTACCTGGCTGCTCCTTCAAGTCCATAATTTTTTCTGTGACCATGGACAGAAAGGAAAGTTAGAGAATGCCAGTGTTCTGAGTTAATGCAAGTTTTATGACAGATTCAAAATACTTTTCATAAAACCTGTTAACTAAAATTAAATGTTAACATTTAATTAATAATCAAGTAGACTTGAATTATTACTGAAAAAAATTAAGTGTCAATAAAACATGACAAAATGCCAAAAAATTATTGTCAATAAAACATGTGCATGGGTACAGAGGCAATTATATGCTATGCAAAGACATAAATCTTTGCGGGAAAAATCTCAAGTATAATCAACTAAGAAAAGCTACTTCTAACTAGTTTTGGAAAAAGGAAACAGAATTTGAGAAAAGAGTTTGGCTGACAGAATAGAAAAGAAAGGGCACTGGATAGCTAAATGCCATAGACTGGCATTGTTTTCAGCTATAAGTAAACTGTAGTTGAAGAAAAGGCCTAGTCAATATGTAAATGTAAATTAAGGTCTAAGAATTCCTCACATACATCCAAATGTTAATCAGGATCTACCCATTTCTCTCTTGGACATACCATATAATATGCAAATTTCGACTTTTTCAGTAGACAAACATTCTGGGAACCATGCTATCTTTAGTAAATTCAAACTACCCTGTACAGACTTAACAAAACTAAAGAGTTAAAGTTAGAATACACAGACGATAAAAGGCTAGCAGAAAGAACTTGCCTGCAGAGGAGTGTATCACAGGCTCAGATGCAGCAGGAAGAGCAAAAAGTGTCTCATCTGAAAAACAAATAGAATATAACCTCAGCAGAAATAAAGACAGAGTTGGAAAGAGACTAAAGGTAAGAGGAGCAAGCAAGGGTTCAGTCTGTAATGAGTTAACACAAAACTTTATCTACAGAGGAAAAGCCAAGATAGAAAGGAAAAAGTAGTACCATTAGTAATACCATTAATTCCAATTAAATTTTCATATATATTATAAAGTTGATTAAATAATATCCATAGAAGCTACCATTTTTTCAAGAGGCAATAACATGTTTAATGTTTTAAAACTTCATAAACCAAATTGGCTCTATAATACTATTATTCTCGTTTAACATATCGCTTCCAAAGCACATTTTACTAACATTTTCAGATAGGCAAATTATCTTGTCTTAATTGAGCCAAAAATTAAAAAGATGCATTTGAATAAAATTAGTAGCTACCTTTGCTTAATCTTTTTTTAAATTGGCATACATCCAATTCAGAACACTTTCAGAGAATCATATGTATTCTCTTACATTACAGGTTGTCTATTTTTAAAGAAAAACATTCCGATAGTCATTGTGCACTCTTCTTTGAAGATGTGCCACTGCCCAAATTACAAGGAAAATACTATCATTAGGAAGATAATTATCATCTCCTGTTTTGTTTAAAATTAACACTGAGGGCTACTTGTTTTATTGTGCTTTACTTGCAAGAACTCATTTTATTCCTTACAATCCTATTGTTGTAAGTGTTGCTATTACTACCCCCACTTAACATATTAAAAAAAAATGAATGACAGAGAAATAACTCACTCAATATAGAACTAGTGAATCTCAGGCAATTCAGCACCATTTTCCTATCCACTATATGCTGTATGTTATGGACTTAATGTTTGTGTCCCCCTCAAAATTCATATGTTGAAGCCCCAATCTCCAATGGGATCATATTTGGAAATGGGGCCTTTGGGAGGTAATTATGACTACATGAGGTCATGCGGGCGGGCCATGGTCTGACAGGATTAGTGTCCTTAGAAGAAAAGACACTGGACAGCTCGCTCCTGTCTGTGTGACAACTCCCCTCCTGCCACTCGGCACACATGGGGAGATCGTGTGAGCCACAGTGAGATGTCAGCCACCTATAAGACAAGAAAAGAGGCTTCGGAATGAAACACACCTTGCCCACACCTTGATCTTGGCTTTCCTAGCCTCCAAAGCTATGAGAAATACACTTCCATTGTTCAAGCCACCCAGACTATGCTACTTTGGTATGGCAGCCTGAGCCAACTAATACATTAGGATGTTAACCTTCTACAATGTTATTTTATGCCTGCAGCTGGGAGATCCGAAGCTAAAGATCTTCTGTGGTTTATTCTAGAGAAAGGCCTCTAGCAAAATAAAATTAGAAACAGCCTGAGGGAATTACAGAAAGGTATTCCTTTAGTGGAGAGGATCTAATAAATTTGGATATTTCTGCCTGGAGGGAGAAGCTAGACAAGGCTGATAAATAGAAAAAAAAAATCAAGGAGAGGTGGCTATCATGAACAAAGGCTCGTCTTCCAAGGGTATTCTCCATGATGAATAGGAGAATTAAATTCACAATTTTAGATAAATCCATACTGGGCATGATGTCATTTCTAAAGGACTCAAATGGGGTGGTGAGAGGCAATCTATGGGAAGTGTTTAAAAGGGTGCCCTGGGGTCTCCTGTAACAGAACAACAGGTTGGATGGGCCACTCACCCAAATCAGTAACACATAACGCCTTATGAGATTTTTATTAAACAGCACATGTGTACACACTTTCTAAAAGATGACTTGCTATGTCATCTTGGTTATATTACAGTTTCTCAGCAAAATGAGAGAATTTGAAAATTCCTTTCAGCTAAAATAATGAATTATAAACTTGTATAAAACCAAGATTTAGGGGTCAAAGACCAGAACCAAATAATTATACAGCTGCTCCATCTAAATAAAAGGTAGAAAATTCTTAACAAAATGTTTGTCTTTTTCATTTGGCAACAGAGTTAAAAACCACTAATTCAGAGGCCAGTCTACTTGGAAAATGAACTAGAAACATACGTTGCTATTAAAATTAGAAGGAAAATAAACTACCTTTAAAATTGTGCCGAAATTCTACGTATTTTTTTAATGTATCTTTTTTACTACCTAATACCAGAATTTCTCTTACAGTAAAACCATATTCCTGGTACTTGGCCAAGTAAAAAATATTTTATAAATTGGTATCTCAAGTTTTCACTAAATTTCAAAAAAATAAACCCTTCATTTTGTAAAATGAGATCTAATACACAATTAACCACAAAACAAGTAAAGCACTTGGAAAAAAATTTCAGGAGAGGTCACCACCATTTGGTCTTCAAGAAGAAAACTGCTCAGACTCCTACTAAAGCATCTTGAATCATGGAATCAAATTGCCTGGATTCAAACCCCAGATCCACCACTTAAAACTGTGTAACCCTGAGCAAGTTATTACTTAGCCTTTCCATGCCTCACTTCCTCATTTGTAAAATAAAGATAATATTACCTACCTCAAAATGTTGTAATGGAGGGAGAGAAGGGGAAAGAAAAAGAAACAGGTCTTCCTAAGTCACAAAGCTAGGAGGCCAGAGAGCCAGGATTTCAGCAGGACTAACTCCCAAGTTTATATGCTTTATCTTCCGGGGGATGTGTTGATGCCTAAGTATAATTGGTGTAAATTCTTCTTACTTTACAGCCTCTCAATTTTGATCCCCTAAAACATGATAGTCATCCAGCAAATACCCTGTAATTATCTGAAACATTTGACCAATTATTTGCTTCTACTTCACAATATAACATTTATAGAGATGTTAAGGCTGGCCAGCCACTTTTATTTCAGATGCTATTTTAATACTCCAAACCACCCCTAGAGTTGGTAGAATAGGTACTACTGTTCTCATTTCATAGATGAGGGAACAGGCATAAAAGGCTAACTTCCCCAAGTCACAAAACTGAAAAGTGATGGATCTTAGACTTGAATGCAGGGAAGGCATTTACAAAAACCCATGCTCTTTTCTTTAACCACTCTGCAGTACTTCATTTCCTAGACTTTACTATATAAATTTAGAATTTATAAATGACTAATAAGTAAAATTAAGTATTAAAAGAATATTTGATTGACGATAAGCTACCAAATTCTAAGGCTAAAAACACCTAAAAATCATTTATTTCTTGTTTGAAAAAAATCACTGATTTTAGATCAGTCTTCCTTTCTCTGTGAAAGATCCTGACTTTAACAAGTAAATAAACTATTTTATAATCAGGGATAACATATTAACTAAATGGGATAATATTCTGAATTACTGAAATATATACACTTACATAATTGAGCTTACAAAAACAGTAAACTCCCTCTCTATGATGTATTCATAATGCCAACTTTTAACTACTGAAATGAAATTAAAACTTTAATCATCAGGAAAAATAATAAATATTAAGGACTTAATTATGGCCACAGTAAGTAAAACCATAGTGGTATGTTAAGAAAAAAAAAGATTTTCATTAAGTAACAGGCAAAGAGGAAGCCAGAACTTTCCTACTAAGTGTCTCCACTCTACTGCCAACAAATTATTACTTCCAAAAGAGACAATTCTATATATTTTCTTGCCCAAAAACATTTAAAAGTTCCCTGATATCCACTGAATTATGCCCAAAACTTTCAGATAAGGAAGGTCCTACAGCATATGGCCCCAACTTAACCACCTAATCTCAACAGCTCCTCACATGTCATCTGTTAACCAAACATAATTCTTCCTAACTAAGCCCATACTTCCCTCTTCTGCATGCCTGAATGTTGACATCCAGAAAAGCTCAAATTCACCATATTCAGCCTTACTACTTTCTTTCTAAAACATATTCATCCTTCTCTTATTTTGTTAATCTTCTGCCACATTTCCAGTTACCTAAGCTCAGAGAATTAAGTAACTTATTGAAAGTCACATAGCTGACAAACGTAGAAAATTATAATTTAAATCTGTCACTATAATCACATACATATTTATTTCCTATCACCCTCAGCAAACTGAACAGAATCACTAAACTACTTAAAATGACAGTATGAAAAGTGTGCATTATTCACAAAACATCTTTTTCTAAATTATCTCTTCCTCCTCACTTGGCCCTAATGCCAGATTCACTTCCTTACCTAAGCCCAAACTGAGAGTGCAAATTTCGACCCACTGCCTCTCAGCTACATACTTTGAAAGCGAACTACTTCCATTACAAAAAGATCAGTTTCAAAATTAATGTTCAGGGAAGAATTTTTTTAAGTAAGTCACTTTTTTAAAAAGTGAAAGTGGCATGTGTTTTTATTACTGGTTCATTTTTAAAATTATGCTATTATAATCTCACCAATGTTCACAAACTCTAATACTCTGTATTTTCCTTGACATGTTCATTTCAAAACCTGTTTATCAACCAAAAGTAAAACTGGCCAGTAAAGTCATATCTAATTTATAAAACAAGAAAAATAAGCTGCATTTAAAATCAGAAACGAACTTTAGCTTCTAGCTATGAGAGTAATTATATCAGTCTAATCTTTCCAACACAGACAACTATAAAACTGGGCAAAATACACAATGTGACTGTCTTGAGACCCTGAACAACAGACAGTACAGGAGCGTGATTCCTGAGATGAGGGAAGCACATCAGATGAGCGCCCTGGCTTTCTGCCTGAAGGCGCTTTCTGTCTACAGCACAGGGAAGACAAGACCCAAGAATACTGAACTCTGCTCAAGCTGAGGAGGCGGCTGAGTTGTCTGGAATTTGTGGGCCAGCATTAACATACATAGAAAAGGTTCACTGAAAAGGAGCTTCAGGAATCCGGATAAGGGTTCCTTTTAAATCTCTGGCTGAATACTATGCTGCACATATACAGCACAGGACTTACCAAGGCACAGCAGAGAAACCCATGATAGAGCTGTGAGCTGAAAGAATATTTTGGAAGTCAGACTGTGCTGGAAGACCTGACCTAAAATTTTGACCAGCCAAGTGGAGAGATCTCACTGAATACCTCAAGTATAAAAATGAGACCCCAGAAAAGGTACATCCAAAACAGAAGAAGAGTCAGCAAAATTGTATTAGAAGATAGCCACATCCATTCATGTGATCTACTGTCCATGGCTACTTTTCTCTTACAAGGGCAAAGATAAGTAGTTAAGGCAGAACTGATATGACCCTAAAATATTTACTACCTTTGAAGAAATATTCTTTTATTTAAAGAAAGTCAGCTGATCCCTCTAGACCCACCCTAACTTTAAAATCAATACTTGAAAAGGTCAAGATAATTTGCCAGCCAATTATCTGACTGCCACAACAAAACACCACCTCCATGACAAACCAGTATAAAATTTTTAAAAACTTCTTGACACAAAAGAAAATAGGAGCATAAATAATGGAAAACAGCCAATATAAACAAAGAAATAATATAAATGTTATATTGGCAAATATTCACATAGAAACTTAAATAGCTATTAAAATATTCCTAAGTATGGACACAATGAGTGTGCACACAGAGAATCTCGGTAGAGAACTATAGATAAAAAAAGAACCAAATGGAAATTCTATAACAAAATAACAGAAAGTGAGAGAAAAATTCACTAGATGGGCTTAAAAGCAGATTGGACAGTGGAGAAGAAAAGATCAATAAGCTTAAAGATCAATAGAAAGAAATTATCCAAACTGAAGCGGAGCTGGGGAGCGGGTGGGTGCCACGGTCTCAGTGACCTGCGAGACAATCAAGCCACTGAACTGTATGCAGCTGGAGTCCCCCCGACGAGGCAACAGGATCAGAAGCAGAGGGGGAACACTTAAAGACGTCACGGACTAAAATATGACATTAGTGATGAAAAAATACTAACCCGCAGATCTAAGAAGCTCAACGAACCCCCCACAAGATAAACACAAAACAAAAAGTACATTATAGAAATCAAACTGTTGAGAACCAGACAGAGAAAAACTTAAAAACAAGAAAAAAGCAAGGGAACATTACTAAGAATGGCCTAACTTCTCACTGGAAACAATGCAATCCAAAACCTAATGGAACATCTTTAAAATGAAAACAACTGACAACCCATAATCATTAATCATTATTCACTGATTCCGTATTTGCCAATTTGCCTACACACTAAATAGGTAATCCTAAAATCAGTACTAAACGCAGAGAAGCAAAGCATTCCCATCACCCACAATAGGTTCCCAGATGAGGTCAAACAAGGCAACCCTATGCCTTATTGTTTCTGCTCTCAAAATGTAAACAAGTGTTCTTTATACAGTCTATTTAGTGCCACATGTTTTTTCCTTATCTGTGCTTTTTGTTGGTGATTTTGCTGTTTAAAGCGGCCCCTAAGTACAGTGCTGAAGTCCTACCCATTGTTCTTAACCACAAGATGGCTATGATGTGCCTCACTGAGAAAACACAAGTGTCAGATAGCTTCATTCAGGCATGAGTTATAGCGTTGTTAGCCATGAGTTCAGTTGTTAAGAAATCAATAATATGTATTAAATAATGTGTCTTTGAATAGAAACACACCTAAAGCAAAGTCTGTTGATCAGTTAACAAAAAAATGTTAGAACTAGAGGTGCACAGGAACCTAGACCTGTATTTCCCCTTGGGGCAATGATTTACATTTGCTAATTCAGCATTTTTGTGACTTTATAGTAGGTAATTACCACTAATAACAAGATTGACTGTATTCATCTAAAATATTCTTCAAAATTATCAGATAAACAAAAGATGAAAACAAAAACTGAAAGAAATTATCACCAGAAGACCTGCATGACAAGAAATGTCAGATGAAGTTTTTCAAACTGAAGGAAAATGACACCAGATAGAAACTTGGATCTTCACAGAAATGGTAGACATATGAGTAGATACCAAAATATTCTCACTTCTAAACTTATTTAAAGAATAATTAATTTTTGGAGCTCAAATAATTACAGTATGTAATAATACACAGAAGCAAAATGGAAGACAATAAAAACACAAAGGATGGAAGGAACACATAAAAGTATGTAAGAATAGCAGTGGATGAAACAGAAAACAAAGGCTTAAATCAACCATATTACTAATTACATTGAGTATAAATGGCCCCAGTTAAAAGGTAGACTAGATAAAAACCCTATGTGATGTTTATAGGACACACAATTTACATATAAAAACCCAGATGGGTTAAAAGTTAAAAGAATGCAAAAATATATTAATGTCAAGTAAAGTAGATTCAAAGATAGGAATATTACCTTGAGGGTATTCAATAATGATAAACAAGTAAGTAGACATAACACTAATTAGATGTAACACTAAAGGCATATAGCAAACGTATATGAAAAATATATAAAGCAAAAATTAAGGGAGACATATATAAATCTATAAATTTTATTTAAAAATTTTAACACTCACCTCTCAGTTATCTGATACCACTAGCCACACACACACACACACACACACACACACACATGTTATCAGTAAGGATACATGACTTATACAACACTATCAGTGAATTAAACCAAATTGACTTTCAGAGAGCACTACAAACAGAATACACAATCTTCTCAAGTAGACTTGGAACATTCACCAATATAATCATTTCCTTGTCTATAAAACAAGCCTCCATAAATTTAAGAGAACTGAATTCATGCAGTGTATGCTCTTTAACCGCAAAAAATTAAATTGAAGTCAGTAAAACAAAAATATCTGACTTTTGCAACTTGCTTCTCTCTGAGAGAGAGAGCTTCTGGGCTTGGGAAACTAGAGTGCTTCCACATGCCACCAAGCAAGGCCCCAGGCTCCATAAGGACAGAAGCTCCTTTATTTGGGACCTTGCATTATGTATCTCTTCACCTGGCTATTAACTCATTTTTTTGGATTTGACAACAAAAGCAAAAATAAACAAGTGGGACTACATCAAACTAAAAAGCTTCTATACACAAAGAAAACCATCAACAAAAATGAAAGGCAACCTACTGAATGAGTGAAAATATGGACAAATCACATATCTGATGGGGGATTAATATCCAGAATATATAAAGAACTCTTACACTTCAGCAGAAAACCAAATAATCTAACTAAAGAATGGACAGAGGACCTGAATGGATATTTCTCCTAAGATGACATACAGATGACCAACAGGTACCTAAAAAAATGCCTGGTATCACTGATTGTTGGGGAGATGTGAAGCAAAACCACAATGAGATATTACCTCACACCTGTTAGAATGGCTACTATCAAAAAGACAAGAAATAACAAGTGTTAGTGAGGATGTGGAGAAAAGAGAACCCTTGTACCATTTGTAGTTGGAAAGTGGATTGGTTCAGCCACTGTGGAAGACAATATGGTGGTGTTTCAAAAAATTAAAAATAGAACTACCATATGATCCAGCAATTGCACTTCTAGGTATTTATCTGAAGGAAAAGAAAACACTAACTCAAAAAGACATATGTGCCCCCATGCTCATTGCAGCGTTATCTGCAGTGGCCAAGACATGGAAGAAACCTAAACATGCATTAAGGGATGAATGGGTAAGCAAAATATGCATACATATATAATGGACTATTACTCGGCCATAAAAATGAATGAAATCCTGCCATTTGTGGCAACACGGATGGACCTTGAGGACATTATGCAAAGTGAAGAATCTGGTGGATGGCAGCAAACTTTAGTGAAACTTCAGGAGCCATAGCGACTGAAATGGATAAAGGAACCTACATACATGCACTTGACAATAGACTTTTTACTCTGGAAGCTCCACATAAAGGAGCTGACAAGAGCCCTAGTCCTCCAGAGCAGTTTACAGCTGTCAAACTGTCTGATTTCAGAATTGCCCTGTAATTTAAAATCTCCACAAAGAAAACCCCAAGCCTTGATGGCTTCCTTAGTAAATTCTATAAATATGAGTATGCTTATATGAACTCAACATAAAAAGGCAGAGTAAACACTTCCCAAAACATTTTATAGTTTTGGTATTAACTTTTGGTATTATGAATTAATACCAAAACCAGACAAGAATAAGAAAATTCATTTACAGAAAAATATCCCTTAAACATGCAGGTAAAAATATTTAACAAAGTATTAGCAAATTGAATCCAGAAATTTAGAAAAAGTATAAACATTACCAAGAGGGGTTTAATTCCAGGAATGCAAGGTTGGCTCAACAATCAAAATCAAACAATGTAATTTACCATATTAATAGCCTGAGAAGGTCATATGATGTCTCCATATATGTCAAAAAGAATCCAATAAAACTCAACACCTATTTCATAAAAATTCTCAGCAAATTGGGAATAGAAGGAAACTTTCTCAACCTAAGGTAGGACTCTAGGAAAAACAGGCAGCTAACATCATTCTTAATAGCAGAAGACTAAACACATTTCCTCAGTATGAAAAATGAATCAAGGAATCCACTGCCTTCTCCCTACTTTGAATAGCATAAAGATCAGAAGGGAAAAGTAAAACTATCTTAACTTGCAGGCAACAGGACTGTGTATTTAGAAAATCCTAATGGTTAAAAAAAAAAAAAACCTTACTATGTCCTACTAGAGTTAATAAGTGAAGTTAGGAAGGGTGCAGGATAGATAAAAGAACAGATTATAAAAATCGCTGTATTTCCATACAGTAACAACTAAAAAATGGAAAATGAAAAAAAAATTTAAGTATCATTTCAATAGCAAAAAAAAAAAAGAAAAAGAAAATACTTAGGGATAAATTTAACATTCGAGGTACAAAAGATCTAACCTACAAGACACTGCAGAGAGAAATTAAAGATGACCTAAATAAATAGCTATACATACATATACAACCCCCCCCCCACACACACACACACACAACATGTACATGGACTGGAAGATCATGTAATGTTTTTGGGTGTCAGGAAAGAGTTCTCTTGAGTTTCCTGTGCTTTTTGCACATCTTGCAAACAGGGACTGGGCACTGACTGTCTTTGTTTCTGACTAGCTTTCCAAAGATGTTTATATAGCAAACACCCTTGGAGCAGAGATAGTGTCTTACTCTTGAGCAACATATAGGCATGCTTACAATGTAGTGCAAAATTCAGTTTCTCTAAGTTCAAGGTTCCTCTCCTATAATACAACCCACAGCAAATCCAAGCGTCACTTGGGCCTCTCCATGTGGCCCTATGGAAATGAGGCTCAGAGAACTTGAGCAAGAAAATGCTGATGTTCTGGCTATTATCACTTGTGTGAATAATAAAGTCTTTTGTCTCTGACCCAGGCATCTGTCTTCTGCTAGCATCCATGAAACTATGGCAGGCTGACTTGTTAGGTTGGTTTTAGGATAAAATCTCAAATCCTAAGATGCCAATTCTCTCCATATTGATCTCTGGACTCAATGCAAACCAATCAAATTCTCAGCAGACATTTTGTAGAAATGAACAAGCTGATTCTAAAATGTAAATGAAAATACAAAGGACCTAAAAAGTGCAAAACAATTTTGAAAAAGATAAACTTGGAAGTAGTTACACTACTTGACTTTAAGACACTATGTGTTACAATAAAGCTATAGTAATCACAAAAGTCTGATATTGGCATAAAGAGACAAATAGATCAAAAGAACACAATACATAAACATAAACAGACACACTTACATAGCCGATTGATTTGACAAAGGTAGCAAAATAATTCAATAGAGAAAGACAAATTCTTTCAAAAAAATTCTTCTTGGACAACTGGATATCTATATGGAAAAATACATAAATCTAGATCTGTAACTCTTGCATAGGCAAAAATTAATTCAAGATGGATCCTAGGTTCAAATATAAAAGCTAACATTATAAAGCTTCTAGAAGAAAATATAGAATGTCTTCCCAAACTTGGAGTAGGCAAAGATGTCTTAGCTCACAAAAAGTACTAAGCATAAAAGAAAAAACTGATATTAAGACTTCTTCAAAATTAGAAAATTATACTCATCAAAAGAAACAATCAACAAAATTAGCAGGCAAGCTACAGATTAGGAAAATATACTCAAAATGCATATATCTGACAAGACTTTTCCCCAGAATATATAAAGAACTACAAATTAGTAAGAATACAGACAAGCCAATGTAAGAACAAGCAAATTACTTGGATACTTAACAAAAGAAATATGAAAGTCCTTTAAATCATTAGTCATGAGAGAGATCTGAATTAAAACCACAAAGAGACATAACTATATACCTACAAAAATGGCTAAAATTTAAAAGACTGATATCAAAAGATGTTGGTGAGAATGTGAAGCCACCAGAACTCTCATAAATTGCTGGTGGAAGTAGGATCACTCTGGAGAACAGTTTGGTAGTCTCCTACAGTATTAAATATATACCTACCCATGACCTAGGAATTCTACTCTTTCTCTTACTCAATTCTACTCTCTTTATCCAAGAGAAATGAAAACATATATCCACAAAAGGCCTGTACAGAGTGTTCATAGCATTCTTTGGTTCATAAGAGCCACAAACTATAAAAATCCAAATGTCCATCAACAAGTGAATTAATAACTAAATTGTGGTATGTTCTTATCATGGAATACTACACAGTAGTAAAAAGGAACAAGTTACCAATCATTGATAAATCTCAAATACATAACCGAATGCAAGCAACCAGACATAAGAGAGCACATACTCTATGATTCTGTTCATATAACACTCTACAATAGGCAAAACTAATCTATGCTAAAAGAAATCAGAACAGTGGTTGCTTGAGTTTGGGGGGAGGACAGAACAAGAACTGAATTTAAGTGAATTCTAAGGCCTAAGGGATTTTTATGTGATGATGGAAATGTTCTATATCTTGACATCAGTGTGGGTTAAATGAGTGGATGCACTCATCATTTTAACAAAATGTTTTTTGTTAAATGTTTTTACAAAACTGTTAAAACCTGAGATCTATGCATGTATGTAAATTATATCTTAATGAAAATATTAAAATGAAAGCATATGACCATTCTTCAAATTTCAGAGAGACCATGCTAGTACATAAGGGAGAATCCACAGATGAACTATGAGACTTACAAATCAATCCATTGCAATATGTGGTCCTTATTTTGATTTTGATTTTTTTTAAACTGTTAAAAAAGAAAATGACCATTTATAGACATTCAATAATAAGAAATGTAAACACTGGGTAGATATCTGATGATATTAATTAGTTATCATTAAACATGTTGGGGAACTATTTGATTACCAGTGTTGTGGTTATGTTTTGCAAAGGAGTACTTACAGTTTGCAAGACACATAATGAAATACCTATGAGGATGTGGGATTGGCAGGATTGGCCATGGGCTGCTGTTTGCTGGGGCTAGGGATGTATAAACAACGTTTCATTCACTATTCTGTGTTCCTTTATGATTGAAATTTTCCATAACAAAAAAATAATTTTTTTATAAAACCCTGCAAAAACAATATAAGGCAAGGTAAACATACTAAAATTCTATCATAGTGAAGCAATGTTAACCACAGTTTTACCCACAACTCTTAGCAGACCATTAAAATGTACATGTTTGATTCTATCAATGTTAACTGTAGCTTCTGCAACATATTCCATTAACAAAATTTTTATTATAGTTAACAATAAAAAGCTTGCTGGAGTAACAGTGGGTAAATGAGAAAGTATATTGGTGGGTGGTAGCTTTTCAGTCCTTGTTCAAAAGTTATGTCTTACATTCCTTTCCTTATAGCAGATCTGTGTTATATATTATAAAATGGCCTATAAAGCATAACAAAATAAAATACTTGATTTTTTTAATTCTGATTTTCACAATTCACCCCTCAAATTCTGATTTTCATAATTCACCTCTCATAAGCAAAAGCGTCTAACAAAGTTTTTATCAAGTTGTTTAGTATGATAATTTTTAAGTAAAATAAAATATCAGAACTTGGTAGAATAATAAAACCTTCCATAATGACTTTGAACAACTTAAACATATTTAATAACCTCCTTAGGATAAAGGACAGAATTTTTTAAAAGTAAACTCCCTTCTTTCCTGAGATCAAAGACTCTAGATCTTCAACTCTAGTTAAAAAAAAATTTTTAACACTTTACATCAGTTTCACCTAGGGCTGCCAGAACACAGGGATAAATAAATTTAATTATAGCACTTTCTAATTAATTGAGTTTATAAGTTATCTGTAAAGTTAGGAAGAAAAAATGCACAGGCAGATCTGTAACCCAAGTATGGCTTTTTCTCTTTTCACAAAAGCTGTTGACAGGTAAATACATGATGGCCCTTAAAGTACAACCATAAGACTCCTGTTAACCTTAAAAATAAAAGTCAGTTATTTTACCAGCAAAAAATGGGTTTATTTGAGAATAGCAGAGAATTGCAACTTGGGACAAGCAATCTATGGTAAAACCACAGGCAAGCCCGACAAACAAAGGAGGGGACATTATTTTATGGAGAAGAATGAGGAAGTCCAAGGGGTTGTTTTGAACTAAAATCCACAGCAGAAATAAGAGTTCAGGGTGAGGACTGTCAGTTTCTCAGTGGCTAAACTGCAGGGGTCCTTAATTTCTTGTAGGAGATATAATGTACATCTTTCCTATTTGGGACCTGTAACTGATGATTACTCCCTGTTGAAGATTCTTTTGTACAAGTCTATAATTGACAATTCTTCCTATAATTGAGAGACTCCTATGGCTCTTCCTTCTAACTTCCTGACTCCATTCTATTGAGGGTTCCCTTTATTAATTTTCACATTCCTCTGATTTTAAGACAGCAGAAAGTACAACTAGGGGCCTGTGCCTTTCCCTTAATCTGCTACATGTATCTCTCATTAAGTACAACCTGTAATCACCTTTTTGTCCCCATACTCAGCCCTAAACCTGGTTTAAATTTTTTTTTCTTAACTAATATTGACCTTCCAAGGGGCCACCAATATAACCAGAAACTGCCAAATCTGTTTGAGTGACAAAACTTTATAAGCCTTCTTTTTTTTAATTTTTGGTAACAGTTCCATCGAAGAGAAAAAGCCATTAAAAAAATCTGTTTTTTTTTTAACTAGAGGGTCACTTAAATAGTGGATTTGGAGATTGCTAAAAAGATAACCCAATATTTAGCAGCTACTTATGACTGAGTATGGAGAATGTTTCTTCCCTTCTCAAAATTTTTTTTAGATTGAAAAGTTAGGAATACTTCTCTTTAGCAGTCTATCTACATGCACAGGTAGCCATGAAAAATAAATCTGGAAAAGCCCTATCAGCTAGTATTTTATTTAAAAGTTTAACAATGAAAAGTTTGGTACTTATGCATGAACAAAGGGAACAGAAAATATTTCACCCATACTACAAGTTTTTGACAAAAGTGGCATTTCAAACTAGTAAAGAAAATATGGATGATTCCATGAATGGTGTTGGAACATGTTGAAAAACAAAATATTATTACTTTACTCTCTAGAACAAAATAAACCGCAGAAGAATTAAGGAATTAAATGTTAAATTGAAATCATAAAAATCATAAAAGTATCAGGTGAAGACATGGGAGAAATTTATACAACCTTACAGATGGCCTTTCTAAGAACTGCACAAATCTCAATGACTTTTATGACTCAAAGTCATAAAATGACAAATGACTACATAAAAGTTTCTGCACAAAAACTAATCCCAAATGTCAAAATACAAATTACAAATCAGGAAAAGAATTTTAAAGATATGACAAAAAGCTAATTTCCTTACAAGAGATCAGAGCTCCTACATCTACAAGAACAAAAACCCAGCAGAATAAGCAAAAGCTGCAATCAGAAAAAATTTATTGACACCTAAGCCAAAAAAATGCTCCAAAATGTAAAATAAAAAAACAATTTGCTAAACCATTTACTAGTTTACCAGTACACTGTTAGTAAAGGCATAAGGAAAAAAGGTACCTTAACACATTATTGGTGGGAGCATAGATTGAAACAATTCTTTGTAGTACAAGTTGGCATTATCTATCAACATTTTAAATGCACATACCCTTTGAATCAGCAATTCTACATGCATGAATTTATCCTTTAACACATATAAGAGCATGTATACTTGAAGAACATATAAGGGTATTCACAGCAACATTATTTATAACAGAAAAAGCTAAGAGACTGGTTAAATAAAATATGGTATATCCATATACCTTGGATATGTAAATAAATGTTTTAATTAATAAGAATTGGCATTTTTGAGAGAAAACATTGTAGTAATTTCAGAACTATACAGAGTATGAAGATCACCCTTCACCCATAATATCCTATTTATTCAACAAATATCTGAGTACCTGTACCACATCTAAGGCACTGTGCTCAGCAATGGAGATAAAATGGCATATAGTCCTTTTCCTCAAAGAAAAAAGGTAATACACCCCTTTCCTCAAAGAGCACAGTCTGATGGAGAATGGAAATGAGTAAACATATCAATGACCACATATACAGTATAATATACATGATGAGGAAAGATTATAATATTAAGGAAATATATATAATGCAACTTAAAAATAAACACCATTCCAAGAAACAAATAGCCAACAGCTTAAATGTGAAATTATCAACTCCTCCTTTAGAGTTGAAAAGAATGATGAGGCCATCAGAATGAGAAGACCTTACCATCAGTTAAGCTTGGCCCCACCATTTTGCATACCTATGTCCTTACTAGCTATCCACAAAGGTCACATTCACCCATTTAAACACTGCTGATGACTCATGATTCTTCCCTTACAGTTCCCGTTCCTGGTGGTGTCACCCCCAGAGGGACTTTCTAGGGTCTATATGTAAAAACAAGAACAGAAAGTCTTGAAGAATGTACTATTGCACTCCTACTTAATCAGAGGTTGCAGGGAAGAATCAAGAACTATTGTCCATTTGGTTGGTACTTTTATTCTGGGCTAGCAAAGTACCTTTAAAGTGTGCCATTTAAATTGGGGCCTTCCATCAATAGTGTTTCAAATAAATGATTTTAAGTATATTATGAAATAACCATGCATAAAACAGAGCCAATTATTGTACAATAAGTAATATGCGCCTATTTAGAAATGATTTGCTCTTCTGAGTTTACAGGGATATAGTGCTAATATAGCATGTTTTCTAACTATTCTGAAAAATTACACATTTACTGAAGTTTCAATATATATTCATCACCTCATTAGAAAAAGGATTTGAGAGAGCTTTCAAGTTACTAAACAAGGACTATAAATTTGACACTGAGCTTCCTAGGAACGATGTGGAATGTAAATCACCTTATCCATAAGAAGCATACCACTTATTCCCAACTTTTATTCCTAGTTAGAAATCATAAACATCTTAAAGAAATTATTCAGAATCTCTAAATTCATCAGTTCTTTACCGTGTTATCATTTTCTAGATAAAAATGGGAGGAGGACAGGGAATGGATAGGGCATGACATCTCTTGAGAGGCAGCTACTTCCTGGGGGAGTCGCTTCACTGTCTATTTGGTCTTTATATTAAGAACTGATACTTAAGATTCAAACCATATACAGAATATTTTAACATTTACAATTTGTGCTCCTATGCCGATATAAATGATCATACAGTACATAACTTTAGAAAAGACTAATTTTTTTAATTCCCAAGCCATAACCTATACTGATGAGCAATAGTCTATACAAATTTCCCTTGCAATGAATAGCTTTGGACAGTCTCTGAAACTGATTTAATAAGCACCAGCATTTCCTTTTCTTTGTATTTCAATCCATGGTCTTCAAGTCCTATCAAATCTTTCATAAGAACTCTTTATAATCTAACCATAAAAATAGAGATTCACAGCCAAAGAAATCATGCTTCTTATGGTTTCTTATATTCCCCTTTCTATTCCATTTTCACTGAATGAACTAGTAAGGAACTGCTCACCTCTCCAGAGTGACTGCAAAGGCTCTCTAAATAGTTCTATTTTTCTTTCCGACCTAACTGGAATATAGTCACCAACTCATTTTCCTTCCTAACACTGCTTTCATGATACCATGCCTCAGTTCAATAATCTTCAATGGCTTCCCAACACAGTAATTCAGGATAAGGGTGCAAAATAATGAAGTAACTTTATGTTTTGCAAACAACATTTCTGGTTTCTTAATATAATTTACCAAAAGGAAAGGTAACTCTGGGCACAGCATGGACAAAAGCAAGATGATAAAACCCTCATTCCTTAATTTGGTATTCAATACCCTTCAGAATCCAGATTTACGTTTTCAGTCTTAATTCACACTGGTTTAGAACATGTCCAGAGACCAGCTCAATGTCATCCTTAGTGATAATGTTTGCATTTCTCTCTACTCAATTTCTATCCAACATTACCCTTGCATATCCTCAAAGCCTAGGATAACCAACCACTTTTTTTTTTCCTACTTGTAGCCAAATGTCTCTTACTGAAAAATGGTCATCAAGTGCAGGGCTTCAGCCTCACTTAATTGCAATAGGCATGCTCCAAACACAACAGCAGACAGCAGAATTACAATTTATCAAGTGAAAGAAATCAGAGTTTAATTAAAAAAAAATAGTGTAAACCACACTGTTAAATACACAGGCCAGCATCAGGGAGCTACCATACTCAGTAACACAAACCCTCTTCCAGTCAGGCTGGTCTCTGACAAGTCTCTGCACATTTCTCACCTTCTTTGTCTTTATTCACATCAGTTCCTCTAACTCTTCAAAACTGTATTTTTGCTCCAAAGTCACAATATAATTATTTAAGGAGTTACGTCTAAAATAAACATTATTATTTTAGGTCAAATTTTTTACCATGGCCTATTAGAGATCCCAAATGATCTAGGAGCCCTCTTCTCCATTTACACTGACCGCCACTCTCCCACAAGTAGCCTTCTTATTAGATTCTCAAACACACAAATCTCTTTTCTGCCTCAGGGTTTTTGTCTCCTAGGAGTTGCTTCGAAATTTTTGATCTCTGCAGCTCAAATCTCACCTACTCAGAAAGGCCTTTCTCAGTGACAACTTAACCTATAAAGGTCCCCAAAACATCCCAATCATTTTCCATGGCACCATCCTATTCTCCTAATAAGACTTACCACTATTTTAAGTTTGTTCTTTATGTGCTTATTTTCTGTAGTTCCCCCATAGGGAGCAGGGGTCTTGTTTACTGCTATATCCTCATAGCCCAAAACAGTGCCTGTGTCCTCGTGGGTAACCAATCATCGGCTGAATGAACAAACTCTGTTAAATCTAGACTCACCGAAATGGTTTAACTATCCGTGACCATAATCACAGTGCTCCTGCATTTACTAAAGGAACTGAGGTTTCACAGTAGGTACCATCAATACATAATCAGGGAACTATGTAAAGATAGAGTCCCTCGGTAGGCATTGTTCTCCTTTGTCTTCCAAAGTTAGTATTCCAAAAGTCAAAATTTCAACAGAATGTTGTCACCTCCTGAATTCCTAGTGTTCAAAGAACAGGAATCCTGTTTTCACGCAGCAATTCAAGGTGACAAATTAGTATGCGTTTGTTACGTTTGAAAATTTCTCACTACTTTTTATTATTCTACCTCACCTTAGCTTCTCTCAAATGTGTGTTTTTGATTCAGAAAAAGTAAAGACTGAGTTATTCCTCATCCACTATCTTTTAGTGCAGTGATTAGTGTTTTGAGTAATGCTTTGGGTACTTCAATATCAAAATGTTATTCAGAAATTTCACAATTGGTTTATTTTCATATTGTGGAGCAGGAATGAATTGAAGGAAAAAATTTCTTCTGTGATCTCAGATTTTTTTTGATAAAACGAACCATTTCTAAAATCCAATAAGGCTAAGAGTTCTCGGCAGGCAACACTACCTGACTGTTGATGTTTTACACGTTTAAAAAGGTCCTACTGCTACTGAGACACTTTCTGTCCCAAAGTAACAAGCTACTTGTTAATAAATTAACAATTTGTCTAATAAGATGGATTCTCAATCTCTAACCTCAAGCAATTTCCCAAGATGAAAAGGATAACAAAACAATATTCCTAAAAATATTATACTCAGGTACTCAGGTAAATGTAAAGACTTGAAATTATTTACAGCCTATGCAGATTTGTTTCTGTAGCCCTAGAAAATACAACTTCTAAGAAATAGTATTTCTAACCAATATATGAAAACGTCTATTTCAAAACATTTCATTAAATCTCCTGGTAAATCGGCTACAAGTTCAACTGGCCTATTCCTGGCAAGGGATCTACAGGTTTCCACTTAAGAATGTCAACTATGTTGCCTTTTTTTATTTTATGATTCAATTACGATGCATTAAGAGGCTAAACCTGTCCAAGCTAACAGCGATTCCTCACACTGCACCCCTGAGTCCCTGGCAGAGCTGCGTTCCCTTGGAAATGCCCAGATGCCATTTCCCCCGGCTCTCTTTAGCTGACGGGTATTCGCCACATCACAACCAGGGTAAGTGGGGGAGGTGGCAGGACTTCTCCAGAACTCTTCCTTCCCAGTTCGCCACGCGCCACACCACTGGAGGCGCTCTCTCTGCATTGCAGTTGGGTCAAAATGTGGACGTTTTCCACTGGGCCAGCTCCCCACTAGCGCAAGAGGGAGCAGGGGGTGCGGGGGGCGGGGGAAGGCGGGAGATGAAGCGCATGGGGGCTACCCAAGCCCGGCGAAGGGTGAGGAGGGGAGTCAGGGCTGAATGCGGGCAAACAGACTAGCAGCGAAACTGCGCCGTTTCCCTAGGAGCAATCCAGACGAGTGTTTGACAAAAGATCAGGGCTCCAAGGTCTGTCCATCCTCACCCTGGAACCAAGCCAGCCCAGTGAATCCACAACCCTAGGTCCCCGAAACACACCCAGCTCCTACCAGAGGTGGGTGCCTAACTCTGAGACCCAGTGGGCTGCGGTCTAGGGGGAAGAACCTGGCGGAGGGCACGTGTTCCCCGAAACCCAGACAATGAGGAACAAGCCGGGCTTCCAGAGCCACCCCACCCTGCTCCCCGCGGCTCCCACCAGGGGGGGCGCCTGCGCCCCGAGGCCCACAGACAATGCCCGCTCCGGGGAAGAGAAGAGGGCTCCGCCCGAGGTTTCTGGGGCCGCACACAAAAGAGGGAGGGGCGGCACTCACCCAGGGAGCCTGAGGAGCCCCTGCGCTTGGGCGCGGCCGGGGTGGAGGGGGGCGCGGCAGGGGCCGGGGAGGCCGGGGTCCATACAGGCTCGGGCTGCGGGCTCACACTGGCCGGGGGAGGAGGAGGAGGCCGCGCCGGGGGCTCATCGTCCTCGGAGAGCTTGGCAGTTGAGACTGCAGCGGCGGATGGTAAGGATGGCGCGGGCACCGCGGACGACGTCGGGCTCGGGTCCCAAGACGGCTGCCGCTCTGAGGAGACCAGGGGCACGGCCGGCAGGGGTCCCCGGGGCGCCGGGGGCACGAAGTCACTGCCGAAGTCCAGCAGGGGCGCGCTGGCGGCTGGGGCGGTGGGCACCGGGGCCGCCGACAGCCCGGCGGCGGGCTTCCGCTCCAGCACCTCCAGCTCCTCCAGGTCCTCGTCCTCGTCCTCGTCCTCGTCGTCTTCCTCCTCTTCCTCCTCGTCGTCGGGCTCCCTCACGAACTGGTACTTGAACGGAGGCTGAGGCCGCGGCGGGCTGTCGGAGGACGAGGAGACCAGAGGCGACTGGTCCGTGTCTTCCATGGCTGCCGGGTCGGAGGTGATGCTGCAGCGGCTGCCTCCGCGGGACAGGCTTCTCCTCGGAGCCGCGGGCGGCGTGGGGGTTGGGAGGACTGAGGGGCAGGGCCGAAAGAGCCGAGGGACCTGCAGTGGCGACGGCTCCCGGAACAATGAGACTGCTCCTCCTGCTCCGCGCCCGTGATGCGCCACCCGCCCCGTCCCCAGTTGCCGCCGCCGCCCACCCAGCGCCAACAGACTCTCCGCCCAATTTGGCGTGACTCACCCTCCCGGCAGGGAGAGGCACGAACGGGCGCGGGAGGGAGAGGACCAGTCGGCTAAGGGATACAGATGATGGGCAACCAGCCGGCCCAACGGAAAGGGAAAGAAGTGAACGTGGGTTTGGGCTATTGCACTTCCTCTCTCTCACCGGCTGGAGTGGGTTTGGGGGGCGGGGTTTGGAGCTGGTAGCCCCACCCTCCACTTTGGATGCTGCGGGTTTGGCCGGAGTCTTGCCCTAACCGGCAGCTGGGAGGTCCGTCTGCAATTAGGGTACTGCGAAAGCGAGCGGGCGGGCTGCTTGCCCTCAAGGCTCAGAGAAGTGTCTGACCGACACTACCGGAAGGGCGTTATCAGGGGCGTGGGGGTGGGGATGGTAACCTTCCCTGCCAGGAAAGGAAAAAACCCAGAGTGAAGAGAGGTACTAACGGGGCCATGAAATAGGCAGTAAGGATTTAAGTATGCATTAAGTTTTAAAAGATTTTGAAACAAAAGATTACATTTTTTTTCAAACGTAAATTCCCAGGCCACCTCATCACTACTACCTTCACCACCTTAAAAGAAAATAAATTGGTTTTGGACAATTTTAGGATCACTCCCAGTCTAAACTACAGACCCTGAAGGAGGTAGGCAACTCAGCTGGGCTGGATATAATCTGAGGACTGGGGTTGTCTGTTTGAAAGTCCACTCATCTCCTTCCAGGAGGGTTTTAGGATCTGCCGCTGGACTCTTTAAGTGATAGAAGGATGAGTCACCCAAAGAGACGGAGGGGAGAGAGAAAAGTGGGAACAACAATGCCTTGGAAGGCAAATTTGATTCACATTTCAGTCACCTTAGGTTCATGAGTCAACATTTCAGATGATTCAGGCCCTCTGGGAGTCAGGAAGCCCAATATTCATTTCTTTGATAGGCTGGAGTGAGCGTGACCCCCATTCCACTTTTTCCAAAACTGGAGAGAGTTTAAAGAAAGTGTTTACAGACATGTGTCAGCACCCAGAGATTTAGAAAGCTCCTTTATCTCTCTGATAAACCTTTCCAAAATATTTGCTAATCTGCAGCCCTGGAGAGAGGAGAATAAACTGCTTTCAAACTGCTCACCATCTAGGCCTGCACAGTTCAAATACTTTAGTTACTGGCGACTTGTAGCTATTGAGCATTTGAAATGTGACTAGTTTGAAATGAGATGTGATGTAATTTTAAAATACACACTAGACTTGAGGGTACAAAAAAAACTTTCAATTTTTATATTGGTTACAGTTTGTAAGTCATATTTTGCATATATTGGAACAAGTATAAACATGTCTGTCACCTTTTTCTTTTAATTTTTTTAATGCATTTTCTAGAAAATTTTAAATACATATATGCCTCATATTATATATGTATTGGATAGCGCTTATCTAAATGATTGCCACAGGGAGTCACCGGTTATTTAAGAAAATTCTTAACTCAAATTAATTAATATTATCCTAGCATTAATTTGGGTATTAAAAAGGACATGTGCAGGTTGGGGGAGGAGGTAGGGGAGATGAACAGGTGGAACACAGATTTTTAGGGCAGTGAAACTATTCTGTATAATACTGTAATGGTGAGTACATGACATGCATTTGGCAAACCCATACAACTGTATAACACAAAGAGCGATCCCTAATGTAAACTGTGGACTTTAGTTAATAATATATTGATAATCATCAGTTTTAACAAATGCACCACATCAATGCAAGATGTGAGTAATAAGGGAAGCTGGTTGGGGAGTACAGCATGTGAATGTATGAGAACTTTGCTTTCTGTTCAAGTTTCCTGTAAATCTAAAACTGCTCCAAGAAATTAAATTTTTTTAAGAAAGGAAAGGTAAAACAAGATTCCCTGTCAATGTTACCTAATCAGGTTAATTATCAATACATTCAAGACCTGCCATTTCAATCCTTTGAGTTTGTTTTTCTTTTGGGGGTGGGGCTGGGATTGGGAAGAGTAATGAGAGGTATTAGCATACAATTTTGTGATGGGAGGTTTAATGCAAAATTAAAAATTTAAACAAAAGATTCCAAAGATAACTAAAATAGTCATGTTTCAAGTATTTGTCAAAAATTATCAAAAATATAAATGATTTTCACCTAACTGCATACACATGCAAAAATATATTAGCAACATTTTATGGTATGAATTTTTTCTATTTTTACAATTTAACTATCAGCAATTCAGTCTTCTCATACTGTTCACCCCACTATGATTGTTCCAAAACTCCTTAACAGAATATTTTCAGAGGTTTTTCATATATTACTTGTAAGTTGCTCATATGATATTTCTGCACTATCTGGGTGCCTTCTATTACTAAAATAGTCTCAAGGGAGTATCTTTATTAAAAGTGTCACAAAAGAATTATTAGAACTTTAGTAGCAAATAGCAGTAAATACTGAGTCAATAAAGTAAGCACTCTCCTCTGAAGCAGAAGAAAAATAAGAATTTAATACTATTGAGCTCAGTGACTTCTAAAACATAGCGTGGTGAATAAGAGTAAAGAGTTTACCCAGTGTTCACAGAATGGTCACCAAAACATAAGGAATGGAGAATGCTAGCTGATATACCATAATTAAGAGTAAAATTAGGTACATATCAGTGTAACCGTATGTAAATATCACTCTAACAAGAAAATTCTGATGGGCATTTGAAATGACTAAAGGAAGAATATAAATTATAGATCATAATAATAGAGAGTAAATATTCAATGAATATCTTTGAAATTATTTTACCAAAAGTAGAAAATTAAGGTACTCAAACACTAAAGGTTAGTAACTGTTCTCTCTTAGAACACCACAGGAGATCTATTCAGCTGGGTGGAATTAGAATCTCAAAGTTGGAAGGACTCTGGAAGGGCTTGACCAACTGCCTCCCATTACAAGTCTCTACAGAAGGTTTTTAACGTTGGTCATCTATAGCAGATTAAAAATGGCTGCAAACTCTTTCACAACAATTCCCATTCAGAGGTTTGGTCAGTTTCCCAAACTCTTTAGAGCTGGCTGTGTGACTTTCTTGACCAATAGAATGCCCTGGAAGTAAATTCTGAGCCAAATCAGCAGAGGCACTGCAGCTTCCCCTCGGACTCTCCTGGAATGCCAAGATGAGAGACACATGGAGAGAGGAACCCAGCTGTCCAGCAATAGAGCGGGGAGGCCCAGAAATATGAGGCCATCTCAGACTGTCCAGCCAACCAACAGAATCATGAAAACTAATGAATTCTTGTTGTTTTGAACTACTACCTCTTGGGATGGTTCATTACACAGCAAAAGCTAATGAAAACACCCTCTATTTTGTGCTTTATTCATTCAGATGAAATATTTATTAGGTAGTTACTCTGGACCAAGCACTGTTCAAGACTCAGGAATATAGCACTGAACAAATCAGACACAAATGTACTTGAACATTTTCAGTAAAGGGAGACTCAGGCAAATAGTCTATTCCATTTCTGTAGCATCATACCTTATTGCAAAATGCTGAATTGATAGCTAATCCGATATACAAAGACCAGGTTAATCAGCTATGCCCCCTGAAAGAGTAAAAAGGCCTAGGATGGGTACACTCTTGCCTACATATTGCAGGATGTGGAGTCCAGAGTGGGTTCAGCAACCACAGCAGAAAGATGAGAGGTGGGTTCCTGACAATCCTGTTTCAAGAGCTGTGCACAAGCCTTGTGTCTACTGAAAATGACTTGCCTGCATTCAAGAGCACTATTGAATTACATTTTACCTCTCTACTCAAAAAAGATGTGAAAGGTCATTTTAGCACTCCTAAAGGAAAAATTAACAGCTTGCTATGTTGTCCCTACCATTGTGCTAGGATTTTAGATTTCATGAAATGTACCTTTTAATGAAATGCAGTTCCTGATTTTGGTTAACATCTTGATTTACACTAAGTTAATTGTGTAATAAGAATGTAAATATAAATATTAAGGATCAACATCTTCAGCCATGCCAGTTAAGCATTGACAATTAGTGCTGGACATAAAATTAAAATTTTAAATTCCAAAAAAGAAAACACATAATAGGCAAACAAAAGTCATAAAAATTTCATGTAATCCTTCTCCTTTAACCTTCTTGGGCCCTCTGCATTAATACTGCATTTCCTTATACATCACAACTGGTGAACTCGTTGTGATTTAACAGAAAAACTATTTTTGATCCAGCAGAAAATTAGTTTTGATTTTAGCAGCACAAACTAGACAAAAATCTGTCCTCATGAGAAAAAAGAACTACAGAGAAGAGACCACAAACTTATCCAGGTTATAAATAATTCTTTACGGTACACAGCCTACTCTTCCTAATACCTAAAGATTGAAGTATAAATTCTGTTGTTTTATCTTCAATGAAAATAGAAACTAGGTATCCATATCTTTAGAATAAATATTATTCATTCAACTAAAATCTATTGAGCATCTAGGCTCTGGTGATAAAGAATAAATGAAACATTTCTTAACATCAAGGAACACAAGGCTAGTTTACGTAAGAATATATAGCTATATAACATATGTAAATATATATGTGTGTACATATGTATGTGTATACATATATGTGTGAATATATAATTTGCATTTTATATATTAATATACTATATTTTACATATTCATATAATCAATATAAATCATGTAATATACATATACATATTAAATAGAGCAAGGGAAAAAGAGAGAGGAAGAAGCACAGACACAGAGACTGACACAGACACAGATATAGACATATTCCAGCAGGATTTGGGGAAGCCTTATAAAAGACATTAATCTTTTAAGGTAAAGAAAGAAAGGCATCTAAAGAAGGTGGAATAGCATCTACAAGGCAGGGTAGAGTGAAATTCCAATACAGATTCAAGGCATAGAGAGACATCTGGTATAGTTAGAAAGGTAGAAAGTGGTTAAAGATAAAATTGGAAAATGTCAAAGCTAAGTACAGACTGTGAAGGATCTCAAATGCCATGCTAAAGAATGAAGGCATTATTCTCTAAGTAAAGAGTTATTAAAGGTCTTTAAGCAGGATGATGGGATGACATGATTGTTAATTTACAAAAATAACACTGATAGAGGATGGATTATGGATGCTAGAATAAGGAAACAGAATACTTAAGAAGCAATTACAATATTTCAGGTAATTGTTGCCCCAAAACTTGATTATAGCTACTATGGGTTAAGTGAAACATAGTTACTACTTATAGTTTGGGCAAAAGTTAATGAGAGTCTGAACTAATAGCACAGGAAATAGGAGAAGATAAATTTGAAAAACACTGAAGAAGTTGAATTAATAAAATGTGGTGACTGATAGAATGGAGGGGTTGATGGAAAAGAAGAAAGAAAAGCTGGAATAAGCTTTAAGCTTAGGTGAAAAGGTAAACTGGTGCTACCATTATCAAAGAAAAGAAATTAAGAGAGAGAGCACAGAATGGCTGAGTAATGTTGGGTAGAATATAATGACCTTAGTTTTTATATACATTGAGCTTGAGTTGCTTGCAGTACACTGGAGTAGAAATAATCAGGAAATACCTGGAAAACCAGGGCTGGAGCTTAGGATAGAGGTCTACTCTGGAAAGCGGTTATGTAAACCTGTTAGTTAGTTGGGTAAAGGTTTGGGGGAAAATGGTGCGGTGGGAAGGAGGGGATGGCCAAGCAGGTTGATGCATACTGTCTGCTACCCATGGAAGCAAAAGGCCTAGAATGGAGCCACAGGAAACAGCAACATGAAATATCTTTGACATATTTGAACAACATTATTTCCATTTAACCTTTACTTTTCCCAGACAGGACAAAACAAAACAAAAAATTCCCGTTAGCTTTTCTTCATAGGTCTAATTCTTCAGTTTTTAAATAGGTACTCATTTTATCTTCTCCACCTACCTCAAATATTAAACTCAGAACTCAAAATAGTATTCCAGTAAGTGTTCAGTATAATTATATTTAGCAAAAAGTAATCTATAGTAATAGGGACAGCACTAAAAATTTAAGCCACAGGTAATCCTTAAACCCTTGTTAAGTGGGTAGTCCAGCCTCTTAGCCAGTAACAAGTAGAAGAATTGCCTGGTGGACTTCTGCCTCTTCCTGTAACTACCATCCACTAATGAAGGTGCTAAAAAGAAGGCAATGGCTGAAAGAAAAGTAACAAGAGATTAAGCAAGCTCCATTAAATTATAAAATTAACTAGACAATAAGTGATTTTTCTATATAATATTTCTTGTGTTTATGAAGTATAGCATTTTTTAATCAACATATCTATACGGCTTGTTTTCAAATTGTTTCTACTTTCCGGAGTACGAAGGAACATATTCATCACCAGAAATGCTATAGTATATTGTTCTGCCTGTATCTTTTCTGAAACTTACCATCCTTTTATCACTACAAATTTACTGTGATCTAGCATTTCCACTTTACGTTATTTTTTATTCATTGTCTTGAATAGAAATTTTTCCTCTCAGGTAGTAAAAGAAATGTTGTAAATCATTTATTTATTTTTATTTTTTATTTTTTGCTATTTTGTTCACTTTATTTTGTTTTGTTTTTAGATTCCACAAATAAATGAAATCATATAGTATTTGTCTTAATCCACCAGGCTGTTTTCACTTAGCATACTACCCTCTAAGTCCATCCATATTGTCTCAGATGGAAGGATTTTTTTCTTTTTATGGCTGAATAATATTCCATTGTTTATAAGTACCACATCTTTATCCATTCATCTTCTGATGTCTACTTTGGTTGCTTCCATGTCTTCGCTATTGTAAATAATGTGGCAAAAACATAGGGGGTGCACATATCTTTTCAGATCAGAGACTTTATTTCTTCTGGTAAATTCCTAGAAATGAGGTTACTGGGTTGTATGGTATTTCTATTTTTTGTTTTTTGAGGAAACTCCCTACAGCTTTCCATAGTGGCCACGCCGATTTACATTCCCACCAATAGTTAGGAGGGCTCCCTTTTCTCCACATCCTTGCCAACACTGTTATTTCTTGTCTTTTGGATGTTGATCATTCTAACTGATGTGAGGTGATATCTCATTGTGGTTTTAATTTGCATTTCCCTGATGACTAGTGATGTGGAGCGTAAATCATTTATAAATGACAATGCTGTTTGATGAGTTAAATATGGCATAATGTGTTTATTTCCTCTCCATTCCAAACCCAATTTAAATGTCAGTAAAGCAATAAAAATGTTATCAAGAATGAAGAGTATGAGAGGAGACAATAGTAGATAAAATATTTCAACATACTTCTGAAATACAAAAAGCAGATGGCAGACCAGTTACTGACTTAGGAGAGTAGATCAAATTGCAACCTAATTACCCCTCAAAGAGCAATATCAGCTAGAAGAAAGTCATTTTATGCCACAGAACCCATGAGTGGCTCCGCCCTTGAGGTGCCTGAACTGAAAACAAGTGGATTAAGTAGAAGTGGAACCCTTGGCCCCCATGGCCCCACACTGCTCCCAGAAAGCATGCAGCAAGGCCTAAAGCCCTGCTGCTCCACCATTACTGCCCCCCCTGCCCCTGCTGTCCCCTACAGCCCATTCTCCCCCAGATTGGATATTATAGAATACTTCTGTAAAGTAACAAAATGGCTCCAGATAGTATTCCTCGAAGTATTGGCATTTGTAACACCCCAGTAAAAACACCTGATCAGCCCCACAGTGATGTTTAGTCTGCCCCCTTCCCCTCACAGAGCTTCCAGTCCACTTTTTAAATGCTTCCCTCTTAAACATGAAACAAAAACCACTAGACAAAAGCCTTGACTGAAAGCTAAAAATGAAAACAAACAGAAAAATAAACTTGAGGGAACAGAGACATACAGAATAATAAAACTTTAAAGAAACTACAATAAATACTTGGAGAGATAAAAGAAGACATCACTTACATAAAACAAAACCAGAAACAATAAAAGTGGGAAAAAAAGGAGAGAACATGAGAGAGTTCATAAACTAAAACCAATTGCATGTTCATAGCAGTATTCACAATAGTCAAAAGGTGGAAATAACCCAAATGTCTATCAATGGATGAATAAACAAATGTGGTATGTACATAGAATGGAATATTAATCAGGCTTAAAAAGGAATGAAATTCTAACATACGCTACAACATAGATGAATCTTGAAGACATTATGCAAAGTGATAAAAGCCAGATATAAAAGGGCAAATATTGTACAATTCCACTTATATGAAGAACCTAGAATAGTTAAATTCATAGAGACAGAAAGTAGGACAATGGGTGCCAAGGGCTAGAGGGAGGGGAAAATGGGGAGCTAGTGTTTAACAGATACAGAGTTTCAGTATGTGATGATGAAAAAGTTCTGAAGATGATGGTGGTGATGGTTACATTCCTACAATAATAGGAATGTATTTAATCTCACTAAACTGTGCACTTAAAAATGGTTAAAATGGTAAATTTAATGTCATGTATATGTGACCACACTAACAATTTTTTAATTGCAATTTTTAAAAATTAATAGAAGTATTAGAATATAAATTTGAAAAACTTCCAAAGAAAGAGAAAAAAATGGTGTATTAGTGACTAACAAGTAAATATTGAAGTTTAAAAAAAAGAAGCAATATCATATACAACAGCATCAGAAAAAATGAAGAATTTAAGAATGGATTATGTATGTCCAAGACCATTGCACTGCAAACAGTGCTGAGAGAAATTAAAGAAACTAAAAGAACTTCAACTTGATTTCAAGATTTATAATAAAGCTACAATGATTAAAACAGTCTAGTAGTGGAACAAAGATAGACAAATAGATCAATGGAACAGAATACAGAGTCCAGAAATAGACTCATAGATCCACATATATATAGTCAACTAATTTTGCACAAAGGCACCAAGATAATTCCATAAGAAAAGGGTAGTCTTTTCAACAAATAGTACTAGAACAATTGGACATCAATATGCAAAAAGAAAAAAAGAGAATTTTGATCCTTATCTCACATCATATTTAAAAAAGTTAACTCAAAATGAATCAAGGCCTAAATAGAACGCAAAACCATAAAGTTTCTTGAAAGAAAACTTAGAATAAAATCTTGGCAAGGGTATGTAATAAATGTTTTTGCAAGTGTAAAATGGTACCACTTTAGAAAATCATTTGGTAATTTCTTATAAATATACCTAATAATATGACCCATTAATTCCACCCTTAAGTATGTATCCAAGAGAAATTAAAATTGGAAACAACCAATATGTCCATCAACTGATGAATGGATAAACATTTTATGGCTTCAGAATTCTACTCAGCAATAAAATGAAACAAACCTGATATATACAGCATGGAAGAAATTCAAAAAGATGATATTAAAGAAGCAAGACCCTAAAGGCTTCATACTATATGATTCTGTTTATGTGACATTCTAAAATAGACAAAATTGCCAGGGGTGGGGGCAGAGAAGGAGGGGGACTGCACAGGCGACGAGGGAAATTCTTGGAGTGATAGTGGGGATGGTTATGCAACTACAAACACTGTCAAAGCTCATTGAACTGTACAATTAAAATGTGAACTTTACTGGATAAAAATTATATCTGAATAGAGCTCATTTAAAAGAAAGAATATTTAATACAGAAGAAAAAGACAAGAAAATTAGAAGATCAATATGGGAGGCCTATGAATCACGAATAAGAGATCCAGAAAGAAAGGAGAGAAAAACACTAAGTTTTCTATTAATCTAATTTGTCCTCTAGAAAGGTGAACTTGCAGTGTAGTTCTTCCTGCTCCATGACAGAGCATTATTTAAGCATTAAGACAGAGCATTATTTAGCTTACTGTTATAAATGTGTGCCGCTTGTTTGGGTGTCAAGAAATGTTTTGAGTTATCTCTTTAACAATTTTCCTTCTCTAAATCACCCTCTAGCTCTATGAAATTGATAGGACAATAAATAAAATCCATGTCTAGCTTAAATTTTTATTTATAGAATTGGGGCTAGTTTCTGTTTTCAAGTGACCAGGTACTGTGCAGCTTTTCTTCTTCAAGATATTTTTTGTGTTTTTTAAATTCTTATTTATTTAAACTAAAAAAAAAGGGAGGAAAAAAAACAGTTCACCCATCTCTCCTACTCTCCCAACCCCCAGCTCTGAACCACTGATCTGTTCTCTATATTTATAAGCTTGGTCTTTTTCGTTTCTTTTTAGATCCACAATGAAGAGACATCATATACACAGGCATACCTTGTTTTAGTGCCCTTCGTTTTATTGCACTTAACAGATACTTTATGTTTTTTACAAAGTGAAGGTTTATGGCAATCATGCACCAAGCAAGTTTATCAGTGCCATTTTTCCAGACCATTTGCCCACTTCATGTCCCTGTGTCACATTTTGGTAATTCTTTCTATATTTCAAACTTTTAAATTATTATTATATTTATTATAGTGATCTGTGATTGTTGAACCTTGATATTATTATTGTAATTGTTTTGGGGTACCACGAACCACACCGACATTAGAGTGATTTTAATTGATAAATGTGTATTCTGACTGCTCCACTGATCAGCCATTCCCCCATCTTTCTCCCTCTCTTCAAGCCTCTCTATTCCCTGAGCCACAACAATATTCAAATTAGACCAGTTAATAACCCTACAATGTCCTCTAAGTATTCAAGTGAAAGGGAGTCACATGTTTCTCATTTTAAATCAAAAGCTAGAAATGATTAAGCTTAGTGAGGAAGGCACTGAAAACTCAGCTAGGCCAACAGATAGACCTCTTGCACCAAACAGTTATCCAAGTTGTGAATGCAAAGGAAAAGTTCTTGAAGGAAATTAAAAGTGTGATTCAAGTGAACATATTAATGATAAGAAAGCAAAACGCCTTTCTTGCTGATACAGAGAAAGTTTCAGTGGTCTGGATATAACATCAAACTGGCCACAACATTCCTTTAAAACAAAGCCTCATCCAGAGCAAGGCCCTAACTCTCTCTGAGTCTATAAAGGCTGAGAGAGGTGAGGAAGCTGCAGAAGAAAAGTCTGAAACTAGAAGAGGTTGTTTCATAAGGTTTAAGGAAAGAATCTGTCTCTAAAACATGTAAGTGCAAGATGAAGCAACAAGTGCTGATGTAGAAGCTGCAGCAAGTTATCCAGAAGATCTAAGATAATTAACAAAGGTGGCTATACTAAACAACATATTTTCAGTGTAGATAAAACAGCTTCGTATTGGAGAAACTTGCCATCTAGGACTTTAATAACTAGAGAGGATGCCTGCTTCAAAGATTCAAAGGACAAGCTGACTCTCTCATATTAGGGACTAATGTAGCTGGTGATTTGAAGTTAAACCAATGCTCAACCGACTATTCCAAAAATCCTAGAGCCCTTAAGAATTGTGCTAAATCTACACTGCCTGTGCTGTATAAATGGAACAATAAAGCCTGGATGACAGCACATCTGTTTACATCATGGTTACTAATATTTTAAGCCCATTGTTGAGACTTACTGCTCAGAAAAGGATTCCTTTCAAAATATTACTGCTTACTGACAATATCTGATAGGCCAAGAGCTCTGATAGAGATGTGCAAGATTAATGCTGTTTTCAGGTCTGCTAACACAACATCCAGTCTGCAGCCATGGATCAGTTATTAATTTCAACTTTCAAGTCTTATTATTTAAGAAAGACATTTCATAAGGCTATAGCTGCCATAGAGTGATTCCGCTGATGGATTTGGCTAAAGTAAATTGAAACCCTGGGAAGTTGTCACCATTCTAGATATCTTTAAGAACATTTGTGATCATGGGAAGAGCTCAAAATGTCAACATTAAGAGGAGTTTGGAAGAAGGTGATTTCAGCCCTCATGGATGACTTTGAAGGGTACAAGTTTCAATGGAGGAAGTAACTGCAGAAGTGGTGGAAATAGCAAGAGAACCAGAATTAAAAGAGAAGAGTTGAACAGATGAACAGCTGCTTCCTATGGATGAGCAAAGAAAGTGGTTTTTTGAGAAGAAACCTGTCCTGGTAAAGATGCTATGAAGACTGTTGAAATATCAACAAAGGATTTAGACTATTACATAAACTTAGTTGATAAAACAACAGCATGGTTTAAAGGGATTGACTCCAATTTTGAAAGTTCTGCTGTGGGTAAAACACATGGAGGCTAAACAACATGTTCCTAAATAATCAATGGATCAATGAAAAATTAAAACAGAAATCAAGCAATACATGGAGACAAATGAAAACAAAAATATAACAGTCCAAAATTTGTGGGATGCCACAAAAGTGGCTCCAAGGGGGAAATAAATAGCAATCAATACAGGCCTACCTCAAGAAACAAGAACACTCCCAAATAAACACTCTAAATTCATAATTAAAGAAACTGGAAAATGAAGAACAAAGGAAACCCAAAGTTAGTAGAAGGAGGGACATAATAAAGATCAGAGCAGAAATAAGTAATATAGACAAAAATAAAACAATAGAAAAAAATCAATGAAACCAAGAGCTGGTTCTTTGAGAAAATAAACTAAATAGATAAACTCCTAGCCAGATTATCAAGAAAAAAGAAAGAATATACACATAAACAAAATCAGAAATGAAGAAGCAACAGTCATAACAGACACCACAGAAATACAAAGAATTATTAGAGAATACTATGAAAGATTATATGTCAATAAATTGGACAACCTAGAAAAAACAGACAACTTCATAGAAAAATACAACCTTCCAAGATTGACCCAGGAAGAAACAAAATCTGAACTGACCAATTACCAGCAATGACACTGAACTGGTAATCAGAAAACTCCCAACAAACTAAACTCCAGGACCAGATGGCTTCATAGCTGAATTCTACCAAACACATAAAGAAGAGCTAATACCCATTCTTCTTAAACTATTCAAAAAGTTAGAAGAGGAGGGAATACTTCCAAACTCACTCTGCAAGGCCAGCATCACTCTAATATCAAAACCAGACAGACACTACAAAGAAAATTATAGACCAATATCCCTGATAAACATAGATGCAAAAATCCTCAACAAAATATTAACAAACCAAATTCAAAAATACATCAAAAGGATCATCCTTCACAACCAAGTGGGACTTATTCCAGGAATGCAAGGATAGTATAATATTCATAAATCAATCACTATCATACACCACATTAACAAAAAGAAAGATAAAAACTACATGATCATCTCAATAGATGCTGAAAAAATAAATGACAAAATTCAACATCCATTCATGCTAAAAACTCTCAACGAAATGGGCATAGAGTGTACATATCTCAACATATATGACAAACCCACAGCTAACATAATACTGTATGGTGAAAAACTGAAAGCTTTTCCTCTAAGATCAGGAACAAGACCAGGATTCCCACACTTTTATTCAACATAGTACTGGAAGTTCTAGCCACAGCAGTCAGAGAAGACAAAGAGATAAAAGGCATCCAGATTGGTGAGGAAGAAATTAGACTGTCACTATTTGCAGGTGGCCTATTATATACAGAAAACCCTAAGGACTCCACCAAAAAACTTGTAGAACTAATAACTGGATTCAGCAAAGTTGTGGGATACAAAGTTAATGCACAGAAATCTGTTGCATTCCTTTATACTAACAATGAACTAACAGAAAGAGAAATCAGGAAAACAATTCCATTTACAATTGCATCAAAAAAGAATAAAATACCTAGGAATAAATCTAACCAAGGAAGTGAAAGAACTGTACTTTGAAAACTATAAGACACTGATGAGAGAAATTAAAGAAGACACAAATAAGTGGAAATCTATGCTGTGCTCATGGATAGGAAGAATTAATATTGTCAAAACGGCCATCCTGCCCAAAGCAATTTACAGATTAAAGGCAATCCCTCTCAAAATTTCAACAGTATTTTTCAATGAACTAGAAAAGATAGTTCTAAAATCATATGGAACTACAAAAGACTCCAAATAGCCAAATAATCTTGAGAAAGAACAAAGCTGGGGTGATTACACTCCCTGGCTTCAAGTTGTGCTACAAAGCTACAGTAATCAAAATAATATGGTACTAGCCCAAAAACAAACCCATAGGCCAATGGAACAGAATAGAGAGCCCAGATATAAACCCACACATATATGGTCAATTAATATGTGATAAAGGAGCCATGGATATACAATGGGGAAATGACAGCCTCTTCAACAACTGGTGTTGGGAAAACTGGACAGCTACCTGCAAGAGAATGAAACTGGATTATTGTCTAACTCCATACACAAAAGTAAGCTCGAAGTAGATCAAAAACCTGAATGTAAGTCATGAAACCATAAAACTCTTAGAAGAAAACACAGGCAAAAATCTCTTGAATATAAACATGAGCAACTTTTTCCTGAACACGTCTCCTCGGGCAAGGGAAACAAAAACAAAAATGAACAAATGGTACTACATCAAGCTAAAAAGCTTCTGTACAGTAAAGGACACCATCAGTAGAACAAAAAGGTAACTTACAGTATGGGAGAATATATTCATAAATTATTTGTCTGATAAGGGGTTAACATCCATAATATATAAAGAGCTCATATACCTCCACACCAAAAAAACAAATCACCTGATTAAATAATGGGTAATGGACCTGAACAGACATTTATCCAAAGAAGAAATTCAGATGACCAACAGGCACATGAAAAGATGCTCCACATCACTAATCATCAGAGAAATGCAAATCAAAACCACAGTAAGCTATCACCTCACACCAGTTAGAATGGCCTCTATCCAAAAGACAAGAAATAACAAGTGTTGACAAAGATGTGGAGAAATGAGAACCTTCCTATACTGTTGGTGGGAATGTCAATTGGTGCACCACTGTGGAAAGCAGTGTAGAGGTTCCTCAAAAAACTAAAAATAGAAATACTGTACAGCCAAGTAATTCCACTTCTAGCAATTTACCTGAAGAAAACAAAATCTCTGGTTTGAAGATATATGAACTCCTTTGTTTATTGCTGCATTATTTACAATAGCTAAGATACAAAAGCAACCTAAGTGCCCATTAATATCCTGCCATTTGCAACAACATGGATGAATCTAGAGGATATTATGCTTAGTGAAATAAGCCAAGTGAAGAAAGACAAATACCATATGATTTCACTTATTTGTGGAATGTAAATACAAAGCTAAACAGAATGCACAAAACAGCAATAGTCTCACAGACACTGAGAAGTGACTGGTGGTTTCATGGGGGAGTGGTTGGGGTAGGTGGGTGTGGAGGGTGAGGGGGATAAAGGGGTACAACAATTTCTCAATCATAATATAAGTTGGTCACGGGAATAGTAGTACAGCATGGAGAATATAGTCAATGATTCTGCAACATCTTCCTATGTTGACAGATAGTAACTGCACTAGTGGAGATTAGGAATTAATAATATGGGTAACTGTTGAGCCACTGTGTGTATACTTGAAACCAATATAAGATTGTATATCAATAATACTTCAATAAAAAGAAGAAAGAAAAAGCAATGTTCATCAGAAAGAAATAAAGAGATTTCTTGTTGATTTTTAGTTAACCAGAAATCAAATGAATTACAACATAAAATTCTAGTTGAGATTTTCCTCATTTTACATTACATGTCTAAACATATAAATTTCCTAATATAATTTTCCTTGTTTAGGAAGAATCACTTATTTGGAAGTGATTTGATATCAAATGAGGTTAATATTACATATTAATAACTTTGGTTTTTCCATTTAGAAGACACATATTACATTCTATGGGTTTTTAAAAAGCATATTCAAAGAAAGCCAGGAAGCATATGCCAGAAAGAATGCACATAAAATGACAGAGGTAAGTTTAGCTAGTATATTACTAAAGATTACTAGATTGATATCTTTAGCCCAAAAACACCACTGGATCTACTCTTACAGAATGTCTTCTTCAACTAGCATTCTGTTGGCAGAGTTTCTTCCTACCAGAATCCACTATCATACATCCAACTCACACAAATAGCACTTTACTAGAACATTTATTTTTATTCATACTATATTTTATTTCTACAACTAAAAGTCTTTCTAAATTTCACTCATGATTTCTGTATTTCACCCATCTGCCTTCTACCACTATCTGCTAGCATGACGGGTGGGGTGTGCTGAACTTACTCTGTAAAGGGCTGCCTTTATAGGCATATTCACACATTTAAACAAAATGAAGTCAGGTAAGAATACACCAAAGAAAATGAATGGATATGTCTACAAGAAGACATGTAAAGAATACTCATAGAAGCTTTATTCATAATATCTAAAAATTGAAAAATAAAAAGACAAATATTCATTAACAGTAGAATGGATAAATTCATGTAATAGAATACTGTATAACAATAAAAAGAAACAAACTCCTGCTACACACAATAATATGGATCAATTTCAGAGAGCTGCAATTGTGTAAAAGAAATCAGGCATGCGCACAACAAAAACATACAATATGGTTCCGTTTATATGAAGTTTAGAAACAGGCAAAACTACGTTGATACAAATTCAAACTATGGTTATTGGGTTAGAGAAGTATCATTGGCTGGGAGGCAACTTGATGGAGCCTTCTGGGATGCTGAAAATGTTCTACAATTTAATCTAGGTGATGGTTATATAAGTATACAGGCCTACTTGTGTATATGTGTGTATGATTAATAGATATATGTATGATAGTATGTATATGGACAATTTCTGGAAGGATACACAGGAAATTACTTAAAGTAGTTACGTCAGGCTACTAGCGTTTGAAACTAAGAGTTGGGGGTTTCTATAGAGGCTGTTATTTTTCAGTTTATACTTTCTATATAATTTTTAACCTAATTTAAAAGCCTTCATTAATTTTCTCTGTGTTTTTTAAATTTCATTAGGTTGAGCCATATCAAATTGTCGTTTTTGTAAGTAAAAAAATGAGGGAATATTGACAGTTTCATATAGTTCAATATAATACAGGGAAAAGTTATATAATAACATCCATTTAGATATTACTAATTCAGAAATTGAAATAATTTGCATGTGAACATAGAGCATAACTCAGACCCAATATGATTTGATTATATATTTAAGTTTACTATTTCTTTCTCAAAAGCAACTGAATAACTCCTTTTTTCCAAATTGACTATAATCTGAACCATTCACATGCTAATAATTGCTAATAGTTCCTAAACTTACATAGCAGTATTATAGAAATATGAAGAAATCAGAAATTGGAAAATCTGGGGGGAGATCCCAATTCTTTCACTTGCTTTCTGACTTAGGAAAACTGCTTGATCGCTTTGGACCTCAATTTCCTTTAGTGTAACATAGAGAAGGTAATGCTTGACCTACAGGGTTATTCAAAGAATTGACTTGTTGATGCATGTAAAAACGATTTGGAAAGTACAAAGCACTATCAAATGTAATCATTCTTTTAAATGAGGAAAGGTAATAGCTTATATTTGCTTTGAAGAGATCAAGTTTGCAATACCGATATTACAATTTATGTTCTAGATTAGTGATCCTCTAATCGTTGATCTCAGGGCCCCTTTATAGTCTTTGTCATGTGGATTGTATTAATATTTAGTACAATATAAATTAAAACAAAAGATTTTTAAATGTTTTAAAATAATATTAATAAACCCAGTACATGTCAACATAAGTAACTTTAATGAGAAGTAGCTATTTCTTCTAAAACACAGAAAAATTAGTAAGAAAAGATACATTTTGGCAAACTGAAGTCTAGCTTAATGAAAGAAAGTTGGATCCTCATATCTACTGTATTCCATCTGTTGCAACATGTTGTTTTGGTTGATGTATATGAAGAAAATATTGGCCTTACACAGACATATAGTTGGAAAAGAGAAAAGTATTTTAGTAGCCTTTTTAGATAACTGTTGATATTTGGTAGTATATCAAAACCCAGTAAGTGGTAGTTCCTTAAAGGTTATTTGCAACCTGAATCTGAAACTTGGTTCATTAATTTGGGGAATAAAAAGTTCATATAAGTGAACTTCTCCTCCTTTGCTACATTAAAATCCACTGGTCTCTCTTGCACTGAACTGATCTTCCATCCATCCATGATTTGGTATCATTATTCATTGCTGTATTGAAAATATCAGTACATACATCTATTCAGTTCTTATCAAGGTTGACATACTTCCTTTTACAATACTAAAAAAATCACATTAATTAATATCACCACTCATCTCATCAGAAAAGTCTTTTAGTACTGGGAAACAGTCAAACTCACTGTGGTGGATAGAAATTTTCCAAAATTCTGATTTTTGCTTAACAACTCAAACTTAACTTCAGAAAACACTATATTTTTTTTCCCTTGAAGGAACAAATTCATTAATTTTTCTGAAAAGTTCTGTCAAACACCCAAGTTTGAATAACCATAGTTTGTATTTCAGTGATTCTTCCCAGTTAAATACCATGTTCCATGGAAAAAGATGGCTAGTTCAGCTTACAACTCAAACAATTGCACAGTGCTTTTCTTCAAGACAACCTTCGTACTTTGTACTTCAGTACACAGCCACAAAGTTGTACCTGTACTTCCCATTTTATCACTCAGAATATTAAAAATATTAAAAATATTCAAGGGTCAAGATTTAAGAAAATAATTTTTACTGCTTCAGCAAGGACCTTCTCAAGGGAAATTGAGTTTTCTTTTTACAGTGAGTACATGGCTCTACTACACTTTAGAGCCGCTGCTTTGATTTGTGCTGAGGTACCAGCGGTTCTTATTACCATTACACTTGCATCATCAGTGCAAAATTACTGAGGAGAATGGCACAGAAAAAAGAAAGGCAAATAGGAACCCTTCTACCCTGTTGGTGGGAATCTAAATTGGTCTAGCCACTGTGGAAAACAATATGGAGGTTCTTCAAAAAACTAAAAATAGACCCTACAACCCAGCAATTCCACTTCTTGGAATTTACCCAAAGAAAACAAAATCACTAATTTGAGAAGATATATGCACATCTACGTTCATTGCAACATTATTTGCAATAGCAAAGATGTCAAGCAAACCAAGTGCCCATAGATAAATGAATGGATAAAGAAGAGGTGGTACATATTACACAATGGAATATTACTCAGCCATAAAAAAGAAGGAAATCTTGCCATTTGCAACAACATGGATGGATCTGGAGAGTATCCAAAATAAGTCAGACAGAGAAAGATGAATATCACATGATTTCACTTATATGTGGAATCAAAAAAAAAAACAAAGCAAAACAAACAAAGAAAAAAGAAATAGACCCATAAATACTGACAACAGACTGTTGGTTACCATAGGAGAGGGAGTGGGAGAATGGGTAAAATAGATGAAGGGGATAAAGATGAACAAACTTAAAATTATAAAATAAATTAGTCATAGGAATGGAAGTACAACATCGAGAATATAATCAATAATATTATAGTGTTTTGATATGCTAGGAGGAGATAAATACACTTACTATGGTGAGCATCTAGTAATGTATATAATTATTGTCATATTGTACATGTGAAACCAATATAATATTGTATATTAACTATTTTGCAATAAGAAAAGGCAAATACTATCTTAATATCATTATGAAAAAAATTTGGACCTTTTAGATTTTCTGAAAGAACCTCAGGAACACCCAGGAGTCCTGGGGCCACACTTTGAGAACTGCTGAACTAGATGAGAGTTCAGCTAAAGATGATTGACCCATTTTACCTAGCTCAGAGCCCACCCTAATGAGACTGATTAAAATAGTTAAGGTTAGCCCAACCATATTCTAGAAATTAATTATTTAAGATATGTAGTTCTAATCTTCATTACTGAGGTGCAAATAATGCTTCTCATCCATGTCAGCCTTTTTCTGGAAAATAAAATACCAAAATTACTTGGCTCACTGTACCTTCTTCCTCCCCCCAAATCAGAAAGTCCCTCCAATACTCTAAGTGCTCCTCTTAATTAGTGCATTCAATTCTGTCATTGTCTAAGAGCAAGCTGAAATTATATGCATGGCCAGAGACCATCTATGCATAGTTCATTAATTATGCAAACAGAATGACAATGTGTATGGAAGTGTGGAGTGTAATTGTTTACTCTCCTCCCAGGATAAAAGTAGAAGTTTCCTTCTAGGAAAATTAACCTGCAGACTTTTTAAAGACACTCAGGGCAGCCCTCCACCCAGCATTCTTCCAAAAATAGTAGCAGAAGCTCTGACATAAGCAGTCCCCAAGAGGGACCCAACCAATGGTCCTTGTGATGCCTCTAGGACCTGCAGCTCTGCCCACCGCCCAGACTCCGCCCAGACTCAGCATCACTCAGAGAGCAAGGCAAAGGGACTGGAATGGAGCCAAACCACATTAATTTGATACCAAATGGCCGGGGGCAAACTCAGAAACAGGAATTAAACCAGGGAGGTGGGAGGAAGACAACTGGGGAACAAGGATTAAGAGAAGGGATGAAGAATTAAGCAGAAACACCAAATATGAGGTAGAAAGGCAACACAATTTTGAACTCTCTTGTGCAGGTTTTGCCCAAGAGTGGTTTATATAATTTTGATGGCAAATACTGTATCTATGACTAACTGAGAGCCTACTTATCACCATAAACCCAGGCAGAGAGATGTGTAGAGCAGGTCCTCAAGCCTCAACCCTAGTGACATTATGAAGGATAAATCTCTGTTACAGGAGCAGCTCTGTGCCTTGTAGTTTATTTAGCAGGCTCACTAGCTGCTACCCATGAGATGCCAGTAATACCCTCTCCCAGTTGCAAGAACCAGAAATGTCCCCAAGCATTGCCAGATATCTTTGGGGAGAGGGGTGGAGAGGGGGCAAAATTTAAAAAACCACTGGTCTGGGGACTTCTGGGAAGATTGCGGCGTGAACAGGGCAGCAGAAATCTCCTCCCAAAACTATATATAGCTATGAAAATACAGCAAATACAACTATTCCTAAAAGAGAGACCAGAATATACAGGAAAGCGAACAGCGTGCAGCTACACCTGAGAGAACTCGGCACCCCGTGAGGCGGGTAAGATACACAGCCGTGACCCAGAGGGATCCGAGCACTCCCCCCACCCCAGTGCACCGGTGGGAGGAGAGGATTCAGAGCTGGGAGAGAGTGGAAGTACACCCCTCGAAATAACCAGCCCTGGTGACATGCATGGGGAGCGCTGACACACATCGCACAGTGTAGTGGAGATTTGAGAGACAGAGGGTGCAGGATCTGAGTGTGGAACGCGTCAGGGTGCTTGCAGCTGGCTCTTGGGAAGGAAAGAAAAGGACAAAAAAAAAAAGAAAGAAAGAAAAGCGCATGCTTTTTTCAGCGGTCTTAAAGAGACAGGAGCCCAGCGGAGGAGCCGGATGGCCCTGGCACACTCAGCCCAGAAGGCGGGGAGTCCTGGGGAGTTTCAGACCCCTTAGCTGGCGACTGGGAAAGCGTGGCCGCAGTTAGACTTCCCACAGAGATCAACAGCCTCCCATTCGTTCCCACCTGGGCCAGAGCTATAAAGGGCCCTGCAGCATCCCCACAGAATCTACTCCTGGTGGGCATTTTTTTTTGTTTTCTTTTTGATTTTGGTTGTTTTTGTTTTGTTTTCTTTTTTTTCTTCTCTTTCTTTTCTTTCTTTTTTTCTTTTTTTTCCTTTCTTACTTTCTTTTTTTTTCTTCTTAAAGTCTTAAAGAGCCCAGCTGACATATGTGGCAACTACCAGCGACCACGTCTATAGCCATGAAAAGACAGAGGAATATGGTCCAGACTAAGATCAACGAGACAACCCCAGAGAGGGAGCCTGAAGGGATGGAAATGCACAGTCTTCTAAAAAAGAATTCAGAATAAAAGTCATAACCATGCTGATGGATCTACAGAGAAATGTGCAAGAGCTGAGGGAGGAAGTGAGAGAAGTGAGGAAAGACAATGCAGAAATCAGACAAGTGATCAACGGGTTTAACAGCAGACTGGATGAGATGCAAGAGACTGTTAATGGAATAGAAATGAGAGAACAGGAATACAGAGAAGCTGAGGCAGAGAGAGATAAAAGGATCTCTAGGAATGAAAGAATAGTAAGAGAACTGTGTGACCAATGCAAACAGAACAATATTGGCATTATAGGAGTACCAGAGGAAGAAGAGAGAGAAACAGGGATAGAAAGTATCTTTGAAGAAATAACTGCAGAAAACTTTCCATTGCTGGGGAAGGAAATAGTCTCGCAGTCCATGGAAGCCCACAGATATCCGAACACAAGGGAACCAAGAAAGACAACACCAAGACACATAATAATTAAAATGGCAAAGATCAAAGATAAAGACAGACTATTAAAGGCAGCTAGAGAGAGAAAAAAGATCACCTACAAAGGAAAACCCATCAGACTATCATTAGACTTCTCAAAAGAAACCTTACAGGCCAGAACAGAATGGCATGATATATTTAACGTAATGAAACAGAAGGGCCTCGAACCAAGAATATTGTATCCAGCATGATTATCATTTAAATATGATGGAGGGATTAAACAAATTCCAGACAAATGAAAGTTGAGACAATTTGCCTCTCATAAACCACCACTACAGGATATCTTAAACGGACTGTTCTAGAGGGAAGCACCCCTAAGGCTAAAAAGATGTCACCAGAGAAACTAAAATCATAGCAAAGAAAGCAGACCATCCATATACTAACTAAAGGCAAAGAATAAAACACCTACTATATAAAGAATGGAGGAGGAAGAATAAGAAGGGAGAGAAATAATGAAACATCGGATGGTGTTTACAATAACTTAACAAGAAAGTTAAGTTAGATTGTTAGTAAAGAAGCAACCCTTGAATCTTTGGTAACCACGAATCTAACGCCAGCAATGGCAATAAGTACTTATCTATTGATAATCACCCTAAATGTAAATGGCCTGAATGCACCAATCAAAAGACACAGAGTAACAGAATGGATAAAAAGCAAGACCCATCTATATGCTGCTTACAAGAGATTCACCTCAAACCCAAAGATATACACAGACTAAAAGTGAAGGGATGGAAAAAGATATTTCATGCAAACAACAAAGAGAAAAAAGCAGGAGCTGCAGTAGTTGTATCAGACAAAATAGATTTCAAAACGAAGAAAGTAGCAAAAGATAAAGAAGGACATTACCTAATGATAAAGGGGTCAGTACAACAAGAATATATAACCATTATAAATATATATGCACCAAACACTGGAGCGCCAGCATATGTGAAACAAATACTAACAGAATTAGAGGAAATAGACAGCAATGAATTTATTTTAGGAGACTTCAACACACCACTCACTCCAAAAGACAGATCAACCAGACAGAAAATAAGTAAAGACACAGAGGCACTGAACAACACACGAGAACAGATGGACCTAACAGACATCTACAGAACTCTACACCCAAAAGCAGCAGGATACACATTCTTCTCAAGTGCACATGGAACATTTTCCAGAACAGACCACATACTAGGCCACAAAAAGAACATCAGTAAATTCAAAAACATTGAAATCCTACCAACCACCTTCTCAGATCACAAAGGTATAAAACTAGAAATAAATTTTAGAAAGAAATCAAAAAGGCTCACAAATACATTGAGACTTAACAACATTCTCCTAATTAATCAATGGGTTAACAACCAAATCAAAAGAGAAATCACAAAATATATGGAGACTAATGACAATAACAACACAAAGCCACAACTTCTGTGGGACACAGCAAAGGCAGTTCTAAGAGGAAAGTATATTGCAATCCAGGCCTATTTAAGGAAGGAAGAACATTTCCCAATGAACAGTCTAAAGACACAAGTACTGAAATTGGAAAAAGAAGAACAAATGAGGCTCAAAGTCACCAGAAGGAGGGACATAATAAAGGTCAGAGAAGAAATAAATAAAATTGAGAAGAATGAAACAATAGAAAAAATCAATAAAACCAAGAGCTGGTTCTTTGAAAAAACAAAATAGATAAACCCCTAGCCAGACTCATTAACAGAAAAAGAGAATCTACACACATAAACAGAATCAGAAATGAGAAAGGAAAAATCACGACGGACCCCACAGAAATACAAAGAATTATGAGAATATTATGAGACTCTATATGCCAACAAGCTGGAAAACATAGAAGAAATGGACAATTTCTTAGAAAAATACAACCGTCCAAGACTGACCAAGCAAGAAACAGAAAAACTAAACAGACCAATCACCAGGAACGAAATTGAATCAGTAATCAAAAAACTACCCAAGAACAAAACCCCCGGGCCATATGGATTCACCTCTGAATTCTACCACATATAGAGAAGAAATAACACCCACTCTTCATAAAGTTTTTCAAAAATAGAAGAGGATGGAATACTTCCAAACTCATTCTATGAAGCCAGCATCACTCTAATACCAAAACCGGGCAAAGACCTCACCAAAAAAGAAAATTACAGACCAATATCCCTGATGAACGTAGATGCAAAAATACTCAACAAAATATTAGCAAACCGAATTCAAAAATACATCAAGAGGATCATACACCATGATCAAGTGGGATTCATCCCAGGGATGCAAGGATGGTACAACATTCGAAAATCCATCAACATCATCCACCACATCAACAAAAAGAAGAACAAAAACCACATAATCATCTCCATAGATGCTGAAAAAGCATTTGACAAAATTCAGCATCCATTCATGATTAAAACTCTCAACAAAATGGGTATAGACGGCAAGTACTTCAACACCATTAAGGCCATATATGACAAACCCACAGCTAACATCATACTTAATGGCGAGAAGCTGAAAGTTTTTCATCTAAGATCGGGAACAAGACAGGGATGCCCACTCTCTCCACTGTTATTCAACATAGTACTGGAGATCCTAGCCATGGCAATCAGACAAAACAAAGACATACAAGGCATCCAGATTGGTAAAGAAGAAGTCAAATTGTCACTATTTGCAGATGCCATGATACTGTACATTAAAAACCCTAAGGACTCCACTCCAAAACTACTAGAACTAATACCTGACTTCAGCAAAGTTGGAGGATACAAAAGTAACACACAGAAATCTGTTGCTTTCCTATACACTAACGATGAACTAACAGAAAGAGAAATCAGAAAAACAATTCCATTCACAGTTGCATAAAAAAGAATAAAACACCTAGGAATAAACCTAACGGAGGAAGTGAAAGACCTGTACTCTGAAAACTACAAGACACTCTTCAGAGAAAGAGGACACTAACAAATGGAAATTCATCCCATGCTCTTGGCTAGGAAGAATAAATACTGTCAAAATGGCTATACTTCCTAAAGAAATCTACAGATTCAATGCAATCCCTATCAAACTACCAACAGTTTTCTTCAATGAACTGGAACAAATAATTCTAAAATTCATATGGAACCACAAAAGACCCCGAATAGCCAAAGCAATCCTGAGAAGGAGAAATAAAACAGGGGAATTACACTCCCTGACTTCAAGGTCTACTAGAAAGCCACAGTAATCAAGACAATTTGGTATTGGCACAAAAACAGACCCACAGACCAGTGGAACAGAAAAGAAAATCCAAATATTAACCCAAACATATACAGTCAATTAATATTTGATAAAGGAGCCTTGGATATACAATGGGGAGATGACAGCCTCTTCAGCAGCTGGTGTTGGCAAAACTGGACAGCTACATGTAAGAGAATGAAACTGGACTACTGTCTAACCCCATATACAAAAGTCAACTCAAAGTGGATCAAAGACCTGAATATAAGTCATGAAATCATAAAACTCAAAAAAACATAGACAGAAATGTCTTGGACATAAACATGAGCAACTTCTTTATGAACATATCTCCCCGAGGAAGGGAAACAAAAGCAAAAATGAACAAGTGGGACTATATCAAGCTGAAAACTTCTGTACAGCAAAGGACACCATCAGTAGAACAAAAAGACATCCTACAGTATGGGAGAATATATTCATAAATGATGTATCTGATAAAGGGTTGACATCCAAAATATATAAAGAACTCACGCACCTTAACAAACAAAAAGCAAATAATCCAATTAAGAAATGGGCAGAGGACATGAATAGACCCTTCTCCAAGGAAGAAATTCAGGTGGCCAACAGGAACATGAAACAATGCTCCACATCGCTAATCATCAGAGAAATGCAGATTAAAACCACAATGAGTATCACTTCACACCAGTGAGGATGGCCAACATCCAAAACACAAACAACAACAAATGTTGGCGAGGATGTGGAAAAAAGGGAACCCTCCTATACTGCTGGTGGGAATGTAAATTAGTTCAACCATTGTGGAAAGCAGTATGGAGGTTCCTCAAAAAACTCAAAATAGAAATACCATTTGACCCGGGAATTCCACTCCTAGGAATTTACCCTAAGACGGCAGCAGCCCAGTTTGAAAAAGACATATGCACCCCTATGTTTATCGCAGCACTGTTTACAATAGCCAAGAAATGGAAGCAAACTAAGTGTCCATCAGTAGATGAAAGCATAAAGAAGATGTGGTACATATACACAATGGAATATTATTCAGCCATAAGAAGAAAACAAATCCTACCATTTGCAACAACATGGATGGAGCTAGAGGGTATTATGCTCACTGAAATAAGCCAAGCCGAAAAAGACAAGTATCAAATGATTTCACTCATATGTGGAGGATAAGAACAAAGAAAAAAACTGAAGGAACAAAACAGCAGCAGACTCACAGAACCCAAGAACGGACTAATAGTTACCAAAGGGAAAGGGACTGGGGAAGATGGGTGGGAAGGGAGGGATAAGAGGGAAAAAGGGGCATTACAATTAGCAGATATAATGTTGGGGGGCACGGGGAGGGCTGTATAATCCAAAGAAGACGAGTAGTGATTCTATAGCATCTCACTACGCTGATGGACAGTGACTGTAATGGGGGTTGTTGGGGGGACCTGATAAAGAGGGTAGTTTAATCCCATAATATTGTACATGTAATTGTAGATTAATGATACCAAAATAAATTTTTTAAAAAACCGCTGGTCTAAGTGTATTAATATCTCAGCATATAAAACTCTCCATCCCTTTCAAGGACAAACAGCTGCTCTGAATTTTTTTTTCAATGAAACTTTAAAACAATAAGCCCAGGCTTAGCTCCCAGGAATAGTTTCAAATTCAGCCTAGCTCCTACGGTAATAATTTATTGTTTACTGGGAGGAATGAGGGGTCCTGCTTGTGATCTACGAGATAAGATGTCCAGCTTAGAGACAGCCATCCTTGGCCCTCTTACTGTTCTACAATTAACTTCTTTTGTCCCAGCTTCATCACTTCTCAAATGGGTGCAGTAGTACCTCGCCTACCTTCTGTACCAATGATTATAAGGATACAATGAAGGGAGATGTAAAAGTGCTTTGAAAAGCTAAGAAAAAATATAATCAGGCATAATTGTCCTTATGGCTTTTGCATAAATGGAAACCCATTAACAAACCACCTTAAAGCATTTGATGTCTTTTTCTACTTTTAATGACTATCATTTTGCCTTGCCAGTACAGGAGTGGGGATCATTTCTCACTAAAAATACAAGTCATTTGCTACTGCTAGTGCAGATCATAAATGTGGTCTCATTGTCTGAGAAATACAACAGGCAATCACCAACTTCAGATACTTAATTGGTAGGTCAACTCTTCTTAGCAAATACCAGCCCGAAACCTTCACCATAGTCCCACCACTACTGTCATATCTGGGATTGTTAGGAGAGAAAAATGAACCGACAAACAAAAAAAACCCCAGAATCTTTTGAGAGATTATCAGTGAAGGAAGGGAAGAAGTTGTAAAAATCATAAACAGTTTAGGAGAGATGAGTCCAAATAACTTTGTGACTTAGAGGAATTATAGTAACTGCATTTGCTTGAGGATTTTAGGATCCAAAAGGAGAGAGAAGAGCAGAAAGGAAAGTTGGAAGATTGCTAAGATAAACTTCACTTATTTAAGAACATTCCAGAATGCAAGAAAGTAGAAAAGTTCACCATCTTCTTCCCCCTGTTTCCTGCGCTAAATGGTCTCCATCTCTAAACCATATCATTAAAATATTCCTGTTTTGTATGGGTGTGCATTATTTAGGTAAGCAATTCCTTATTGAGGGAACTGTGAGCTTTACCTAGTTTTTCTTTTTTTATTAATAATAAACACAACTTAATAAACACCATTAAAGAAAATTATTATGTGTAGCTATATTTCCTAAGAATATTGTGGAGTTTCTGGATTAAAGAGCATACACATTTTTTTAGCTTTCATTCTTGATAATAAATTGTTTGTGGATTCCCTCTGTTTAGTTATCATGCTGCCATCTTGCTGCTAGATATATCTGGACCACTTAGCACATGAGTGCATGCCTTATGATACTTGATATACTCTAATTTTGAAATTGTCCAAAGGAATGTTTACTTGATCTTTAAATTTGGAAAATAGCTAAATATAAAGATCACAATTATAACTGTCCTTTGTTTTCTTTTTAAGGATTACCATTTGTGCTTATACTTCTTTAAATGTGCCACATTCATTTCAAATAATGGAAAGAGGAGTTGTTAAAGTGTTATTTCTGTAACTCTAGTCCCTGAAAAGAAGCTCCTTCAGTTGCTGTTCTTGGTTTTTTTCATCTTACTCGATTGTCTCTTCTAGTTTCCATCCCCCAATATAATTACTTATTTCTGCAATTTTATTAGGCAATGCTATTAATAGATGAGGCTAATTTTACTGCATGTACCATACATACAAGAACAAGTCACATATAAGTAGCCATCTTTCCTATAGAAGCCATTTTAAATGGAGTTTGTTGACACATGTAAATTTAGATGACCTTTTTTTCTCCTGCTGGGGATAATCTTTAGCTCAGTCTCATTATTTGTATCTTTCCATAAATATCAAGCAACCTAGCGTATTAATTTCACCATCCAATGTGCATGTCATCATATTTAACTGTTTACAGTAGTGTCTACAAATAACTTTATAGAAAAAATACATGTGCAGTAGCATGACATTTGGTTAAGACTATTAGAAAAACAGAAGCAGTAGTTAAATTTTCAAGTGTTGTCCACAGGGGTAAGAGTAGGAAGGGAAAGGGGAATTTGGCAGCAAGTTGATATACTTAAGGGAATGGCTGATGACTGCCTCAATACCCAGAAACTCCACCACATCCAAGGAAACATAACTACGCATAATTCAAAATCCTCTAACCCAAAAAAGGATTCTGGAAATTACAACAGAGTGCTAATATGTGACATTTTTATGAAGCTACATCACCGGGTCAATGTGCAGAAATTCCAGAGATCCAGCAGGTGCCACGTTAAAATGCAATCTCCAGCATTCCCTTTTGTCTTCAGGCTGCTCACGTCAATGGCTCCCTGGGAACATTTGCTGTTTCTGTGTACTGAAAATTACACTCTAATTGCTTGATTCACAGGTGTTGAGACCTGAAAAGAACGTTAGAGATAAAACATAATTTTCTTTACTTAAAGGCACCTAAGGACTGATAAACTTACCCCGGTCACTCACTGGTAAGTGGCAGGGCCTAGCCCTGAGCCTCAGTCCCAGACATGAGACCTGGTGTTTGACCCACAGCACCGCACCCTCCTCGGGCCACCTGCGCCTGTCATATTATAGGGTCACATTCATTGTTAGGTTAAGCCAAAGCCCCAGTGTGTCCCAGAAGCAGCACACATGCCTAGCTTCAATCAATGAACTTAGGTGGTAATTAGTCAGTGGAATCCGCCCTTGGCGCAGTGACAAGTCTTCTCTTCCAGATGCTCAGTTCTTGAGTGCGAGGTGCTTCCCTGACTCACCCGCTCTGCTGTGACATTGGGATGAACATCATAAAACAAGGAAACAGCCATGTAGAAATAATAGTTTTGCCATATTATTCTTAAACTGAATAGAGTAGATTTAGAAATGATATTCCAGTTCTTCTACATTATAGAGGTGAGGAAACAGTAACAAAAACACACAATTTCCTATTAGTAAATACTCTTTGCTTTGTAGGAGACTTTAGACTGTCTTCCTTTCTTCCTTCCTTCAAAAAATATTGAAAATCTACTAAAAATACTTGTAAGATCCCATTCTGGGAATTGTGGGCTATAAAATGGGATACACAATGCTAAAAAAAAAAGGAATTCCATTTTCACAAGATTTGCTGTCAAGTAGTGACACTATTTGTCAACACAGAATTAAAGGTGGTAAGTCCTTCAAAAGGGGTCCATATAAAGTGTTGTGGGAATTTAAAGGAGGGGGTGATTACTTCAAGTTGGGATCACTGGAAAGCTTTAGGGAGAAAGTGGAATTTAAGCCTACTGAAAGAGAGGTAAAATTTTAATAGGTAAAAGAGTAGGAAGGGAATTTTAGATAAAGAAATCTAAATGATCACAAAGTAGAAAAACCCAGGACAGATACTGAAAAAAACAAGAGGCTGAGTTCAACTGAGCACTGGGGATAGGGTGAGAGATGGGAAATGGAAAATAAAGTAAAGAAAGATGAACTGGAGCCAATAAACCCTGTGAGAAGTCACGGATGGTGCTGTCAAGGAGAGAGTCAAGTCTGTGTGAAAGTGGCGTCTCAGGGTGGGCGAGGGGAACACACAGGAGGCTGTGGGCGCCTCTAGGATTTGGCAGCAGATTGCTCTACGGGCGAAAACAGGGGAAGAGCCTCAAAGGTTGCCAAGGCTTCAAATCTCAGGGCTGGGGGCGATGACGAGGAAGCCCAGACAAATCTTGGCCTTTTTGGAGGCCAAGGGTTATTCCAGCTCTAGTGAGAAATTAACTGTGGGTGGCTGACTCACCAGGAAGGAGCAGGTAAGTAGTGGTTCCTCTCCCGCCTTCGGTGGGGGGCAGACAGGGCTTTGTGTCCTGGAGGAGGGGTGAGGGACCTAAGTTTTCTCAAGTCTGACTAGATAAGTAAAGAGCCCAAGTAGAAAGAAGTTTATGGTCCAGCAGGAATGTTGGCAGTGGGGCCAGATTTTCTGATCTTTCAATAAAATCTTTTTGGTTTTAGAAATGAAAAAGAGAGGAAAACAAATTCTTTTGGTAGGAGGTGACATTATACTTTTTTTCCTATATTCAGATCTCTCAAAGGATATACAGTTTTCATCCTCTTTTAAGCTACTACACAAAAGAAAATGAACCCCAAACTCACTCTTTATCTAATTTCAATGGCATATTTGCAACACAGCATGATACATATATAAATGATCATATTTTGAATATAAATATTCAAATATAAGTTATAAAAAATTTACTTGAATATAAATAAAATAAAATATAACTAAAACATTTCTGATTATTGTACTAATTGCAAATTCAGAGAGTTGAGTTATTTCAACCCACGGATAGAAAAAAAGGATGGAATGCCCCTTGTCTTATTGTAACCAAAATGCTAATTCACTTTTATCAAGTATGGTTAAAGGAGGCCTTGGCACCCTTAAATTCTGCCTTTTCTTCATGCTGACTTTAAATACTATAGCCATTTTATTCTTCCCAGTAGATGGGTACTTTATTTAGTAGCAGGCCTAAACTGAATTTCAATTTTTGATGTAATCACTAAACAAAAATGTGCAATAATTTGTAACTTTTAAGGTTTCTTTCTGTAATCTCTGAAACTATGGCAGTTATTTCTCACTGGCTCTACTATTTCCTGGTTTGGAGTACAAGATCAGGCTGACAGAGCTGTATCCAAAGTGCTTGTTAATATAGGAACCAAGATGTATTTGCCTGATTCCTCAGTCTCCCTGGGAGACTGTTCCATAAAAACAACAGTAAGTAGTCACCTCTGTGATTGTTTTCTACACACTCCGAAGTTACAACACGACTAAAATGTTATGGCAATATACTTATCCCCCCAAAGTCAAGGGCTCAGGAATGACCAAATCAGGAGCAACCACCAAAAACCAAACCACCACATTCCCAAATAGGCTCCTAAAATAGGCAGCCCCCTGGTGGGATGGCCAACTAAGCTCAGTCTCAGTGACCAGCCCAGTGTCACCACCCCTGGCCAGGGGTTTGTTCCCTTCCCTACAGGACAGGACTGCTTTCCTGATGGTAGATGAGACCTGCTTCTTCCGTGCATAAGTACACTCCCTGTTTGCAAAGCAACGACTTAAATTAACACCTTTAAGGAGACCAGTCTGTAACTTGTTTCAAGAGCCTTATCTATATCCTTTGACCCAGTAATTCCACTTAAGAAAATAATCCTAAATTTCAACAGAGCTCACTGAAGCAGTTAACAGTTCAACAAATATGTACTAAACTGGGTACTATGCATCAAAAACCAGATTAGATGTTGGAAATAACAAAATCATCACTTTCCCTTGAGGACTTTACAGTTGGCTGAAATTTTAGATGTATCATTTACTGAATGCCTACCACGTGCCAGGTACTCGGCTTTAGCCACTAAACCTAACGGCATTATGATTTAAAACCCCAGTAACAACGATCAACACATCAACAGTCATAAAGGTGAACAATAGAGGGGTGAGTAAATTATTGTGAATAGGTTGGATACACAGTCCTTAAAAGGGATGTCTATGCCAGCTAGTCACAGCACAGAAAAATGCTTACATACGTAACAAAGCAAGATGTGAATTTACAGAAAGACCTAAACTATATTTAAAACACACACACACAAAGAATAATACCAGTTGTTTTAAATAGGCAAATCTCTACCTTCACTTAAATAATACAAAATTAAGGGAGATTGTCAGAGGAAAAGTTGTACTTTCATATATAATCCAGAGAAAACACCTCACCCAAGCCTGTGGCACTCATTTTTTAAAAGGATACTAGATCCTCTTTTCCCTAACAGCCATAAAAATTTCCCCTCACTCTCCTGTACTTTTTCCTCACATAACCTGTATTAGGGTTCTTCACAGAAACAGAATCAATAGGATGTATATGTATATATATATATACATTTATAGATTGAGAGAGAAAGAGATTTATGTTAAAGAAATTGCTCATGCAGTCGTGGCGGGTAGCAAATCTGAAATCTTCAGGGCAGGTCTGCAGGCTGGAGCTCAGAGTCAATGTCACAGTGTTGAGTCCAAAACAGTCTGGAGACAGAATCTCTTCCTTCTGGGGGATCTCAGTATTTTCTCTTAAGGCCTTTAACTGATTATATAATGTGCATTCACATAATGAAGGATAATCCTCTTTACTAAAAGTCCACTGATCTAAATAGTAATCACAGCTAAAAAAATACCTCACAGCAATGTCTAGATGTATTTGACTAAATAACTAGGCTCCATAGCCAACCAAGTTGACATATAAAAGTTAACCATCACATAACCCTTCCCCAATCTACACAGAAAAAAAATAAATTTGTATTTAAAATCCTGTCCAGACTCATCCATCTTTTGATACATATTATTAAAAGCTCCAGCCCCTAACATTAGGCATTATGAGACATGAATATCATCTTGCTGTACATTTTTTACATCATAATAAATCTAATATGTAGCTCCTTAAGGTTTAAAAATATGTTCCTGGATACATCTTCTGCAATCTCTACAATAAGCCATTATAGTAGTTCTCATTTGGCCAAAAATAAGGCCAGAGAGAATATTATGACACATCTAAGATTATAGAGCTAATGTATGATAACACCGAGAAGAGTCAGGTCTTCTGACTTCAAGCTCCTTGTTATCAAATATGTTTTGGATGGAAATGTCATAGGTCCTCAAGGATAACAGCTGTTTAATTTAACTCATTTTCCCAATTAAACTACATTGTAAACACACAAAGATTAAGGTGCCTGGCTTATTACCCAGGATGGGAATATAAAGCTGTATAACAAGTTCAGGAATTGATCACTGTCCACATGTAGATATTTGGTTTGCTTTTAACTTTGATTACAGTATGGCATGCTACTCAGATTATAGGCTTACAGCTCAATGAATTTTCACAAAATAAATAACCCCACATGTAACCGCTAATGAGATCAAGAAATGGAACATGACTAGCATCTCAGAAGCTCCTAAGGGACTCCCTCCAGCCACCATCTTTCCCATAAAGGGCACCACCATCCAGATGTCTATCGCCATCAGCCAATTTTGCCTGGTTTTCAATTTTATATAAACAGAATCCTATTGTATGTGGTTTTTCTGTCTGGTCTCCTTTGCTCTACATAATGCCTGTGAGACTAATCCACTACTTTGTTCAGTTGTGTTGCTGTTGTGTGAATCCAGCTGTTTAATGTCACACAATTTGTTCATCCAGTCATCCAGGCAGCAGTCTGTGCTGCTGACAGTTTGGGGGCCCTGTGAAACAGTGCTGCTACGACCATTCTTGTACGTGAGTCATGGTCCATCTCTGTAGGTATTTCTGTCTGGTATATACATAGAAGCGGAATTTCAGGGTGATAGATCTGCATACATTCAGTTTTACAGGAAACAGCCAAACAGCTTCCAAAGTGGTTTTACTAATTTACACACCATGGCAGTTGGTGATATTTCCAATTTTTCCATATTCTCATTAGCACTTCTTTATATTATCTTTCAATGTTATACTTTCACAACATATGGATGTGTCCATAACAATATGTAACATTACTTTGCATTTTCAAAAATTTCATATAAATGGTGTCATGTGGGAAATATTTTACAACTTGTTTTTGAGATATATCTATATTGATACATGTAGTCCAATTTATTCTCTTTTTCTGATATACAACATTCCAACTTTTCAAATCTGAATCCTGTTGATGCCCATTTTAGGCTGTTTCCATTTTTTCACAGTTGAAAAAAACCTGTTATTCATGTATCTCTGGGCCATACATGAGAATTTCTCGAGAGGCAACAGCTGAATCACAGCGTATGCACATCTTCAGTTACACTAGGTATTGCCAAAATTGCTTTCTAAGATGGTTTTACCAACTTACAATGCTATAAGCAGCCTTCAAGGGCATCCTTTGCTCCAGATTCTTGCCAAAAATTTGTATGGTCAAGTTAAAAAAAATGTTTGTCAAGCAGATGGGTATATAATATTTTAAATAACTCTAATTTTCCAAATAATTTATAAATATACACACTTGCATTTGTGAAGAGGAAGACAGATTCATTCTTCATCTCTCTTCCCACAGAACCTTTATACTCTTCATTTAAGTGGAGCCCAAGAATCTGCCTGACTGTGCATGCAGATGTCCGAAGACAATGTGTTGAGAAATGCCACCTCAGTCCCTTGTACTGCAGTTTAGAGCAGTTCTCTCAGGTGTACCTGGTGGTTGATGTTATTTTCTCCCAGCTAGGACAGGAGCTGCTGGGAGGCAGAGACAAATTCTATGCCTAGGTTTGTATCCATGGGATCCAGCCCACAGAACTCAATGAGTATTCAAAGCTATGGAGAAGCAAGGGAAAGTGGGAATGACAACTGTTCACTGATTGGTCTGCCTTAGAGCTTAGGAAGTCTGGGGACACATGAAGTTTGTTTATCTAAAAATACAAACCACATATGCATTTGTCTTGATTTGACAGTATTCTTTAATATAAATATTCTTCGACTTGGACTAATGAATGGCATATCAAAATCTTCACCTCCTCTTCTCATATGTTTTCTCGGGAGGACTATATCTGGAATACGGTCAGAGGAGGGCACTCCCTGGCTCTAATAACTGATGTCATGTGAGATGGGGCTGGTGGGGAAGCACAGCCAAGGGATCACATAAGCTTCCTTAGAAATAATTTCACCCAAACATCTCATTTTACAGAAAAAGGAATAGGAAGACTTGCCAAAATGAAGCAGGAAGTAGAGCTGCCAGGGCCGCAGAGCAGGCGCAGACAATGTCTTCCCACAGCAAGGTCGCAGCCCCACCAAAAGAGCAATGGTCCCTGACTATACCCCAGAGCTCCTGACACCTTCCCCACTTCCTTCACACCATGTAGTCCCTCAGGGCAGAGTCATTAGCTTGCGGTCCATGGATCAATTTTAGCAGCCCTGACAATGTATGTTCCTATACATTTTTCTTGGGTGAGTGTCTATAGCTTTCCTCAAAAGGGTCTGGGAAGCAAGAAAGGCTATAAATAACAGAGGAAGGACCATGGAAAAGGAGATAGAAGGTAAAAGGTGGAGTTTATACAAGGGTGGACCTCAGTCAGGAATGGGTCCTCATTAGGCAACATTTTTTTAAGGGCAACTTCTCTGGTTTCTCATCCTCTGGCCAGACTGACAGCACAAGAATAAGGTTATCTTGAGGGTTCTTTTATCTCAGGATACCACAAAGAGAACAAAAGCGTTCAGAAGAACTGAACTCATAGCACATAATTTTTCATTAACTTAAACATCACTATGAATACTAAAAGCCAGTACTAATATACCCAGTGGTGGCAAGACCCCCACCTCTTCCATCACAGTACTGTTAAAACCCTTCACTCTGGGGTGAGTGGAGGGTCTCTGTTTGGTTCTGAGGTCACAGACCCTGCATGTATCTTGTTTGCTTCTACAGTTCTTTCTGGTCACAGCCCATTTTGATCAGCCCAGCCATTTTCTTGCATTATCTGCATTGGTGGACACATCAATTGCAGAAAAATCTGTTTCCTTGTCTGCATGTACTTAAAATACAGTGTTTGAAGAACAGAGATGTTCTACTCCTACTAAGCAAACACTGTCACTGCATGTCTAGTGCTTCAGCTATTTTTGTTTCTAGTTGTCATTTCCTAAATCTGTGAAGCACAGAAGCCCTTGAGGTATATGTGTCTCCCAAAGCAAAATGCCTTCCACTGGCTACCACTCTTCTGCGAAGCTCTGCAGTCCTGGTCCTGAGGGAGGGGATTCTTTTTCTTTTCCTTGCCACTGGCCTCTCCAGGTATATGGTAAAAAGATGCTCCTGGGACTTTTGGGCATGGAATATTCTCCCCATTACCAAGACCAGTGACTGGGGAGGGGTGACTAGCTTGAACCTTCCTCTCCTTTTCCTCCCCCTGAGAAGCTGTCTGAATGTCAGAATGGGCACAAGGGGTCAAGGACTCTTCAGGGATTGTTAAAGTTGAGAAAGTTTACTTTTTACAAACAAATATTTTCTAAATAGAGATTTAGAAAGTCCTTTTCTGAGTGTTTGGTAGATTTGAATATGTAAAAATGGGTCTAAAGGGATAATGAAGGCTCAAGGAATTTATAACCACTAAACCAGCATTAGCGGATATGTTAAAGGGACTGCTTAGATGGAAATGTTCCTAAGGCTAAATAGTTTTCACCAGGGAAAACACACAGTAAAGGAGGTAGACCAATTATTACCAAGCAAGTACGAAATTAAAACAAAAGTAGTAAAACCAACTATACACAAAATCAAAGGAGACATAAAAAGTGCAGATTATGACATCCAATAAAGTGTGGAGGAGGAGGAAGAAAAAAAGTACTTTTAGATTGTGTTTGAAATAGAGCACTCAGCAACTTAATATAGACTGTTACATAGTCAGGAAGCTATCCTTGAACCATATGGTAACCACAAACCTAAAATGTATAATAGATACACAAAAAACTACAAAGAGAAACCGAATCATAACACTAAAGAAAATCACTAAATAACAAGAAAAGAATGTAAGAGAGGAAGAAAGGAACAGAGGAGAGCTATAAAAACAACCAGACAACAATAAAATGGCAATAATTACATACATATCAATAATTACCTTAAATGTAAATGGACTAAATGCACAAATCAAAAGACATAGAGTGACAAGTGGATAAAGAAACAAGACCCATATATGCTGCCTACAAGAGACTTATTTCAGACCCTAACACATACACAGACTAAAAGCAAAGAGATGGAAAAGAGATATTTTGTGCAAATAATAGGGAGAAAAAAACAGGAAGAGCAGTACTTATATCAGACAAAATAGCTTTCAAAATAGAAAGTAACAAGAGATAAAGAAGGACACTACATAATGATAAAGGGGTCAGTCCAACAAGAGCATATGACCATTATAAATATCTATGTGCCTAACATAGGAGCATGAAAAGATGTTCTACTAGGGGAATGCAAAACAAAACCACAATGAGCTATCACCTCACACCAGTTAGAATGGCCACTATCCAAAAGACAAGAAATAACAAGTGTTGGCGAGGATGTGGAGAAAAGAAAACCCTCCTACACTGTTGGTGGGAAGGTCAGTTGGTGTAGCCAGTGTGGAAAACAGTATGGAGGTTCCTCAGAAAACTAAAAATAGAAATACCATATGACCCAGTCATTCTACTTCTAGGGATTTATTCAAAGAAAACAAAATCCCTGATTCAAAAAAGCATATGCACTCCTATGTTTATCGCTGCATTAGTTACAATGGCCAAGATATGGAAGCAACCTAAGTGTCCATCAGTAGATGAACGGATAAAGAAGATGTGGTACATATACACAATGGAATATTATTCAGCCATTAAAGAAAAAAGAAATCCTGTCATTTGCAATAACATGGATGGATCTAGAGGGTATTATGCTCAGTGAAATAAGCCAGGCTGAGAAAGACAAATACCAAATGATTTCACTTATTTGTAGAGTATAAAAACAAAGCCAAACTGAAGGAACAAAAGTAGCAGTAGACTCACAGACTCTGAGAAGGGACTAGTAGTGACCAAGGGGGAGGGCTTGGGGAAGGAGAGGAGGAGGGAGGAGGGGATAAAGGGGCACAATGATTCACAATCACAATACAGGTTGGTCAAGGGGACAGTAGTACAGCATGGAGAATACAATTAATGGTTCTGTAACATCTTACTATGTTGCTAGACAGTGAACGCACTGGAGGCGGTGAGGTTTTAATAATGTAGGTAATGGTTGAGGGAGGACAAAGATACACTGTGTTGTATCTTTGAAACCAACATAAGATTGTATATCAATGATACTTTAATTTAAAAAATTAAAAGTAACCTAAAGTTTCATCATCAGAAGAATGGATAAAAATGAAAAAAAAAAGGATAAGAAAAATTCTGTTTATTAAAAGAGACTTACATTTCAACCAATTACAAAATATAGATTTTACTTGAACCTAATTAGAACAAACTGGAAAAGAGTGAGATGATTGAGGAAAGGTACACACAATGGATTATTTGATTATATTAAGAAAGCTATTAATTTCTTCATATATGAGAATGGCATTGTGGTTATATTTTTTAAATATTTTTTAGAGATGTATACTAAAATATTTATATGAAAAGATATACTATATATACTTCAAATAATACAGGTCAAGACAGTAGTAGGCAGGGGTATAGGTGAGACCAGATGGACTATGAGTTGATAAGTGTTGTAGCTTAGTGATGAGGGTATGGGTTCCTTATACTATGTCCACTCTTGCAAGTGTTTCCAATTTTCCAATATAAAAAGTCATGTTTTGTTTTGTTTTTTGAAAGAGTAATAACATTTATTGAAAGAAGTCACAGTTATTTGTCCAATAAAAATTTAAAATCTTAAAAAAAAAAGACTGGATGTCAATGATACTTCAATAAAATAAATGGGTCTGGAGCTTTCGTGGGGGAAGAGTAGGGCAGGAGTGGAGAGAGCTTAGTTCCTCTGCCTGGAGAAGTCCCCTAGCTGGAAATTTCAGGTGTAACAAGGCCATAGAAATATCCCTGTATATACCTCAGGTAGAGTGATCTGAGGCATTTTGAAAATTGGGAAGACAAATATTCCATTTAGCATTACTTGTGCTATGATAGTATTACCCCACCATCTCCCCACCTATGCACAAACATCTCTGTCTCCAGCAAATCTTTAGTGCAGATTCCTGCACACTCAATACCGTGACTAAATATGGAAATCAAGGAAATGGCTGAATGTCTTCTCTGGGGAAGGTGTTGCAGAGGAATAAGAAAGAGTCCATAAATGGCACTGTTTCAAAAGAAGCAGAAGGGGGAGATTCAAGATGGCAGCATGAGAGGTGACATGGAGAACTCCTCCCAAAACCACAAATAGTACAAAAATATAGTTAATTAATACAACTAACCCTAAAACAGCAACAAGAAAGAAGGCTGAACCAGACCACATACAGACCTCACAAACAGAGCAGACCTCATGAAACAGGGTAATGTATGAAAGCCTTAATCTGGTGGGACCCAGCCCTTCCTCCACCCCAGCTCAATGGTGGGAGGAAGACAAACAGAGTGGGGAGGGGGGTGGAAGTTTGGGACTGCTAGGCAACTAGCCCTGGAGATCTGCTTTGGAGCGGAAGCCTATATTGTGTGTGCTCTGGGTATTGGGGAGCTGGTATGGGTGGAGTGCTTGGGAGACTGACATTCAGGCCATTTGTGGAGGGGGGCGACCCACATCTGGCAGCTCTGTGTCAGAGGAGGGGTGGGCAGTCTGAGAGGCTTCCTAGCAGCGAGAGAGCTGCTGAAGGGGCGGGGTTTGCATGGAGCCTGCTGCACAGGAGAAGGGAGAGCTGGACAAGGTTGTCTGGGTGCGCTCCACCCAGCTGGTTGGGAACATTGAGGAGCTTTAGGTGCTCCATCCGCCTGGCTGCCTACTCAGCTCTGAGGCCACCCACTGTGACACACAGCCTGCTGCACCTTCCTCCTGGCCTGACAGCACCAGCCTACAAATGGGCAGTCACTGCACTGGCATCAGGCCAGCCAGAGGGAGGCCCTGCCTACAACAGCTAGGGACGCAAAGCACAGAGGCTTATACATGTGTACTCGGCCCACTGGCTTCAACACTGGAGACAGGCACCCCAGATGGGAATCAGGAAACAGATCTTTCCTCTCCCCAGGCACCAGCTCTGCTCCCCTATGACCCCCAACCTCACTCTAGGGGCTGAGCAGCTCCAGAGACTGGAGTTTTTGCGCACTAGTGGGCACCACACAGAAATATGAAACGTCAAAAGAACATGGTTCAGACCAAAATCTCACAAACCCCAGAAAAAGGGCCAAATGAAACTGAACTCACCAATCTTCCTGAAAGAGAGTTCAAAATAAAAATGGTAAACATGCTTATGGAGGTACAGGAAAATACTCAAGAACTCAGGAACAAATTTAAGTCAGAGATTCAATCATTAAGAAATTCCATATCTGAAATGAAACATACAATGGAGGGATTTAAAAGTAGATTAGATGTAGTAGAAGAGATGGTAAATGGAATAGAAATTAGAGAAGAGGAATACAAAGAAGCTGAGGCACAAAGAGAAAATAGAATCTCTAAGAATGAAAGAATATTGAGAAAACTGTGTGACCAATCCAAACAGAACAATATTGGCATTATAGGGGTACCAGAAGAAGAGAGAGAAAAAGGGATAGAAAGTGTTATTGAGGAAGTAATTGCTGAAAACTTTCCAATCTGGCCTGAGGAGAGTTGAAGGAGGGAGGTGAGGATGGTGGGAAGGAAATAATACAGTACAGAATGAACAGAATCTGTGACTCTGTGTACTAGAGTGGCAAGGGTTGGACAGGAATGAGGGTTAGGGAAATATGTTCCTGGAGGAGGGGAAAATGCTGCTTGCATAAATAAGTAAAGGGTACAGGCAGTCTCAGACTTGGGTGGATGATAGGGAAGGCTGTCTGTGGTGAATGCAGCAATGTGCCCCCCAGATCCCCTTTCCTGAATGAAGGTTTGTTGCCCCATGGTGGGAATGCTGCTGGAAGAAGATGCTCAGCTGTCAGCTCTCTTTGAGGGGTGCCCGGGCTAATGAAAGCTGCCCTACCCAAGTCAGGCCTTCTTTGGATGGCAGCCCCTTCTGCTGACTCATCCACGGGCTATAAAGACCTGGTCCTCTTGACCCCGCTGGGGACACCTCAGAGGGGCCATCCCAGCTTCCAAGCCCTCCAAGTGGCCCCCTGAGTTCTTTGTTGGGATTGCTTCAGAGCTTAACTTCCTCCTTTGCCCAATCCTAATTCCTCCCCCTCTCTTCCACAGTGATACCAGGAACATTACCCCAGGAACAGCCTGCACACAAATCGCCATCTCAGAGTCAGCTTTTGGGGGAAACCAAATGGCAACACGGCTTATCTAAGTAAATATGCAGAGCCCCGCTGAAGGCAGGGAGAAGAGTCTGGTCAAGTGACTCAGACCTGTGCAAGAACACGCCCAAGTCCTGACTTAGAGGATGAAGTTAGGACTCTGGCTAGGTGACAGGCTGTCACCTCACTGCCAATCTCAACCTATGTAGTGAGCCATCCAAGTGCCAGAGCAGTGAAACTGAAAATGCCATTCCTTTCGTTAAAAGACCATACCCTAACCGAGCAGGCCAGCCAGAAACAAGTTCAGTCAATTCTTAAACACCTTTAAAGAGGATTCCAAAACCAACCTTGGTACTAGCATCCCTTCCTTGTAAAGCTGATAAATCATCACTATCAGAAATGTTCCCCTGCAATTAACTTAAATTCCTCACTCTCTTTACTAATTTCTTTTTGTTATCTTAGGCAGAGGCAGAAAACATTTATAAGCTTCTTTGTTTAGTGACCCTTTATGGTTCATTTTCAATCTTTCCCTCAAGGTGAAGGATCCCATTTCCACTAGTTTTTATGCAAAAGGTCATGCTTTCTTTTATTTTAATTAAAGTATCATTGATATATAATCTTATGAAGGTTTCACATGAACAACACTGTGGTTTCACATTCACCCATATTATCAAGTCCTCACCCCCTCCCCAATGCAGTCTCTATCAGGGTAGTAAGATGCTATAGAGCCACTGCTTGTCTTCTCTGTGCTGTGCTGCCTTCCCCGTGACCTGCCTATAGTGTGTGTGCTGGTTATAGTGCCCCTTAATCCCCTTCTCCCTCCCTCGCCACCCCCTTCCTTTTGGTAACCCCTAGTCCCTTTTGGAGTCTGTGAGTCTGTTGCTGTTTTATTCCTTCAGTTTTGCTTTGTTGTTATACTCCACAAATGAGTGAAATCACTGGTTACTTGTCTTTCTCTGTCTGGCTTATTTCACTGAGCATAATGCCCTCTAGCTCCATCCATGTTGTTGCAAATGGTAGGACTTCTTTTCTTTTTATGGCTGTATATATGGACCACATATTTATCCATTCATCCACTGATGGACACTTAGTTTGCTTCCATATCTTGGCTATTGTAAATAGTGATGTGTAAACATAGGGATGCATATGTCTTTTTGAATCAGGGATCTTGTTTTCTTTGATTAAATTCCTAGGAGTGGAATTCCTGGGTCAAATGGTATTTCTATTTTTAGTTTTTTGAGGAACCACTATACTGCTTTCCACATGGTTGAACAAAGGTCATGCTTTCAATCTCATCATCATCTCTGTGGCTTTCTGTAAAGCCACAAAAGACCCTTTTCCAAATCCTGGTTTGAATGTTGCTCAGATTAATGGTGATGCCAAATTCTCCCTATTAGAGTCAACTTTATCATCTTGTATGGCAAATGGCTCTCCAGTACAATAACAGTCACAATGTATAAGCCAGCAAGGGTACTTACCTTGCTTTCCACTATTTAAAGCAGCATTCCCACAGCCTGGAGATCCTGACGGGGCTTCTAACTGAAGAGGTAGGAAGAGATCAAGAGGTGGAAGGGTAAACCTGAGACCACATGGTTTCTAGGAACAGAGAGGCCACTGTGCCCCAGGGAGCAGGGCTGGGGAGGAGATACTGCAGAAGTGGCAGCTCGTGTTTGGGAATCACGTGCCTCTGCCTACGAGAGAAATCTGAGCACATTAGTTACTTCCTTCTTGCCAAGAATCTTTGAGGTATTTAGGTTTCTGAGTTATGGACTGAAAGTTAGATGAGCCTTATGTTGTTTTCCTGCACTTACCCCAGGATGCTTTCTGGATCTGCATGGTAAACAAAGATTAATGCAGGAAAAAGAAAGGTAGTGCATTCACTTATTCTGCTATCTCTGATCCTATTTGCAGAACCACCACCCAATAATTATTATGTTTAATTGTGGATTGGTAGAATTTTTATACTTACTAGGAAAACCTACACAAATGATTTTCAACCATTTGGCAAGGCCTGCAGACATTTCTGCGTCATGACTGATTACAGAGAAGCAGGGAGCACGACCGGCATCTAGTGGACAGAAGCCAGAAGGCCGCTAAACATTCTACAGCACACAGGACAACCTCACGCAACAAAGAACTACCTGGTTCAAAACGTTGATAGTGCTGAGACTGAGAAATTCTTATTTACAAATAATTCCACGTCCTCCTAAACATAGTCACCTCTTCAGGAAGCTTCCTGCATTGTTGTTTCTCCTCCTCTCAACACCCAGTTGGCCTGGAGAAATTACAGGCTGCTTGACTGACGGGCTCACTGGCTTGTTTTGATGTAGGCAGAGCTGAGGAACAAAGGCAACAAGTGAAACCCCACCTACGAGAAAAAAGCAAGCTTGACTTTGGCTTATCACCTCCCTTCAAAAGCTATGTGTTGTGTGGGGATCTGTGAGCAGGCAGGCCAAGTCAGAAAATAACAAGGAATTCTCAGAATTATGTCCTAGGACAGGATCTTGTTCAGAGGCTCAAAGAGATGCTTCTTACTTTCAATCTCTAATAATCTCATTTCCCCACTATGCGTTCTGATTGAACACTGTATAAGCAGAATATCCAGGTACCCTCTTCAGTGGGTTTTGAAACCATCTCACTGATTTTGAGAAAACAGACTCCCTACAATCTGGCAGCAAACTGATCAACCCAGGATATTTTGGGGGATATGTTTCTTAATTTTTTGAAGAATACACTGGGCATGCCAAAATTTTTTGAAACTAAATTATGGTCTACGCAACAACTTTGCAGCCAGTCTGTGCTTCAAGCTGGAGTAGCTTCAGCCAGGACACAAGGGCCTGGTCAAGTGTAGAACAGTGTGGGATTGCGGCATAATAGGCAGGATCCTACTACAATATGGCCTTTGAAATGTCTTGAAAAGAATCTTATGTCTAGAAAACAAAGCCCTCATCCTCAGGACCCAACTCACCCAACTCACCCCACCCTCACTCACTCCTGCTTCAACTGAAAAGCTCAAGAAAGAGATGAAGTGCTAGAATTTTAAAACATTTCAATGCAAAGTAACTTTTTTTCTTTAAAGGGCTATCTCCCTAACAATACAAATCTCCCAAGAATGGTCCTCCAGGATTCTGAGAAGACAGAGTAAGAAGCCCCAGAAATCTGTCTTCCCACCTACACAACAATTGCACTGGCAGAATCTGACTGACATAACTGTTTTGGGGCTCTGGAGACTACTGAAGGCTTGCAACTTCCAGGGGAAGGCAGGGAAAGTAAATTGGTTAGTTTTGGCCAATTTCAGTTCTCAGTGAAGCAATAGATACCCATCCCTCACCCGAGCCCCATGGCAGGAAGCTGTGCACCTGTTCCCGGAGCAGCTTGCATGCAGTTTGTAGAAGCCAGGTGGGCAAAAAGACCCTGTCTTCCAAACATAGGGATCTGTGCTCTGATCTCTGACTGCAGCTTCAGACCTCAGAAATGCCAACAAAGAGGACACTGGCCATTGTTGTTGTACCTCCCTGCCCTGTGGCAAGCCCCTCCCCATTCCAGCTAAAGTGACTTCCTGGGGATTTAAAGGGCCAGTGCTCTTTTTTCACCCCCGTTCATTTTTCTTTTTCCCTTCTTGACAGCCAGACATGAAAGAATTGGACATTCAAAAGCAACTTCATATATATATATAAAATTAGAAAGTCATTGTGCATACCTAGAGAAAGGTGCAGGCTCAGAAAACACTTGAGGAGGCCTTAGGTTTGTAGCTCAGGCAGATCCCTAGCAAAAGGAAGCTTACAACAATCAAAAACAGAAACAATAAACAAAAGCAAAAAACAGCAAACCCTGGGGAAGGGGAAGAATCTGATTTCCAGAGTTACTCATTGTTACATTCAAATTTCCAGTTTTCCATTAAAAAATCACAAATCATATAAAGAAATAGGAAAGTATGGCCCATTTAAAGGAAAAAAAACAAATCAACAGAAATCTGAAAGAGAACTGATAGCAGACCTACTAGACAAAGACTTGAGAATAACTGTCTTAAAGAAGCACTAAGAACTAAAGGAGCAGGTGGAGAAAATCAAGAAAATTATGTCTGATCAAAATAGAAATATCAACAAAGAGAAATAAAACCTAAAAGGAAACAAAAAAGAAATCCTGGAGCTGAAAATTACAATAACTGAAATTAGAAATTCACTAGGGGTATTCAAAGTTTTCAGCAGCAGAGGAATCAGCAAAATAGAAGATAGGACAGTGCAAAATATTTACTCTTAAGGATCAGAAAGGAAAAAAATTTGAAGAAAAGTGAGCAGAGCCTAAGGGAGCTGAGCAACACCGCCAAGCTGACCAGCAGACACCTACAGGAGTCCCAGAAGAGAGGACACAGAGCAGAGAGAGTGTTTGAAGAAATAATGGCTGGAAACTTCCCAAATTTGATGAAAGACATGAAATAAACATTTAAGCAGCTCAACAAACTCCAGTAAGATGAACTCAAAGAGACCCACACTGAGACATATTATAATCAAATTTTCAAAAGAATAAAAGAGAGAATCTTGAAACCAGGAAGAGAAAAGCAACTAATCATATACACGGGATCTTCAATAAAATTCTCAGCAGATTTCTTACCAGGAACTTCAGAGGCCAGAAGGCAGTGCTATTCAGAGCACTAGAAGAAAAAACTGTCATCCAAGAATCCTAGTTCCAGCAAACTCAAGAGTGAGAGAGAAATTAAGATATTCACAAATAATAGTTGAGGGAGTTTGTCACCACTCGTCCTACACTGAAAGAAATGCTCAAGGAAGTTGTGCAGGGTAAAAATGAAAGGACACTAGATAATAATTCAAAGTCAAATCTCAGTAAGCACATAAGCAACTATGAAAGCTACTATTATTGTAACATTTGTTTGTAATTCCATCTTTTGTTATCTACATATAAGACTGTACATTTTTAAAATTAATCTAAAACTATTATTGTAACCTTGATCTGTAACTGTAAATTTTGTTTTCTATATAATTTGAGACCAATAAATTTAAAAGAATGATTAGCTTATGATTTTGGGCACACAGTGTTTAAAGATGTAATTTCATGACATCAAGTACCAACCAAAAGGAATGGGACAGAGCTGCTTAGAAGCAGAGGTTTTTAAATTTTTTTTAAATTGTAGTAAAATACACATAACAAAAGGTACCATGTTAATCATTTTTAAGTGTCCAGTTCAGTGCTATTAAATACATTCAAAATGTGTTACTATTTCTACCATCCGTCCCCATAACTCTTTCATCTTGTAAAACTGGAACTCTGTACCCATTTAACAATTGCTCCTCACTCTCTCCTCTCCTCTTCCCCTGGGAACAACCACTACATTTTCTGTCTCTATGATTTTCACTACTCTAAGTACCTCATATAAATGGAATCATGCAGTATTTATCTTTTTCTGGCTGGCTTATTTCACGTAGCATAAATGTCCTCAAGATTCATCCATGTTGTAGCATGTACCAGAATTTCCTCCCATTTTAAAGCCAAATAGTTTTCCACTGTGTGCATATACCACATTTGCTTATCATTCATTGGTCGATGGGCACCTGGGCTGCCTCCACGATTTAGTTACTGTGTATAATGCTGCTATGATCCTAGGTGTAAACATATCTCTTTGAGACCATGCTTTCAATTCTTTTCGGTGTATACCCAAAAGTGGAATTGTTGGATATGGTAATTCTATTTTTAGTTTTTATGCTAAGTGAAATAAGCCACTCACAAAAAGACAAATAGTGTATAATTCCATTTATATGAGGTACTTAGTAAAAAATTATAAAGATAGAAAGTAGAATGGTGTTTGCCAGGGCCTGGGGAGAGAGGAGAATGGGGAGTTATTATTTAATGGGTATAGAATTTCAGTTTTTCAAGATGAAAAGAGTTATGGAAATGGATGGTAATGGTAGCACATTATATTTAATAACACTGAACTGGATATTTAAGAAGGTTAAGATGGTATGTTTTATGAGTATTTTACCACAATAAAAAAAATAGAAAAAGAAAAGAAAGAATGGTCCTCAAATTACCCAAGCTGGCCAACAGAATGCTATATTTTAAAATACAACCAGCCTCACTTCATCATAGAAACAACTCAACTTCACTGAAGCAGAGGTAAAGGTCTTGCTGGCATCTCTACTGCCATCTACTGAGTCAAATTTATACTATATTCTAGTGAAAATCCTAATCAAAGAAAGGTGTTTGTACTGTATTTGCTTCCATTTTAACTCTAATCGCTGGAGTCTTTCTGCCAGTGTTTTTCCCACTCTCATTATTGATCCTAGTACCAGCACAAACCTGTTTCTGGATGTCGTGTTCAGGATCTGATCAATATAAATGCTCAATCAAGAGAAGCTGGGCAAATATAGCAAGACTTTGCATGCAGACTGTTGGCTTTTTGAACTGGTCATGGTCTGCAATTCAAAGCCCATGATTGATAACCCACAAATGCCTAGATTTTTAGTCAACTTGGAAGAGATCCTTGATAATTCAGCTCCACAGATGAAGGTACATTCTGACATTAATTCTGTGCTTTCAAACCGTGTGAGAACGTATGGGAGCATTCCTTTGTGAGGAAAGAGTTCCAAAAGGAAATGGTTGGAGGTTTGTTATATCTTTATCTGCATACAACCAAAGAGTTTGAGGGTGACAGTCATTTCATGTTAAGCACCAAGCTAACTAAAGCTGGCCTTACTTATAACAGTACTGTATGATTTGACCCAAGAAAACAAGGTAACAGAATATAACTCATGTATCTGATCCTTGGATAAAAAAGGTGGATCCTCCTCTGTGGCCTTAACCTGCCAATACTCATGGGAGATTAAAGGCGGAGTTTGCACTCCATGGAGAACTGAAAACAATTGATGGTGATTATTCCTGCAAGTAGCTTGATAATACAACATGATAACGGCAGCCCCCTCTCAAACACAGTGGAATTTCACTAAAGAGCTAACTACATAGAAACCATTTTTTTACTTAGGAAAAATTTTTAAATGAATCTCAGTACCCTCTTTTTAAAAACTGTAATACTGCTTCTTTATCATTGTATGGCAATATCGTTGGGGAAGGATCTTGATGGATTAATTCTTTAGTAAGAGAGAAAAGTGTCAAAATTACTTAAGGAGCATGTGTCTTTCCCTCTTTCTACAAACAAATTACATCTTTGCTATTTTCCATCTTTCTCTGCATTATAAATCAAAATGGCTTCTATTCTGAACTGGGATAATATAATAATAGATCTACCTTTTTAGGTTAAAGAATCCTGCCTTCTATTACTTGGGCATCAGTAAATTGGGCATTCTTATAGGAGTTTTTCTGAGTGAGAAAACATAGTAGCTTTTTAATTTCCTTTATTTACTCCAAAAGCTTAATTTAAAGTTAATGGAAACAAGAAATTAATCTGGCCTCCTGAGTCAGGAAAAGGTTTCAAATTGGTGGCTGATAGATCCAGTTTGGTCTGTAGATGTTTTTTGTTTGGCCTACAGAGCATTCTGAAAATCAGGACTACTCACATCAACTCTGTATTTCCAGCTTCTGATATGGTAATTCTAAGTCCATAATCCTTAAAGACAAAAATATTCTGGAACTTACCACAACTATCCCTTTCAAAAAGTCCCCAGATCCCTTTATGCCTGACTATGAAACATTTTATTCATTTTCAGTAATACCAGACCTCCATAGCCACTTGAGAGTGACCTCTTGTTTGGAGTCTAAGAAAAGAACATAAAGGAGAAACTGACACAGATTCCCGAGATATGGAGGGTAGCTATAGATAACTGACAATAAAAAGAAACAGAAGGAAATAGCTACATAAATAGTAGTATCTTTACTATGTATCTAATTTTTTTTATTCAAGAACACAACAAATTATAACCACCAGCAAATTGACTTAGTATATTCACTAGGGCTACACTGATTTAACTTTGTTAAAATGTTATTTTTTTCTGAGAGGGAATGGAAGACATTTATGAGCTTTATGAGATGGAGAAAGTTCAAAGATTAACCAATGAGGCCTGATTCTTCATTTAACTTATGCTTTAGCAAGCTGACAGAATTGAAGGAAACTAAAAGGTAACATTTTCATTGGTTAAAAAGTGATTGATATAATAATTATTTCTTAATTAATGCAGGACGTAGGAAGCTAAGTCCAAAATATTAAGAAAATTGTTCCTTTAAATTTTTCAGAAAATCTCTAAGCTTTTCCAAATGAATGAAATTCATGGAAATTTGTTTTGATAAATGCTTGACTATAATAATTAAACAGAAATGTAACTAGTACAATTAAATCTTTCAGACTCTGGAAGAAACATTTCCCCTCTTCCATTGGTATGATGAAAAGACACCTCATTTGAATCAGAAACTTAGCTCATCATGCCCTTCCTATGTGGTCTCAGGAATGTTACTTTGCCTGCTGAATTCCTTTTTCTTCACCTACAAAGATGGGCATAATATCTATTTCACAAAATTGTTGGGAAGATTTTAATAAGAATATATATTAAAACAGCCAGTATAGTGTCTGGGACACAAAGAGCAGTTTAAAAATATTTGTTCTCCTCACGCATGGGAGGCAAAGAGGTACCCCATATGAAAATGAAAAAACCCACAGTGGATAAATAGAGGCAGCACAGAGGATTTTTAGGGCAGTGAAACTACTCTGTCTGATATCATAGTGATGGATATATGCTATTATACATTTGTACAAACCCATAAAATGTACACCAAGAGTGGACCTTAGTGTAAACTATGGACTTTGGCTGATAATGATATATCACTGTAGGCTCATCAACTGAAACAAATGTACCATTCTGGTGGGGGATGCTAATAATGGGGGAGGTTGTGTATATGTAGTGGCAAAAGATATATAGAAAAATCCATACCTTCTGCTCAGTATTGTTATGAACCTGAAAATGCTCAAGAAAATAAAATCTATATTTTAAAAAATCCACAGGTTTAGAAAAATATGACCATTTTGACTATTTCTAACCCAATGCAGAGCTTCCATTATAGCTATTTCATTGTAGCTGTCAGAGGACAAGACCATTATAACTCAAACATTAATGCAGTACCAACCCTCTACATTTAGCTACTAGTATGAGCTGATACACACCATCAATAAACAACCTAAAAAAAACAAAGCAGGAGTTTAACAGAAATGTACATATATGTTCATGGGTAAGACAGGTACAAGCATGATCATGGAAGCACATGTAAGACATGGAAGAATCTCACAAAAATAACAAAGGGAAAAACACAAAAATACACTATGATTTTATTTATATAAAGTTCAAAATCAGTCAAGATTTATCTATGGTATAGAAAAGTCAGGAGAGTGGCTATCTTTGGGAGGGGGACAATAATAACTGGAAGGCAGCTCCTAGGACCCCTGGGTTTTCTATTTCTTCATCCAGGAGTTGGTTACAAAAATGTGTTCACTTTGTGGAAAGTTATTAAGCTCTACAATTATAATTGGTGCATTTTTCAGAAAGTATTATTGTGTATATGTATATTTATATGCCAATAAAATTTACCAAAAAAAAAGCAAGAGTAAAATTAACTCACATGATTAGCATTAAATATGAAAGATACCATGTCTAGACTAGTATTTATTCAAATACTTATTGAAATTTGCTTTATACCCAGTACTGTGTTTGATTTTAGTGATATAATGGTAACAGTTATGGGTTGAATCATGTCCTCCCACAATTCATATGTTGTGACCCTAACCCCCCAGTACCTCAAAATGTGACCTTATTTGGAGATAGGGCCTTTAGAGAGATAATCAAGTTAAAATGAGGTCAGTAGGATGGACTCTAATCCAGTACGACTGGTGTGCTTATGAGATGAAGAAATTTGGAACAGACATGCACAGAAGGAAGATGACATGAGAGACATAGAAAAGGTGGCTACCTCTAGGCCAAGGAGAGAGGCAGAAGCCTGGAACAGACTCTTCCCTTCTGGTTCTCTGAAGGAACTAACCCTGCCAACACCTGGAGCTCAGACATCTAGTCTCCAGAACTGAGACAGTAAATTTCTGTTGGTTAAGCCACTCAGTTTGTGGTACTTTGTTCCAGTAGCCCTAGCAAACTAATACAGTAACACTCTCCCATTTCCCACACCTCCAGAGGTATTGTCCTTGTTCTCAATACAAAGTATTGTCTATGACTACAATCATGAAAACATCAATAAAGGACAGCATATAAAAGGGAAAGTTGGAATCATTAAGGAAGTCATAAAAGCTTCCCTAAGGAGGCTAAGATCTAAAGCAAAAGAAATTATTAACTGGGTAAAAAGAAAAGGACATCCTTCCAGATAGAAGAAATAGCATTTTCTAAAGCCCTTTACAAGAGGAACAGAAGGAAGGCATTTGGACTGAAGGAAGTGAGGAGTACATTAGGAGAGGAGGCTGGAGAGGCAGCTAATCCTGATTATGCAACGTTTTTAGGCTGTTAAGGAATTTGGACTTCATCTCAAAAGGCAATAAGATGAGAAAACCAAACATTTATGCACTGTAACAAGACAGACTGTGAAGTACTCAGCACTACCTATAAGTAATTTGCCAAAATAGTTGAACCTAAATCTAGTCAAATCTTCAGAGCTAACATCCATTTATAGGAAATATGGGAAATAAAAGAACAAGTTATATAACACCATAAGGAAACAATCACACAAATCTAGAATGCAGAGCATTCCCAATGACAACCAAGCCAGTCCAAGGAGTTAGTAGCAAGAGAAGGAAAAAAGAGAGGTGAGGAAGCATACTCTAGATGCAGACACAACACCGAGTCAAACACCGAGGGAACCTTGTTCAGATATGAATTGGAATAACTCAACTGTAAAAAGATGTTTTAAACAACTGGTGAAATTTGAATATGGACTGGACATAAGATGATACTAAGGAAATATCAGTTACTTTTAAAAAATGCTGTGTCTTGACAGTATCTATACTAGTTGGGGGTGAGGATTTAATTATCTGTGCTTAACTGTTAAACCAACTACACTTCAATTTTAAAGAGTACTGTCTTCCCATTGATATTTAATCTTTTAGTGTGTATGTGGTATCATTATTTTTATTTATTTATTTATTATTTTGGTATCAATATACAATTACGTGAACAATATTATGTTTACTAGACTCCCTCCATCATCAAGTTCCCACCGCATACCCCATTACAAACTTTGTCCATTAGTGTAGTAAGATGCTATAGAATCACTACTTGTCTTCTCTGAGTTGTACAGCCCTCCCCCTGTCCCACCCCCTACATTGTGTCTGCTAATTATAATGCCCTGTTTTTTCCCCTTATCCCTCTCTTCCCACCCATTCTCCCCAGTCCCTTTCCCTTTGGTAACTGTTAGTCCATTCTTGGGTTCTGTGAGTATGCTGCTGTTTTGTTCCTTCAGTTTTTTTTTCTTTGTTTTTATACTCCACACATGAGTGAAATCATATAATACTTGTCTTTCTCCACCTGGCTTATTTCACTGAGCATAATACCCTCTAGCTCCACCCATGTTGTTGCAAATAGAAGGATTTGTTTTCTTCTTATGGCTGAATAATATTCCATTGTGTTATTATACCACACCTTCTTTATCCATTCATCTACTGATGGACGCTTAGGTTGCTTCTATTTCTTGGCTATTAGAAATAGTGCTGCAATAAACATAGGGGTGCATATGTCTTTTTCAAACTGGGCTGCTGCAGTCTAAGGGTAAATTTCCAGGAGTGGAATTCCTGGGTCAAATGGTATTTCTATTTTCAGTGTTTTGAGGAACCTCCACACTGCTTTCCACAATGGTTGAACTAATCTGCATTCCCACCAGCAGTGTAGGAGGGTTCCCTTTTCTCCACATCCTCGCCAACATTTGTTGTTGTTTGTCTTTTGGATGTTGATCATCCTTACTGGTGTGAGGTGATATCTCATTGTGGTTTTAATCTGCATTTCTCTGATGATTAGCGATGTGGAGCATCTTTTCATGTGCCTGTTGGCCATCTGAATTTCTTCTTTAGAGAAGTGTCTATTCATGTCCTCTGCCCATTTCTTAATTGGATTATTTGCTTTTTGTTTGATAAGGTGCGTGAGTTCTTTATATATTTTGGATGTCAACCCCTTATCAGATACGTCATTTATGAATATATTCTCCCATACTGTAGGATGTCTTTTTGTTCTCTTGATGGGTCCTTTGCTGTACAGAAGCTTTTCAGCTTGATATGGCCCCACTTGTCCATTTTTGCTTTTGTTTCCCTTGCCAGGGGAGATATGTTCATGAAGAAGTTCCTCATGTTTATGTCCAAGAGATTTTTTCCTATATTTTTTTCTAAGAGTTTTATGGTTTCGTGACTTACATTCAGACCTATGATCCATTTTGAATTTACTTTTGTGTATGGGTTAGACAATGATCCAGTTTCATTCTCTTACATGTAGCTGTCTGGTTTTGCCAAGACCAGCTGTTGAAGAGGCTGTCATTTCCCCATTGTATATCTATGGCTCCTTTACCATATATTAATTGATGATATATGTTTGGCTTAATATCTGGACTCTATTCTGTTCCACGGGTGTGTGGGTCTGTTCTTGTGCCAGTACCAAATTGTCTTGATTACTATGGCTTTGTAGTAGACCTTGAAGTTGGGTGGCGAGATCCCCCCTGTTTTATTCTTCCTTCTCAGGATTACGTTGGCTATTCAGGGTCTTTTGTGGTTCCATATGAATTTCAGAAAAATTTGTTCCAGTTCACTGAAGAATGCTGTTTGTATTTTGATAGGGATTGCATTGAATCTGTAGATTGCTTTAGGCAGGATGCCCATTTTGACAATATTAATTCTTCCTAGCCAAGAGCATGGGATGAGTTTCCATTTGTTAGTGTCCTCTTTAATTTCTCTTAAGAGGGTCTTCTAGTTTTCAGGGTATAGGTCTTTCACTTCCTTGGTTAGGTTTATTCCTAGGTATTTTATTCTTTTGATGCAATTGTGAATGGAATTGTTTCCTGATTTCTCTTTCTGCTAGTTCATCATTAGTGTATAGGAAAGCAACAGATTTCTGTGTATTAATTTTGTATCCTGTAACTTTGCTAAATTCAGGTATTAGTTCTAGTAGTTTTGGAGTGGAGTCTTTAGGGTTTTTTATGTACAATATCCTGTCATTTTCAAATAGTTGACAGTTTGACTTCTTCTTTAACAATCTGGATGCCTTGTATTTCTTTGTTTTGTCTGATTGCCATGGCTAGGACCTCCAGTACTATGTTGAATAACACTGGGGAGAGTGGGCATCCCTGTCTTGTTCCCGATCTTAGGTGAAAAGCTTTCAGCTTCTCACTGTTAAGTGTAATGTTGGCTGTGGGTTTGTTATATATGGCCTTTATTATATTGAGGTACTTGCCCTCTATACCCATTTTGTTGAGAGTTTTTATCATGAATGGATGTTGAATTTTGTCGAATGCCTTTTCAGCATCTATGGAGATGATCATGTGGTTTTTGTCTTTCTTTTTCTTGAGTGGTGGATGATGTTGATGGATTTTGGATTTTCAAATGTTGTACCATCCTTTCATCCCTGAGATGAATCCCACTTGATTATGGTGTATGATCCTGTAATGTATTTTTTAATTCGGTTTGCTAATATTTTGTTTAGTATTTTTGCATCCATGTTCATCAAGCATATTGGTCTGTAATTTTCTTTTTTTGTGGGTCTTTGCCTGGTTTTGGTATTAGAGTGATGCTGTCTTCATAGAATGAGTTTAGAAGTATCCTCCTCTTCTATTTTTTGGAAAACTTTAAGGAGAATGGGTATTATGTCTTCTCAATATGTCTGATAAAATTCAGCGGTGAATCCATCTGGCCTGGGGATTTTGTTTGGGGTAGTTTTTTGATTACTGATTCAATTTCGTTGTTGGTAATTGGTCTCTTTAGATTGTTTCTTCCTTGGTCAGTCTTGGAAGGTTGAATTTTTCCAGGAAGTTGTCCCTTTCTTCTAGGTTATCCAGTTTGTTAACATATAGATTTTCATAGGATTCTCTAATAATTCTTTGTATTTCTGTGGGATCTATTGTGATTTTTCCTTTCTCATTTCTGATTCTGTTTATGTGTGTAGATTCTCTTTTTCTCTTAGTAAGTCTGGCTAGGGGTTTATCTATTTTGTTTATTTTCTTAAAGAAACAGCTCTTGTTTTCATTGATTTTTCTATTGTTTTATTCTTCTCATTTTTATTTATTTCTTCTCTGATCTTTATTATGTCCCTCCTTCTGCTGACTTCGGGCCTCATTTGTTCTTCTTTTTCCAGTTTCAATAATAGTGCATTTAGATTATTCATTTGGGATTGTTCTTCCTTCTTTAAATAGGCCTGGATTGCTATATGCTTTCCTCCTAGAACTGCCTTCACTGCATCCCACAGATGTGGGGCTTTGTGCGGGTGTTGTCATTTGTCTCCATATATTTAGTCTCTGTTTTAATTTGGTCGTTGATCCATTGATTATTTAAGAGCATGTTGTTAAGCCTCCATGTGTCTGTGAGCCTTTTTGTTTTCATTGTGCAATTTATTTCTAGTTTTTTGTGATCTGGGAAGTTGGTTGATAGAATTTTGATCTTTTTGAATTTACTGAGGCTCTTTTTGTGGCGTAGTATGTGGTCTACTCTGGAAAATGTTCCATGTGCACTTGAGAAGAATGTGTATTCTGTTGCTTTTGGGTGTACAGTTCTGTAGATGTCTGTTAGGTCCACCTGTTCTAGTGTGTTGTTCAGTGCCTCAGTGTCCTTACTCATTTTCTGTCTGATTGATCTGTCCTTCGGAGTGAGTGGTGTGTTGAAGTCTCCCAGAATGAATGTATTTCATTCTATTTCCTCTTTAATTCTGGTAGTATTTGTTTCACATATGTCGGTGCTCCTGTGTTGGGTGCATATATATTTATAATTTTAATGTCCTCTTGTTGGACTCACCCCTTTACCATTATGTAATGTCCTTGTTTATCTCTTGTTACTTTCTTGGTTTTGAAGTCTATTTTGTCTGATACAAGTACTGCAACACCTGCTTTTTTCTCCCTGTAGTTTGCATGAAATATCTTTTTCCATTCCCTCACTTTTAGTCTATGTATATCTTTGGGTTTGAGGTGAGTCTCCTGTAAGCTGCATGTAGATGGGTCTTGCTTTTTTATCCATTCTGTTACACTGTGTCTTTTGATTGGTGCATTCACACCATTTACATTTAGGGTGATTATCGAAAGATATGTACTTACTGCCATTGCCGGCTTTGGATTCGTGGTTACCAAAGGTTCAAGCGTAGCTTCTTTACTATCTAATCGTCTAACTTAACTCTCTTATTAAGCTATTATAAACACAGTCTGATGATTTTTTTCTTTCTCTCCCTTCTTATTCTTACTCCTCCATACTTTATATGTTAGATGTTTTATTCTGTACTCTTTTGTGTTTCCTTTGACTGGTTTTGTGGATAGTTGATTTTATTTTTTGCCTTTAGGTAGTATTTGGTTGATCTGTTTTCTTTTCTCATTTTATTTTCTCTGGTGACAGCTATTTAGCCTTAGGAGTGCTTCCAACTAGAGCAGTCTCTTTAAAATATCCTGTAGAGGTGGATTGTGGGACGCAAATTCCCTCAGCTTTTGCTTCTCTGGAAATTATTTAATCCATCATATTTAAATGATAGTCCTGCTGGATACAGTATTTTGATTAAAGGCCCTTCTGTTTCATTCCATTAAATATATCATGCCCTTCTCTTCTGGCCTGTAAGGTTTCTGCTGAGAAGTCTGATGATAGTCTGATGGGTTTTCCTTTGTAAGTGATCTTTTTTTTCTCTCTGGCTGCCTTTAATACTCTGTCCTTATCTTTGATCTTTGCCATTTTAATTATTATATGTCTTGGTGTTGTCCTCCTTGGGTTCCCTGTGTTGTGAGACCTGTGGGCTTCCATGGTCTGGGAAACTATTTTCTTTCCCTGGCTTGGGAATTTTTCATAATTATTTCCTCCTTTCTGTCCCTTTTCTCTCTCTCTTCTTGTTCTGGTACCCCTATAATGCGAATATTGTTCTGTTTACGGTCACACAGTTCTCTTAATATTCTTTCATTCCTAGAGATCTTTTATCTCTCTCTCTGCCTCAGCTTCTCTGTATTTCTGTTCTGTGATTTCTATTCCATTAACAGTCTCTCTTGGCATTCGTCAGTCTGCTCTAAGACCTTCTATTGATTGTTTCATTTCTGTTATCTCCCTCCAGACTTCATCCTTAGCTCTGTATATTTCTCTCTGCAGGTCCATCAGCATAGTTGACTTTTATTTTGAATTCTTTTTCAGAAGGTTGGTTTTTCTTTCTCCCTGTGGCCTTCTCTCTAGGGATTGTCTGAGTGATTTTGGCTGGATCAGATTCTTCTTCCTTTTCATGGCGATAGAAGTGGTCATAGGCAGGTGGCGTGTGTGTCAGCTGGGAGAACGAAGTCCCTTCTTGCTTGCTGGTCACCTTGCCCTTCTCTGCTGCCTGTGTCTGTTACCTGCACACAGGGAGCACTCTCTGGGTTAATCCTCTGAGCTGCCGTGTGTGGGGTGTTCCCCAGGATATCCTGGAGCCCTGAGAGGGGTCACAGACGCACCGGGTGTTTTCTCCTGTGAGAATGGCACCCCTTCATGCCTTCCAGACCTTGCTCCAGGTTCCTCTATCTGTGCTCGGCAGCTGCTCGCCGGTGGCAGCCTCTGGGTCTGTCCTGGTTAGCTGAGTGCTGGGAGAAGTCTCTGTGTGGTTGCTGTGGGCGGGGCTGTTCCCCAGCTGCTCCTCAGCTGTGGTGGATTAGCCTATTTGCTTGCAGCCCTGGCTGGGGGGAATGAATGGCAGGCTACTTATCGCCTTGAGGGGCTTCAGGGTTGGGTTACCCCCCAGGTGGTTAGGACACCTGAAGTTCCTTAAGATTCCCAGCCTGCTGGGCTGAGTGTGCCAGGACAATTTTGTCCAGCTGTTAAGCCCTTGTCCCTTTAAGACTTTTAAAAAGCGCCCACTTTTCTTTTGTCCCAGGGGAGCCGGTTGTGGGGACCCACTCACAGTCTCTGTCTCGCATTTTACTTTTCTGTTTCTTTAATATCCAGCACACCATACAATGTGTGTCTGTGCTCCCAGTGCAGATTACTAGGGCTGGTTATTTAGCAGTCCTGTGCTTCCACCCCCTCCCCACACTGATTCTTTTACCCCTGCCGGTGAGCTGGGGTGGGGGAGTGCTCGATTCCACTGGGTCACAGCTTTGTATCTTACTACCCTTTTCATGAGATGCTGAGTTATTGCAGATGTAGATGTAGCCTGGCTGTTGTACTGTATCTTCTGGTCTCTCTTTTAGGAGTAGTTGTATTCATTGTATTTTCAAAAATATTAAGGTTTTGGGAGGAGATTTCCTCCAACCTACTCACGCCGCCATCTTGAGCCACTCTCTGATGTTTAATCTTGATAGCAAAGACCATACACAGAACACAGGTTCCTCTGCCATGAGGCTCATGTTATACCCCCTTCAGTGCACCTTAAAGGGAGATTCTTACCACTTCCAAATCCTATGTGGATTTTTCTTCCCCTGCTTGACTTTATATTCTTATACTCTTCCTTTCAACTCCATCTCCAGGCATTTTTATTTATATTTCCTTGAGGAGTTTCACTGTGCTTTGGAAAACTGCCAAAGCTAATGCTTTCAGGAAAGGAATAATGAGTGGAGGAAAACACTTTCAAACCAAAGCAAAATTAACAGTAACAACAGGTGTTGTTTTAAGCTTTTTTTAGATCTATGTACCCACTTCTACCTCCTGGCCCTCATGGACATATTTATTTTTTCTAAATTCGATCAATGGACACATAATAGCTTTCTATATCAATCACAAAAATCTCAAAAAAAGAAAAGTTTTAAGCCATTAGTACAGACAGAATGTATTGGCTGCTGAAATACCTTCTTTCTTTCCCTTCTGGTTTTCCATCTTTTATCTTTTCCTTTCAAAAATCACAGTTAATGTGAAGTCCAGGAATCAAAATATTATTAGTTCTCATAAGCTTTTTGTAATATATTGCTTTTTAAATTGTACATGCATTACTTTTTTAAATAGTGCATTTTAGAAAACTGAATTATAATTACCCAGTACTATGTTTAGCAATATATGGAAAATTAAGCACCCAGCCAGTACTCTTGTGGATTTATAAGGTAAGTCAAGCAACCCTAATATTAGTGAGACAGATAGCTTAATAAGGATGTCAGTATATCATATACTCCAAAGGATAATTATACAAATACAAATGGATAGATATGTGAGATTTAATAAGTATAAGACAAATAGAGGAATATGTGTTTCTGTGACCTATTACATATTAAAAAGTTATCTTCTACTAAGTTCCTCCACTATGTTATATATACATTTATATCACACATGTATTATCTTTAATTCCCTCAGCAAATCTTTAGAGGAGCTATTACTGCTTATATTTTACAAGGAATAAGAGGTAGGACTAGAATTTGAATACAAGGTTATCT